>JAUMHP010000070.1:17735323-17748648 GCA_032361065.1 Enteromius trimaculatus | reverse complement strand
AATGACTATTTATGTTGGAACAATGCTATATAAAGGATGAACGGACTATGTACTAATGCTTAACTAATGATTCATAGCTTGCAGTTATTATAAAGTCTTACCCTATATATCCATCATCCTCTCTTTGTATCTCTACTCGCTTTTTGTTATTCACTTTTCAATATTCACTTTTTTTGCAGTCAATTTATCCCCCCCCCCCCATTGTTCTTCTACAAAAAAAGTCCGATATTTTATGATATTTTTTAATTTTCTATATAAATGCCCAGTTTGTTCAAAATTAAATTGTAAACTGTTGTACTTCCAAAAGCATGTACAGTAAACACACATAGAACAGTCTTGATTTTATAGCTACTGTAGGTTGCATCATCCTGCTAATGGCTTTAACATGTCTCTCATAATAGGATGTCATTTCTAAGGGCCCTGCTTCGCTTTAAAATGCATATAGAACATTTTTTAGGTCAGGATGCATGTTAAAAAGCCCTCTTTTTCCTTGTGTCCTCAGGGCAGTGCACTCTACAAGAGAGCGTTTTCTGCTCTTCTAGCGCTCTTATTCCTTCAGGTCATCAAGTATCCACACACAATAGTTGTCTTTTAGTGCAGAGCAGCTCTCGCCACAGAAAACCTTTAATGATGTGGGAGAAAGAAAGCTCCCCTCCTCCCCACGCCACATGCGCTGTAATGCTGCTAGAGGATGTGTAGTGCTGCTCTGGTGCTCCTGAGAGCGGATGGCTGCTGGATGGCAGAGAGGATCCTGAGCCTGGGCTCTCTAGAATCCGGCGTTTGCATGAACGCTTATCGCGATTACTGTGGATAAATAAAGGCGGGAGGGATCTCCGGAGCGTTTAGGAAAACGCTGCGCGTTCGCTTTCTCTGTAAGTTCGGATCATAATGACCGGGAGAGTCGGTGTCGGTCCGCTCTCCTCATCCGAACGCACTTTTCCCCGGGATCAGAATACATCGGGAAGTTGAATCGTGTTTATGTTGCGCTGGAGATGCGGCGCGTCCGGAGCGAGGAGCGCTGGAGGAGTTTCGTCTGAGGGAAAGAGGGAATATACGCAGGATAACGGAGAGGAAGAGGGAAAATGCAGTTTGAGACATTGCGTCAGTTCTGTAGCTCGGTTTTATCTCATTTTAATGGGGCTTTCACGCCGCCGCAGAATATTCTGCAGACGGAGCTCCTGGAGCAGGCGCTCAGCACCATCGGGTGAGTTTGTGACACACCACGAGTCGCTATATTTGCATTTGCTGAAGGAAATAGCAGGGCTTGCGAGGCACGGATAGATAGAAAATGTGTATGTGGAAGCGGATGCGAGGTGACTTGGCTTCTGTGTAAATGAAATGCCGCAGCCGTTGTCATGACACTCAGCAAGCATCTTGTTTAGTGGCGGCCGTGTAAGAAAGGACCAATCAGAGTTCAGTATGCTAATAAATAAAAATACGTCCTATCGCAATTAGCTATGCGAATGTTTCACACATTTCGTCACTGTTGGTTGCATTTTAAAATTGCGAAGTTATCAATGCAGGCAATAATAATAAAACGTTTGTGTATATCCATATCATTTAATTTGGAGTCTTTTAATTGATATTTCTTTTAAGATGCACCATTCATATTTTCATGAGTTTTTGTCATGGCTAGAATATGTCTGTTTTTTTTTTGTTAAGTGGTTGGTTATTGCTTAGGGCTACTAGTTTGTTCATTTTGTCTTAACAGATTAATAATTCATCATTTTATTTATTGATTTATTTTATTTTATTGTTTTAGGATTTGTTTGTTTATTTCATGTTTGGCGATTAGAATGTGATTTATATATTGTTTTAAAGTATCTTATTCTCTCTTTTTTTATCAAGGTTGTATCAAATGTATGAAAAGTCAATATTTTTAATCAGTATGGACATGTTCGTATTAATACTTTGTGCCTTAGTTAATTAATTAATTTGTTCATTTATTTAATTACTAATTAAAACTGGTGATGCATTCAAATTTCTGATATATCCTCAAGACCTGCAATCTCATATACAGTGCAATGAATAGAGCATAAAGCAGCTTACAATACTTCCAATATTTACTTTAATCTGAGGACATGACTATTACACATTTAAGTTAAACATTTCAGGGTTTTTTATACCTTTAATGGGAAGTACCTATCAAACATGATAATATGTTTTATATAAATTATGTATGTTCTGACCTCTGGATGTCATTTAAAAATCCCATATCAGTTGTCTATTAATTCTAGTAACATTCATGTGCATCAATGTTTGGCTTTCGTGTCTTTAGAGAAGTGGGGAGGTTTTGAGAGATGTTCACAGATCTCCGGTCAAGATCCATCTCCAGCGTTAAAAGGGGTGTCAGCGGTCCTTAACTTCACCGTAAACATCTGAAGGACCTCAGGGCACGAGGTTGAATGGTGTGTTTTATGCAGTTTAAAGTGTTGAGGAGAGCGGGGCCATCGTCTCACTCCAGGGATCTACAGCACGAGCCTCTTCCACTGGCAGCACAAATACACACTCAGCAAATCAGCGAGCTAGACTTCTCTCACACCAGGGGTTCGGTGCAAGCATCCCTTTGTTCCTGTGCTTTTGCTCGTTCTCGCATGGCTTTGAAGCCTGTGCTGCGCTTGATTGGAGGAGGCAAGGTGTGGCTGTCAACTTCTGCTGCTTGCTGAATCGCAGCGATTGCATTTTTGAGAAACGTCACACTGAGGCATTTAACTGACCGTGTGTCCTTCTTATGGAGTTTTCTTGAATTGTGTGTTTTCATGATAAACATCAGGCAAAAAGGCTTAAGGTAATGTCACCAAAACATTATGGTAGCTTCTTCAAGCCAAAGTATTCCCTTAGAGAACTACTACCAGTGCACTATTACTAACGGACAGAGCTGTCTGCCAAAACCAGAGCGGATTCAGTCACACTGTGTTCTTTCCGCTTCAGTCTGACTACATAAGGGCCTTAGAGATGCCTTGTATGTGGCCGGGAAACTCTTCTTCCAAATGGCTGTGATTATGTAGTAAGCTTTTATGTTGTTGTTGTTGTGTAAATGTATACATTTCTCTCTCTAGTTCAAATAACTTGCGCAAAAGTATTGCACAAAAATGAATATTTCACCTTAAATGAAAGGGCAAAAATATAATAATTTAAATTTCATATCAATTAAGCAAGTAGAATTTTCATGCATAATTATTGTGAAAATATTTGGGCAGTAATAATTTTTTTTTTTTTTTCATTTTTGAGTTATTTTTCGTTGTTGAGATAATGCATAACCCAATAATACATGAAGGATGTTTTATAGTCTTCAGTTCATAATTGCATAAAGTCTTTGTAGGTTCCATAAAAAACAGTTTGTAGCTGAAACATCTACGCTTGTCTGTTTCGATTTTTGAATAGACAGGAGAAAAATGAAGTATGCTAAGATAAATCTCACCGTATTTATATTTTTCACGATTCCTGTTTTTAAGTTGAAGATGCATGACCATGTGCATCATTTGGCTTAATAATTTCCGGTGGCTGCAGAGGAAGAGCGAGCAAGAGAGATGCAGGGAAGAACAGAAGAGATAAATCATAATTGAAGTTTCTCTTAGATGGAATATCCCTTCCCACAAGCCCAGTGCTCTGTGAGGCTGCGTCACCATGGCAACTTTGTTTGATCAATGCTGTGGGTGATGTGCGAGACAGGAAGACCTGCGGGGGAGAGAGAGGGATGTCCCCCGCACACAGAGACTGAGAGACAGCAGCAGGACTGCTGAGGGTTTATTCATGAAGCTTCTGTAAACGCCGTCTGAGATTACTTGGCAAATGAGATGAGGTGAATGAATGAAACTGAGAAGTTTCTGTGCCAGAGAAGAGCTTCATGAGCCCTTTGAGCTTGTGATGTCTTCCAAAGAGATGATGAAAGACTTGACATCATTTACTCACCCATATGTCATTATAAAACGGTTTGACTTTCTTTTTGGAACGTGAAATAAGATATTTTGAGAAATGTGTTTTACATGGGAAAAACATAAGTCGCACTGTTTTGGACTGATGTGAGGATGAGTAAATAACTACAAAATGGTATTTTTGGGTGAACTTTCATATTAAGACTTGCTGTTTAGAAGGATAAAACGTTTCAACATTTGAAGCTGATAAATAGTGTTATTTGAGCTGGACATATGTTTAAAATTTTGCTTTGGGTATCATTTTCTTGAAGGATGAATTTCCAATTGCCAATGTAATTCCTGTATGTGGATTTGTCTCTCTCTCTTTTATCAGAAAGATAACCACAGATTGATGAGGAATAAGTGATCAGGTGTCCTGCTCAGATCTTACTTTTCGCCATTCTAGTGTCCCATGTATTTCCTCTCAAATCCAAAGATCTCAACAGTGTCTCAAACTGTGCTCAGATTTTTTCTTCAATGTTGAAATGTCCAAATCTACTGTATAATACAGATTTTCTAAAAAACTAAATTAATTCAGCTTTTACTTGCTGTTTTTTCATAAATATTTGTGAAAAATTATTTGTTTCTCAGTGTAAACCATTTCAAAGTAAATCCTACACTTTTTTTTTTTTCCAGTACAGGAAAATAAAATCAAACAAATAAAACGACAAAATGTGGCTGAATCTAGGCATTTCTCAGTGAAAATTGTTTTAAAGTAGCCTAAATCCTACAGTAATTTCTTTTCAGGGCTGGAAAAAGCTTGTTTAATGTAATTCAAATTAAAAATCCTAGACCTTTATTTTACAGGACAAGAAAAGCAACCAGAATATGAAAAACAAAACAATTATATCCCATATCTCAGTTGTTTCTTCTAGACATCAAGGGAAGGAAAGTTGTGCCTCCTGCTTCTAAGATTTTTCCCCTTAAAGACTCTACAGTTTCTAGAGAAATCTGTTCTAGAGTTTCAAATGACATGTCTCAAACTGTGCTAATTTGCCAATATTCAGCCCTTATTTAAACTGCTTTTTCATTTTTAAAACAAAAGCGCATTCGAGTAAACAGAGCTTCAGAAGTCTCAATATTACAAACTCAAATGAGTCAAATGAGTTGCTATCCACATTAATTATATATCTCTTTCTGTATGTCAGTCGTTTTATTTTTCCCTGTTCCAGAAAGAGTAACCTCTGAGCAATATACATTTCTTCTGCTGCTAAACACGTTAGATCTTAAGCACCTGAGGGTGGAGAAGAGTAGTTTCTAGCTTGAGGAAGAGCTCTCTGCCATTAGTGTGTTCCACAAACAAACTCCCATCATCCTTTCAGGGAATCAGTTGCGCTTTCTGAGCATGAAAGAGAGCAGATGTCCCTTTCCCACATACCACACGCTATGCGCTGAGAAAGACCAGCTCTCCTTTCTGTCTGTCTCACTCTCTGCTCTCGCTGGATGGATGTTATGTAGCTGTTTGCCGCTGATGGTCGCAGCCATATATAGAGCATGTGTTCCTCCACCTGTCACGAGATGTTCCAGGCTGTTATCAGTCATACTGTATCTCGCGCCAAAGCCCTTTTTCTCACAGCATTATCTCTGAATTTCATGTAATAGATTTGAAAGCTGACCCAACATTTAGAATCGCAATTTCTGTTGATAATTTCATTGAATATTGTGAATATAAATTACTCTATTAGATGAAGACATAACGATTTGATTTGAAAAAAACGATAACTCTGTTTTTGACTAAATAATGTCTTTTCATTGTGCATTTCAGTTATTCTCAATCAAACAAATGCTGACCACAGGCTTTGATTTAATTGCATTTCTCTCTTCTTTCGTCTTTCGTAGCTTGCTCATGTTCTTACTTCTTGTTAGCTTTGTGATCTCATGACGCTGTTGTGTGACGTCCCATGCAGGTCTCTGAAACTCCAAAATGTTCATTTCTCATGTGTAGCACACTGATTATTCGATATTGATTTTTAATAAGCGTCTCGTCTGTGATATTCCTTCAGACAACTAGTAATACCAGCAGCGGAAATTATTTACACCGAATCCAATCCATTACCAATTACAGCATTGATTCTTGCTGTTATGCACTGGATGATTGTCATTTTGTTTCTGCCATAGCATAAGATGATTTAACCCTTACTCTCTCAGAAATAAAGGTACAAAAGCTGTCGCTGGGGCGGAACCTTTTCAAAAGGTACAGCGTTTTTGTACCTATTAGCTTTAAATAAGCACACTATAAGTATTAATATGTAGCTGTAAGGTACCGAAATGAATCCTTTAGGTAAAAAAAAAAATGGTACCGCCCCAGTGACAGCTTTTGTACCTTTATTTCTGAGAGTATAAAAAAATATAATTCTAAAAGAATTCATAACATATGTGAAATTGTTTTGGGAGAATGCTAGCATGACACACTGTATGACACTGCGTCACTGTTTCACGTCCACTATCCTCTACATGCGGCAGTTGAATGAGGCTAATTGTCTGAGTATTTTGCAGACGTGGGAGTTTGCACGGCGTATGGCTGCCAGGCACGTGCCGACTCAGATAGGTTAGTGTGTGTGTGTATCGAGGGTGAATGAGATCAGCCTTGGAAAGCCGATGTGATCGTGGTTTAGCATTGATAGCTGTTCCTCTTTTGTTCCTCTCTGTGTTCTTTCTTCTCTGTGGTCAGACCCCGTTACTGTGTGATGCCAGTGTGAGGTGCGTTTACTCCATCGTTAGGTTTCAGCAGAGATTTTATCTCCCAGGATGTGTGGCTTTTTTGTTTTACTAAGAAAAATCATCTTGGAGAACCAAGTAGTTTTGATTTAGTTTTTCTAGTTTAACTTAACCTATGGTGATACTCGGCAGTTGCTGAGACACTCAATGCAGGAACCCAAGGACGTTTTAAAATCAGCAGATAAGGTTAGTCAGCGATAAGATGTACGTCACAAGCCTCTCAGAGCCCTGTTTTCCAAAGATCTGCCATCCTAAGTGCTAATATCACTCTTGATGTTGATGAAATTCACAAATGTAGCTTTATCATTAAAAACCATTACTACAGTTCTTTCTTTGGAATCACTATTTCATTCCACGAAGTGTTTTAAGGTCCTTTAGATTGTTGAAATGTTTTTTATACTAAGAAAAAGTAGTTCTTTAAAGAACTGTTCACTGAAATGTTCTTTGAGGAGCCTAAAATGGTCATCCTATTGCATATGTAGTTGGGAAAATGAGTTTGTTAGTGGTAGAGCTGCGCTATCATATGATCAGCTGAGCTAATTAAGATTTGTAACCGTAAAGGACATTGGGTCTTCTTTAACTCTTTCTCTAATAGGTTTGTTTTCAGGTCCATGCGCTCTCAGTCGTGTCAGACAGAAGTGATGTTGAGTGAATCAGAGAGCAGAGCTGACGTAGCATCTCGTAAGCTTGTATAGTGTGCGTGTGTGTGTGTGTGTGTTGATGGAGCAGATGGGGAGAGTCAGGCCGTAGCCACGCATGGTTTCCTGGCCCGGGGTGATGTAGCAGGGACCTCAAGCCTCTATAAATACGCTCTCAGAGAATTTCAATGAGACCACCAGCTGGGACGCTCATGTCCATGTTGTCTGTTTGCCAGTACAAAGAATCAAGCTTGTAGATTTGCCTATTCTTACAAATTTTTACTGTGATGACATATTGTGAATAGGAAGTACAGTGCTGATCACCTATTATTTTAAATGTTCAGTTTCAATTAGAATTTTAGTTTGCATTTTTAATAATTGTCATTTCTATATTTTTATAATTATGTTTAAATATTTTAGTTTGTAATTTTAGTTCTTAAACAAACTCACGCACTGAGATTAATTAATCACACTTTTTTTTTTTTTGCATTTTTAGTAGTATTATTATTTTACAAAACTATAAATATTATACGAATGTAATAAATATTTCTTTTAGTTTTTAATTGTAGCTCCTAAATGCATTCTACTTTTTTCAGTTAGTTTCCAAGACAGCATTTACTATATACGTTATTTTATGTGTGTTTCGTTTTGTTCTTCGGTTTTATCATTCTGATTTTTTAGTTTACGTTTAGCTGTATTTCATTACATTTTCAAGTGATTTTTAGCAGTTTTAGTTAACAACAGCTCTATTGGTCGAAAGGTTGATTTTGATACTGATCATTTATCCTTCCAAATGTTACTCTCTGTTGGTGTTTATAGCAAATAAAAATTATTATGGTCGAAATTTGTATTTTCTGATCAGTTCAGGTTCACTCTAAGAGTAGAAAAATGTAATGTCCAGACAGAAAATTACTAGTACCTTTTCTTTTAAGCTTGCATTTCTTTCAATCCTAAAGTAGAGTATGGGTAAAAGATTGAAGAAAAAAAATCAATAGAACATTCTTTCAGATTAGTATTATTTTTACCGGTTCTTCTCAGAGTGTTGCGACTGGGGTGTATATTTTCAGTGTTCTCTTCAGGCAAAACTCTTTTAGTGTTTTATTGCAATTTAGCCTGAAATTCCAGTGTAATTTTCTGTATAGTGTTGCGTTTGTTATAGTTTCAGAAACTTGCTTCTTTACAAATTACCTGGCTAAAAGAACTTATTACCGTGCCATTTTTATCATTAAATTTTTTATTGTGTGTGCACATCTCCAGTAATACGAGCGGAAAGTGAGAACGCATCTGTTCTGTAAGCAGATATGGAACGAGCAGTTTAGGACAGATCAGCAGAGCTGTAGATGGATGGATGGTCTTTCTTTCATCTGTAATGAGTCTAACTCCTTTCCACAGCAATATTAAGCACTCTGAATGTCCATTCACAACACGCCATGAGATCGTACAGCAGGACCCTGCATACATCACAGCCAAATGATTACTGTAAGTGCACCGCAGACACGAGCCGTGACGTATGGACGGGGTTTTATTTCTCTAAATGTGTTTTTCTCGTCTCGCTGAAGTGCTGCATTATAACGCCGCCGCGCACAAAGGAAAGTGTTGCACGTCTTACATGTTACTGTAATTATTGTTGGAGCTTTTTTTTTTTTTCATAATTGATGACAGTTAAAAATAGATGGTAGAATGGCTGTCTTGGTTTGTGCAGGATCCCCTGGGCAGAAAGCTTACTGGTGCAGAAACCAAGCAACTTTAAATTGAACAGGAGTGTTGAAAGCAGCAAACAGCCGTGCTTTGTGGGTATTTTTCTTCCACCTGACATGCTCTCTTCTACAAAAGCATTTTACCGTACATTTCACTCTGAGCTCAGGCCGTCTAAAGAAATTCAAGGCCTGTTGTGAATGTTAGATTTGCACATCCGCCTTTGTGAAAGAAGAATACGATATGAATGCGTGCTAATAGAATGTCACCACTGACGCAAACAGATTTTCAGTCGCCCACGCTTCGAATAAGACAGCGGTGAAGGTCGTTTAAAGACTTGATTTACAATTATTAATCTGATCCACCTAACAGCATTTAATTAACTGAAACCTTATCGTATTGGAAATAAAATTGTCATTTTCTGTAATACATTATTATTTGATTGTTTCATGAGAAACTGCTTTTTCAGTCTTTTTCTGTAAAAAATTATTATTTTTTTTTTACAATTTAATGTTACACCGTGTCCTAACTGCCCACAGTGCGACAAGATTCCAGCACACTAGACGTGACTCAACAGAATCAATTAAATATCACAGCCAATCAGAAGCATGCGTGGGCGGGCTCTCTCTGGGAGCGCACTGCTCTCGCAGCGAAATAGATACATTTCTAATCTATTTCATAAATATTAAACCTTTTTAACGTTATTAAATGTACATACGGAGTGACCAATAACGTCTCTGTCATGGAATACACATTCGTTGGTTCACAATGAGTTCACAGTTTTAACGGTCATCTTTGCTTTCATTTATTTCCAAGAGGTAAACTGTCTGTTGTTACTTTCAGTATGGCTTTAAGGTAACATGATATCTCAACTAATAATAGACATTTTTAACTTTGAATGAAGCACATATTCATTTGAGATTAGCCAGTTAGGACAAAAACTCAGATTAACATGGAAAAGATACCTTTTTTTATCTGTGTTACATATTTTTGAAATCATTTTAATTTTATTTCTAAACAGAAATATTTAAATTGTAGCAAAGTGTTGAACATTATTAATAATTTCCTATTTTGACATTCAGTTTCTAAAGATTATGGTCATCAGGCTAGTCTTGTGAATTTAATAAATATTTAAACATTTTTATTGTTGATGTAAATGTCGATACAGTTTCTTTTGGGTCATTGCTCAAAATTGTTCACATTAGTTATTTTCATAATAAAAATAATTGGAAACAACACCAGTAAGGTCACATTCGTTAGTATTAGTCAATCTTTTAAGTTTCCTGAACAAACAATTTAATAATTAAAAAATTGTGCGATGTGTTAAAATTAAATATATTTGACATAACGAAAACTTTTAATCTGTTCTAGTTCTCTGTAAGAAAAATATCTGTTAAAAAAACAGATAATGTCTTTACAGAAAATGTTCTGTTAAATTTGGGAACCTTTCCTTCAACACATTACATTGCCATGCTTGTTAGACAAATGAATATCTATGGGTGTGTGTGTTGTGTGCTTTCTGAGTTTACGTGATTGATGTGAGTTTGAATTCGCCGCAGTTTTTAAAGTCTCCACAGCTGCGGCTGTCGTTCAGATCAAACACAACTTGCATACTGCAATGAAAAAATCATAGTTAGCAGACACTGGGGATGCAGCGATTAACCAGTTTCCCTATTAACCGCGATTTAAATTGTCACGTTTAATTAACAGTAAAGGTTCTGCTAATCCGAGTTTTTCTGTTGGGACTGTGGCAGCTTGCGCAAAACTAAAACAAAGTTACACTAGCGGTGCACCGGCTTAAATGACATGCTTATAGAGACATGGACGGTGGATCTTTTACTTCCACCGGAGATATGTATGAATGTAATACGAAATACGAGACTATTATCATACAAACAAAATCTACAATCATTGCATCCCTAGCAGACACACAGAGAGGTGCGTATGTGTTGTTATTCATAACTAAAGGAAAACTCTGTCCAGAAGCTCAGGTGGTTTATGAGTAACTTTCCTGAGTGTACATTTAAGAAAATGAGCCCTCTCTCATGCTTATATTCCCCAGAAAATGCTTAATCCACAAACGAGCAATGCCAAAAAGCACCTGTTTGTAATTGTGGTTCATAAGTACTTTTGTAAGCTTTCAAATTCCGCATTGGTCTAACCAAGCTTTCTTTGTAAATGTTAGCCATGCAAATTAGTTTAATTTATAATATCAGCAATAAAACTCTTTAGAAATTGTACAGATGTTCATAGTTTATGACACAATTATGTGCCAGTTGATAATGATAACGGTAAAAAATCCATAGATGCACTTAAAAAAATAAAAAACAAAAATCTGTAAAATTTACGGTAAAAATGGTGCGTTGCTGGAATTCAACCGTAAAAATTGTTAACAACATTTTATGGTTTTAAATGAAATTTACTGTTAAATATATATGATGATATAAAATTAATAAATTAACAACATTAGATGTAACATACAAGCCTAAGAAACATAACTGATAACAAAAACTAAGAAACATAGTTTTTTTTTTTTTTCAACAACAAAAAAAAATATCAAATTCAAATAAAATTTGAAATGCAAGGAAGGAAATTCTGGGAAAGGCAGTTTACAGGAATTTACCGTTAACAATTTACATAGGTTTTTACTATAGCATTTTCAGTTTTTTACCCGTTAAAATCACTGTAATTTTTACAGTGTAGTTTTTACTTATTTGTCAGCAGGTGTTTAATCATTTAAAATATATTAAACTTTACTGTTTACTATTATTACTTTTTCTTTTAATACATTTTTATTACCTTAATTTATTTTAGCAAAATATATTAGAAACATTAAAATAGACACTTTACTTTAATTTTTATATTATTTTAAAAAAAAAGTTATTCAAAACATTAAAAAAGACTTGCATTTAATATAGAAAATGACTTTTGTTAATTCAATTTAATGTGAAAACCAAAATGGGATGATTAATTTTTGACCCATGTATAAAAGAAATCTGAAACCCAAAGCATGCACACCACATTTTGGTCTTCCAGTAGGATTTGAGGGCAGCATCACAGCTGCTTTCTGTCTATCCGTCTGTCTCTTTATGTGTGTGAGGCGGATCTGAACTCTTTGATGGATCTTTATGGGGACTGATGGGCTCTGATGTGGCTGGAGTTGGTCACACTTCACTTCCAAACCTGTTTATTTCCTCCTGGGCCCAAAGAGCAGCGCAGGATGTTAATTGCGGGCCTCTGGTGTTGATTGCTCAGCTTGTCGGCTGCAGTTTCCTGTAAAATGTGTTTGGGTTGATCCGTCCGGGCTGCTATGCATAATTACACACAGTTTGTCTGAAGCATTATGCTTTAGGGTATTTGTTGTGCAGCGCCACACATTTCCACTTTAATATTTGTGTGTTTCAGTAATCAGGCAATAGCCACAGACAGTGCTGCAGAGGTCAATATGAGAAAATGGACACACTGTTTTTTCTTAATGCACATCTGGCCTTTTTGTGAAAGATTTATTCACGTTAAGAAAAAGTCTTTTTACGTAGTGACTATTTCAACCTTTGAAACAACTTTAATTCAGTTATTCTACTACTTCAGCCATAGTTCAAGTGTCATAATATTGTAATAATTATAATAATTGCATTGAAATCCTTTAATATAATAATAAATAATAATAGTAAGCCTACTGCTTTATTTTATTTTATGTTTTTTTTTTTTAATTCAAAATGTTTTGCTACATTTAATAAAATTGTTGTAATATTTGATTCAGTAATGTATAAGGCTTGAACTAGCATGTCTCCTGTTGTTTGTGTGTGTATGTTGCGTGAGTGTCTTGTTGGAAGCTGTGGAAGGAAAGATTCGTTCCCCAGTCTGTACTGATTCTCCTGCTTTATTCTTCTGGGGTTTGGCCTATTTTACACTCTGCTAGAGCTTCACGAGAGCAGGCCTGCTTGGCCTGAATGCTGCTGTTTGAAAGGATATGGGGTAAATGTGGCAGGAACACATGGGTGTCTGCATCGTGTTTGGAGGGGAGAGTTAATGACGTTCGCACCACTGCGGCGCGCAGGCGGGATGCACTGCTGTGCTACTTCCTGTTTCTGCCTGTTCTGAAACGCTTCACAGTGTGCTGTGCGGGTGCCAGTGTGCTACCAACTGTTCTGCTGGGTGAACATTACCTTTATTACTATATATCCAGTTATATTATGATATTCTTTCATGCACATGTTTAGTATCTGTTATGGTAGTATACCATTGTATTACATTTTTAATTATTCAATTTGATTTACTTTTTTTTTTTTTTTTTTGTGAAAATAAGGGTTTTAGATATTGTATTGTATTTAATGTCATTCCTTTTTATTTTTATTTTCAA
>JAUMHP010000070.1:17713875-17731344 GCA_032361065.1 Enteromius trimaculatus | reverse complement strand
ATATTTAATTAAGTTTTTATAATTATTATATATATTTTTTTCTCTGTGTAATTTTTTAAGAACATCGTAAAAATACAGTGCTTTTCAGCACATTATTACATATTTATTTGATTGTTTATTTATTTATTCATTAATTTCTATACATATTTACAACATGGACAGTCCTATGGCAGTATACAATTTAATTTAGTTTAATGTTTTTAGTTTGTTTGTTTTATTTGATTAAAATCCTAACATATTGGGTTTTTTTTTTTTGAAGGTTTAATTTTAATACATTTTTATTATTTTTATCATACCATGACAATACAGTGTTTTTCAGTATGTTGACAATACCTTGTTGGTTTTATTTATTTACATTAATTTGAAATCATACTATGATAATAACATTGTTTTGGTGCTTTTACCGTTCTTACTATTACCATACTAGTGTGTGAGGTACATGAAGTAGTATGTTTATGTGTAGTATGTGAAGTAGTATTGTTTAGCACATGATTACAGTATATAAAAATCCTGTGGTATTGCTGTGGAGCACCACTGTATTCACTGTAGTTTGCCTCAGCTTAGAAAGGCTTAAGTGGAGTAGAGCACCTCTGTTTTTGATATCGTTCAGTGTGTCCATAAACCGAAATACTGTGGTTTCTGTTCAGATGTTGACATTTTCTGGAAATGTTTGAGCTGTGTTTGTCTAAAGCTATTGCATGTTCCAATTTATTCTTTTGCAAAGCAGACAGAATTAGATTTACAAAGATAATCATCCTTGTCTTAAAAAAAAAAAAAAAAAAAAAAAATCAGGATGAGAGGGAGAAAAAAAGCACACATTGGTGATTTGCTTGGTTAGAGAGTCCTCCTGGCACACAGTTACAGCAGATTAAATAAAAATCCTCCAGCAGAATGTCCACCAATCAGCGACGGGCTGAAGCGTGTAATGCTGCCCCTGTCCCAGAGAAACATCTCAACTTCTGCTCACAGGTCATCCGCTACAACCTGTTTCAGCCCCACCCCGGGCTCCGGGGCCCCAGCATGCCTTGGGGCTGCTTATAAATCAGTGGGTGCTGTGATATCATTCACATCCGAGAGAAGGGTGTTTGTGAAGTTCTTCAGCACATTTTAGTCAGTGTGGGATTTACAGTAGTGAGGGAAGATTTGATTAAAACAGCCGAGAGGATTCTAATGCTGTTATTGGACTGAATTTCTGGTTCCTTCACCTGGTTGCAGTGGATTTTTGTAGTATCAGCTTGTGCGGAAGGTTAAAGGTGCGTATAACAATTCTGTTTTCTTTTGTTTAGAGGGAACCTCAAGGCTGTAATTTTGTGTTGATTGCGCTGTGCTCTCACACTCACACTTGTTTATTATGGACACTCAAGTTCTCTTGCTTTCACACCACATTAACGCCTTGGTGTTATTTTTTATGTATTTCCTCTGAAATGGCTTAAAATTGGTTCCTATCATTTAGGGATGGGGATCATGATCATTTTGCCTGCTCGAGTAAATAAATCAATCATCAGTATTTGAATAGCTGTTGATGGCGTGGACTGAAAATCAGCATGTACATTTTGAACCTGAACATTATTGTTAAAAATAATAAAATTATTACATTTAAATAACAAATAATAAATGCAATAATAAACACTGGTTAAACTGGGGGAAAAAAGAATAAACACAAAGGAAAATCAGTCACTAGCAAAGCTGCTAAAAATTCTGCATGAAAATATAAGATTTATATATATATATATTCAAATAGAGAACAGTAATTTTATAAAGTAAAATGATTTCAAAATTGTATTTAAATGTTCATAATTAAATAATTATAATTTATATAAGATATATAAGTCCATGATGTTTTTTTTTTATTATTTGCATTGTCCATAATTCACAATCTGCAGAATTTATCTGCTTGTATTTACTATTCTGCATTTTGATATTTGAATAATACCACACAGAATGTTCTGTGACTCTACAAGAACATTCAGTGACTCAAATGGATAATTTAATCAGAGATTAACTGAAATGATTAACTGAAGCGTTGCCATTTGATATGATTCATAGGATTGAACGAACAGACTCTAATTCTAGCATGATGGTGATTTTTCATATACTGAAGTACCATATGACTATATATCATTCTATATAGTGCTAACCTCTGTACCATAGTACCACCACAGTACTGTTTTAAGGGGAGGCCATAGTTAACCATATGTAGTGTTAATTTTTTCCCTCTGTGGAGTTGACTAAGACCGGTTTTAACAGAAAATGCAGTATTTAAGAGTGTGTTGCATGTTGACCAAGTAGAAACACAAGGTTAGCGTGCTGGATAATCTGTGTCGTTGAGAAATCTGTGTGCAGAGCTTTGACCCAGTATTACACACTAAACTGCAGCTAACATGGTTAAAAATCTCATGTAAGTGGGTCAGTTCGCAGTGACACTTCTTCTAACCCTCTCTTTTTGTATCTGCACAGCTTTCAGGGTCTCAGGAGGAGACGCTGCTGGTTAGCCGCAGTGCTACTCATGCTAGGCATATAAAAATTGCAGTAGGTTAGTCTGCAGATAGGAGTAATGCTGTGTAATATGTGACCTGTGTCTGTCCACCTGCATACTAAACACAGATGCTCTGCCCAGCTATGCTATCGGTGCTTTGGATGGAGCAGGTGGTGTTAGGGATTAAATGAGCATGCAGTTTATTTCACAAACTGGTGTGTGATGTAATTCATTGGCCTGCCAGGTGTGTGTTTGTGTGTGTTCATAGAAGGGATGAATAAAATGAGTGAATGGAAGGCAAATCGAATAATGAGGATGATAACATACTTCAGTTTTTTATTTATTTATTTATTTATTTTTTGTGTGAGTGTTGGAACTTGTGATACTGACTGTATACTGTCATGTATATTAGGTTCAT
This sequence comes from Enteromius trimaculatus, assembly GCA_032361065.1. Taxonomy (NCBI): domain Eukaryota; kingdom Metazoa; phylum Chordata; class Actinopteri; order Cypriniformes; family Cyprinidae; genus Enteromius; species Enteromius trimaculatus. Next base: position 17,728,450 of record JAUMHP010000070.1, on the reverse strand, counting down.
ACATATAAACACCAACCTGGTCCCATGGCATACTGTAAATGTACCTGGGTGCACTTATCAGCGACACAAAAAAAACCAACACAGAAATATGTACCTATATCAACATAATAAAATGTGCCAGGGTTCACGAATTGAACCTGTGTTTTAGCGCCACTAAAATTCTCTTTGAAACTGTCAAAATGTGCAGTAAGGTACCTAAAAACAGTGTTGCACAAAAAATGCACAGAGGTATGGGTATGTATTTTTATGAGGCCAGGTTGCTTAAAACTGCTATTAGTACACACGATTCCAAACACAAACAGTCGTCTGCTGCAATGGATTTGTGAATGGTGCACGACTGTGTCAAGCTGCTGTTGAATAATGCAACAGGAACATGCCGGCCATAGTAAAACCCCTTAGCAGAGCCCAGGGGACGCGGGAGAGACGATCATTAATCAGTCAGTACATGCACACGCTCAAAAACAGCTCACAGATCGCTCCAGACCCTTGAACAGCACACTACAGACAAACAGATTCTTGGTTCTTGTTGCGAGAATAGCTTCTTGTTTGAGAAATGTTTAAGTTCATATTGAGATTTTGATCAGATTATATGATTTGAGAAGAACTTGATACGCTTTGGAGTTCATACTGAAATGTTTGCTCATTTGTTTTGAAAATAATTTGATGTGACTTTTGCAGACATTAAAGAATGGACATGTTGAAATATCTTTTGCAACTGGACGTACTTGTTAGTGTACATGTACATGTGTTGGCGTGCTGTGAAGTCGGATGGACAGAGATCACAAACACACAGGTCGGGGAGCAGTGGATGGATTGTATCTTTTCAAGGCACCAAACTTTACCCTTCAATAAAGACACAGTTTTTCCTCCAGCATCTCTCTGGGCTTCCCATGAGCCAAAGCCTCTTGTTCCCTCTGATGAAACTCATATGCCAGGGACACTGGTGTCATTTGTCTTTTCAAGACACGTACAGCCAGCCCTGTTGTAACCACATTAGCGGCAGCTTATTTTTGTAAAAACAGCACGTGTTTTAAAATGAGATGTTGCTTGTTTTTTCAGTGAGCAGCATGTTGCTGCTTTGTCTGGAGTCGTTTACATTTGTTACAGGGTTTTGATGCTGTTGAGAGATTCTATGTAATGATGTTAATGCCAATGTGAAAGCTTGTTTATAAACCATTTTTATCATGTAATACAAAGTATTGAATTTCCAAAGAAACAGCACACTGAACTAGGATAAAATGAGTTTATTCAACAATCATTCAACCAGTTGATGTGGTGATGTTAAGGTGACAAATTGTTAAATAAAGTCATTATTTTTGTTTTATTTCCATGCAAAATATACTCTTGCTGCTTTATAACGTTATGGTTGAACCACCAATGGCAGATGGAGCATGACGTCATTCATACTTTTATAGACCTTATAGACATTTTATAGACGTGTATTTTACTTGGGAGTCAGTGGGACATTTTTGGGTGAAGTACAGTACGAGCAGTTAGAAATGTTAAACAAAATACAAGGATTTTGAATGACCCACGATTAACCATTTCAAGTATGAAAAGTCCTGAATTTAAGTGTCTGCAATTTATATAGCACTGAATTATTTCTTAGTGTTCATGGCTTTAATACTGTATTTTTCTGACTGACAGGAAAAGAAGCCCATCAGCAACCAGGGACCCAAACCAAAAATACGACCAAAGGGAGGAGAAGGCGGAGCGTTCGCAGTATGCCCAAGGGGAGGGCGGCATGCCACGATCGCCGTCTGACTACGGGGCCGGAGACCGCCAGTGGCGGGGAGGCTACGGTCGCTCATACGAGGATGCGGAGGTAGCGCGGAATGCATACCGCGCTCGCCGTGGTGGCTGGCACTCTCAGGAAGAGTATCCACCTGAGCCTGGCTTTCTGCCCGATGGTCCGCCCCTCAGTGAGCACGAGCTCCAGCGGCAGCGGCAGGAGGAGTACCAGAACCGCTACCGCAGTGACCCGAACCTGGCCCGCTACCCGGTCAAACCCCAACCTTACGAGGAGCAGATGCGCATGCACGCAGAGGTTTCGCGATTCAGGCACGAACGGCGGCACAGCGACGTCTCTCTGGCATACACGGAGATGGAGGAGCCTTTGGGGCCCCTGCGGGGTCCCCCCTACTCACCGGGTCCTGGACACACCCAGTGGAGGTCCAACCACAGTCCCCCCGGCGTGGACTCCATCCACAGGCAGCAGCACCTAGATCCCGTCTCGGCCGTAAGGAAGAGTAAACGGGAAAAGATGGAGAGCATGTTGCGGAACGACTCGCTCAGTTCCGACCAATCTGAGTCTGTCAGGCCTCCGCCACCCAAACCTCACAAAACCAAGAGGGGCGGGAAAATGAGGCAGGTGTCCCTGAGTAGCTCAGAGGAGGAACTGGCTACTACGCCAGAGTACACCAGCTGTGAGGACGTGGAGATCGAGAGCGAGTCCGTGAGCGAGAAAGGTAATGCAGATTTTTCATTATTTCCTATTATTTATGTACGTAGACTAGCATTCAAAAGTTTGGGGTCGGTAAGATTTATTAGCGCTTTTGAAAGGAGTCACAAAGTCTGTGTTTCTTTGATTAAAAATATAGTTAAACAGTAATACAGTATTGCGATATGTTGCAATTTAAAATATTTTGAAATTAAATTTATTTCTGTAATTGCAAACAACTTTCAGCAGCCATTACTAAAGTCACAAGATTCTTCAGAAATTATACAGATATTCTTAAAAACATGTATCATTATTATCAGCGATGAAAACAATTTGTTTGAAACGCAGTTTATTTTGTAACATAATTAGTATTTACTCTCACTTTTCATATTCAGTTTATTACAATCTTGCTGAATGAAAAAATGAATAAAACAAATTAAATAAATCTTACTGGACCCATATGTTTGAACTGTAGTGAATGTTAATGCAGTGAAGCTGTATTGCTATCAGTTTGAAGCGGTTGCTAATATTTACATGTGTGTAACTAGATTATGTATACTTTTAGAATAATGTTTTTTTTATGCTGATAACCTCTAATTGATGCTTATGTTTCACAGTATGTGCGTGTGTGTAGTCAGGGAGTGTGAGTAGAAACCTCTGGGTGTTTCTTTCAAGAGGAGTCAATGTGTGTAATTATTGATTATTTCCTTGGTTGTCAGAAAATTACTTGTTAATTACTCCCCAACACTGGTGTTCATTTACAATGTATGACTTGTGTGAGTTGCTTGTTACCTCTGTTTATTTGTGTGTACGTGTGTGTGTGTGTGTGTGTGTGTGTGTTCTGTTCTCTCAGTTGTCCTCCAATGACAAATATTGCTGGGTCTTGGCTTCCTCAGATCAGATGTAATGGGCTGTGTTACATAACAGAGGGATAGCATGGAAAAGAGAGAGAGACTGAAAGAGGAAGGAGCGAAAATGATAAAGCAATGAAGAGAGATGATTCTTTATTCTGATAAATATTAAGATAAAGATTAATATTAAAGGTGTGCTTATTTATCTAGTTTTAGACCAAAAAGAAGTGAGTAGAGAGCCGAATACTACTTTTAATCACTTGCATGTCAGTAAACTGCCTATTATTAGATTATCTGTTCTGTGCAAAAAAATAATCATGGATTTATATTATATTGTATTATATATGCAAGCAGAAAATATTATTGTAATTGTGAGCGATTTCACATCAAGGGACTATTTGTTTTATTGCATTTAATTTATTTAGATTTTATTTAAATAATAGGAAATACAAACAGAAGCAAAAATAAATTTTTGATGCATTGTGGTAATGTGCTTAGCGGTTCAGAAATAGCTCCAAAATAGTCCTTCCTTTGCAGTTGAACCATAAATAATTTTTTTTAACAAGCAAATCAGTTTAATGTACTGTATGTAAATGTACCTTTTGTTTTGCAGTTTTCATTCATATAGTGATGCAGTTTTTATCTCTTTTTGTTCAGAACTGCGGGCAAAAATACATTGTGACAGGCTTTATGTAATGCATCCAAAAAGGCAGGCAAGTTTAGAAAAATGTTGATTGGGCGTATGTTTTACCTGCTATTGCAACATATTGGATTATTTTGTCATATGCATTTTTGCATATTAGATTATGAGTTATAAAGTTGGGTGATTGAGTCTGGATGATGGAGGCGGGATGGAGAACTGCAGTGAGAACAACTGCCCGAGCCACTTACATAAGCATCCCGAGGACAAAACCCAGCGTACAGCTCTACATTATTGATGTTCCGCTTTTCCAGGTTTCACAGCCACACTTATAACCAGAGGAGAGGAGTAACGCTCTCTCTGAAGGTCAGGTGGGTTTCAGGGAGGAGGGGAGAGCACATCAGACCAGATAAGACTGCCTTTCCCGTCAGCTTTATCGCACATGAGAGCCGAGCGCAGTGGAGATACGGCACAGGGATAGCGGTGTTTCTGTATTACAACCAGGCAATCAGTCATTCTACTGGATTTCATCATTGTATTATTTATTGAGCTGATTTAAAAAAAACACAGTTATGGTGTATGGATTTTTATTTAAAGATTTTCTTTATCCTAGTTTAATATGCTAGTTCAGACAACTGCAAGTAAGCTGATTTCCCTGAAAAGTGTAAATACAGTCATGCTTAATTTAGTTTGTTTGATTGGCCAGGCATAGCAACAGTGGATCTGCCTAAATTTAAGATGAGGCTACCTGTTTGTTTGACCAAATAGCAGATGGACAGAGCAATTCTGTTTTTGTTAGTAGTTTAGAATTTGGCAGGAAATAAACTTAAGTAGGTCTAACGGATGTGAATTATTACAATTGTTCTACGATAGTCTAAGGCTTATTTTTCTGGCCTCCACTGTACTAAAAGTACACTACTGTTTAACATAGTTTTATTTAGCAAGGATGCAGTAAATTTACATCAAAGACATTTATAATGTTACAACAGATTTCAGTTAAATGCTATCCTTCTGAACTTCAGAAAATCCTGTAAAAATGATCTTTTTTTTCTACACAAATATTAAGCCGCACAACTGTTTTCAACATAAAAATAAGAGATGTTTTGTGTACAACAAATCAGCCTATTAGAAAGGTTTCTGTAAGATCACATGTCAATGAAGAGTGATGTAATGATATTGAAAATATTAATAAATTATATTTTAAGAAAAATTAAACTAGAATACAGCTATTTTAAATTGTAATAATCTTTAAGGGGTTTTAATGTTTTTTAATGGGGAAAAAAAGCCTGGTGAACAAGAGGGCCTTCTTTTAAAACAACCTTTTGAACAACACCTTTTGTACAGTAATGCTCATATTTATGATTATCACTTATTCAGACATCTCATTTGATGCACTTTTTTGCATACTATACAATATAGTATGAAAGTATGCATATTCAGAGGCCGCGAGAGCAGAGCTTGGAAAGTGCCACAGTGATGCAACTTTCCAATATAGTGTATTAAACGAGGTAGAAAAGAATTTGATGCTTCTTTAAATCTTAGGTATTGCTTTTGACATCCGAAAGTCTTTGGACACTGCTACAGATCGACTTGAACTGGTTGTTCTTTGTTTTGTTAAAGCAGACTAGCAGACAGTTTATATTTCAGTCTTCCCAAATGGAGGTTTTGTCGTTATTTGTTTTGCCGTCTGACTGTCTGAGGATCAGACGTAATGAGGTGAAAGCAGGTTACCATGGCATCCGCTTGGCTGCAGGCCTGTTTTCGGATCGGGATAAGCCATTGTGATTGGCTCTCGGCTCGCTCGGCATTCAGACCTGCTCTTAAAGCAGCCGTAAAACCTCGTACGATCCATGGCAAATTATGTAATGGACAAAACATTTGGGGCGGAGCTTTACCCGATGACACCGCTACAGATAATTACTGTCAGCTATGCGTTTGATTTATGTCTTCTGCTCTTTAAACTGTCAGCAGAGACACCCTGTATCTCCATGAAATGGGATGGGCCGCGGTAAAGCTTTGTAAAAATGTTGACGTGCAGCAGGAGACCCTCGTGTGATTTAGTGTAGTGTTCTTCCTCTTTGTCCTCTCTATCGATCAGCAGATGTGCAGAACGAAGGAGAAAGGGTTTGAAGGAGTCGGTCAGGGTTACATTCATGTTTCAGTACTCTGTGTTTTAGCAGACATCTATCTATCTGTCTGTCTATCTGTCTGTCTGTCTGTCTGTCTGTCTAATGCTTTTAATGGAAAAAGTAAAACACTTTTGTTCTTAGTAATTATTTATGGAAATATTTACATAGTAACTTGTTAAAATTGAGAAACATTGGAACTTTTAAAATTAGAAATATATATATGTATATAAAACACATTAATATTCATAATTGTTTGAAATTTCTATATTTTTTGACTAATAATAGTGAATAGTGTTGGCAATACAGCGCATACACAATCAATTTTGAATCGCCCATTTTCCGTGTCATGCCAAAGGGAACCAATCAGATCTCGTCTTCAGTTTTGGCAGTGCTGTCTGGTTCGAAACCTTCACGGAGACAATTATCGATACTTATTTTATGATTGCACGCCGTGTCACTCTCTTCGGTCTGTGTCTCTCTCTGTTCTCCTGTCCCCTTCGCTCATAGTAAAAACAGCATCAATAATTAATGATCCAATTAATAGTTTACACTGGGTTTTTATTGAGTTGTCAGAGTGATGGAGAGCCGTGCGCTAGCGGCCTGGGAGCTGTGCTCAGGCCTGAATCAGCACTTCCGCCTTCTGCCGAGAACGTGAGAGCAAGAGAGAAATGGATCCTAGAACGTAGACGCAAAGAGCGCTGCGCTTACGCTTTACACTACCAACTCTAGAGAGAGAGAGAAAGCACAGCAGTGCTCCAGGAGAGTTGCATGGTGATAGTGGACATTTGGGACACAGATAAGTGCACTGGAATAATTGTAGCTACTGTTATTGTTCGGTCACAGGATAATTGGGCCACTTTTGTCATTCAAAAACATGGCCTAATTCACTTGGATTACCTGTTTCCGGCCTCAAAGTGATAGTTCACCCAAACGTGTGTAAATTTCTTTCTTCTGTTGAACACAACAGATGTTTTGAAGAATGTAACCAAACAGCTGCTGGTAGCCATTGACTTCCATAGTGACTCCAAGTGACTTACAAGAAACATTTTTCAAAATAACTTATTTTGTGTTTATCAGAAAAATAAAAATCAGATTTGGAAGAACATAAAATGAGTAAATGAAAACATCAAGTTCTACGTATATATAAACAAACCATTTTTACTTTTATTTTTGCATTTTTAGCTAAAATAGCTATATCTGATGTGCAGTATTCTGTTATATACAGTTATTTACAAATAACAATTTATGCAATAGACTATTCCAGACTCTCCAGAGTTATTTTTCCCTGTATATTTTGTATGTGCTATAGTAGTTACTATACTGTATGGTTTTCTGAAAGACCAGTTCAGTGGGTTTCTGTGACTAATGAAGGAACGTCTTTTTTATGCTTCTTCCCAAACTTCCACTTTATTTATTTATTTTTTTTTTTACGCTTTAGCTCTCATAAGTCTGCCTTTCCCTTTCATTACCTCCGGCAATGGTGTTTTGAGGTTTAATGTAATGAGTCCCATATGTAGATCAGTGTCTGTTCAAGCTGCTGCATGATTAGTTGATCTGTTCCTCTGATGTTTGATGCTTGAAGCTGAGCACTAGCATAGACTAGAGCAGAATACACACACACACACACACACATATATATATATATATATATATATGTGTGTGTGTGTGTGTGTGTGTATTCTGAGTATTAGATAGAGTATTCAAATATAAATAAAAACTGTAGGCATAATGGTATCTAAACTACAAAAATAGCACCATTAATTATATATTTGTGGATATATTAAGATGTATGCTGCATCTAATCAAGCCATAATGTACAGTATGTGATGTTGTATTTGGGCAATATCTGTATTGATCTAATCAAGCAATATCTTATATTTAATGGTTTTATATCTGATAGTGATGTCAGATTTAATGATGTCAATGACTCCATTTAGGTTTATACTAGATGATGATAAATCTCTCTAAACACAGGACCGCAGTTCAGAGTTAGCACCGGCTGCATTTTAAACTGAAGCCAAGTCAGGCTGCTCGGACATTGTGTGTGTGTGTGTTTTCCTTCAAATTAAGCGTATTACAGCTCAGTCCCAAGATCTTTTCAGATCTTATTAGTCAGACGTAGATGATAGCGGCTTCAGCCAAGTTTCTTTGAGCAGTGCAAACGTTTGACCTCTTCTGTAGATTTGTTGCAGTTAGCCGGTGCAAGTCCTTGGTTTTCTTCTTTGTTTTTTTTTGGCTTGAACTGTCATAGTTAAGTTGCATAAATACGGCTATGAGCGTAAAGATCAATGTACACTAAGTGTTATTGTATGTATGCATGCGACTGATGCGTTTAACAGTATGAATGAGTGAGATTAGTTTCTCTTTACCCCACATGTCTATGTTTCCTTTGTCCTCACAAATTACTTCTGCTGTATGTGTGTGTGTGCTGTATGTGTGTGTGCTGCGATTGTTTGTGTGTGTGTGTGTGTGTGGCACTCGCAGGAGATTTGGATGGCCACTGGTGGGATCATACAACGTGGCATAGCAGCGATGCTTCCTCCATGTCTTTGGTGAGACATGCGGAGCCTAATGTCCCACCTCTTTCGCTCTCTTTCTGGCTCTTCTCTCTCTGTCTCTCTCTCTCTCTCTCTCTCTCTCTCTCTCTCTCTGTTCCTCTTTGTCATTTCATGGTTCTTTTGATTTATTTTCACTTCTGCATGTTTTTTTTTTCTTTCTGTTTTTATCCCATGTCTGTAGGGGACAGTCAAAGGGGAAAAAGACAAACTTTTGAGCAGTCACACATCTTATCTGAGGGCCAAAAGAAAATGGTGCGCTTTGGGGGCCACTCTTTGGAAGAAGATGCTGAGTGGTGTGAACCCCAGGTTAAAGACTCGGGGGTTGATACATGCAGTAGCACTACCCTAAACGAGGAGCATAGCCATAGTGAGAAGGTACTGGGACCTCTCTAGCCTGCATTGGTTTGATTTCACTTGATCTTGTTTTGTTTCGAACTTTTCATTTACTTCATTTTGTTCCATTTTCACATGGTCTTTGTTTTGATGTCGCTAATATTAGGTCAGATCTTCTTTTTGAATATTACTGGGATAGTTCACCCAAAAAATGAAAATTCTGTGTAGTTCCAAACCTGTTTGACTTTCTTGTGATATTTTGTGATATTTTGAAGATTTCCAAGCTGCTGTTTTTTGTAAAATAAAAGCAGACAGTGACCAAGAGCTGTCAAGCTCTGAAAAAAGAAAATGTTTGTTTGACTTGTATGTGATATTTCAGATAAACTGCCCTACCATTCAGAAGTTTGGGGTCACTGAAATTATTATTTTTTTAAATTAATAATTGTATTCAACAAGAATTCATTTAATTGACTTTTAGAAAGATTTTAAAATGTCTTTTGAACTTTTTGAAAATAAATAACAAAATAATATTTAATATATTAGATATTAATGAAAATTCAGCTTTTCATCACAGGAAAAAATACATTTTAAAATATATTAAAATGCATAATCATTATTTTAAATTGAAATAATATTTCATAATATTTCTAATTATTTTAAATTGAAATAATATTTCATAATATTTCTAATTTCACTCAGTTTTTTAGACTAAAAGACAACCTTCAGAAAAATGTAAAGACCCGCCCAAACTTTTGAACCGTGGTGTTGATTTCTGTGAATAACGGTCAGAAATTTAAGTTGCATTCACCTTTGCCTTTCTTTTTTAAGTTTTAGTTACTTAATCTTCACGTTCAGTCATGTGACTTACAGGAACTAATATTGTTAAGCGTCCAAAATATGCTTCAATCACATAGAAAAGAGCTGCACGAACAAGAGAAAGAAAGTCCTACTGGTTCCGAACATCATGAACAATTTGGATTGAACTATCCTTTTTATTAACAAGTTTAAAAAAAAGTTTTCCTGAGTTTTAAATTTCTGTTCTTCTGTGGCAGTAGCTGGGGAGCCTCTTGCTTGCTCTGTTATCGTTTGCTTCTTAGCCGCAGCTGCCGTAGTCGACATAGCAGCCAATCACTCCACCATGTGACTGTGTGTTTTGTCATGGCACTTAGAGAATGTGGGTTCCCCCGTCAGCTGCATGCCCTCTCAGCCTCGTGTTAGTGGCCCCGTCAGCCGCGGTAAGGCCCCGGGCCCCAGACCCCCTCACTGGTTGAAATCCTCACTCCTTTCCCCTTCTCCCACACGCTCACGCTCCAGGAGACTCGCTCCGAAACACACGCTCGCTCGCTCAGAGACGGCCAGCCAGGATTTGTTTTGCCACAAAGTTTGTTTTTCTTTTTTCCCTTTCCACTGTCATATTCCTTTGCTCTCCATGTTATGGATCACTGGTTTCCACTGTTTGTGTTCGTGAGCCTTTCCATGCTGTTCTCCTCGCTTTCAGTTTGAACATTGTCTGTTTCTTCTTCCATTATTGGGCCTTGTGTTTGCTGGATGCGGTGCCGGGGTTCGGCTGTGGTGACGGAAGCGGGATCTGTCCGCCATGGGGGGCTTTTCTCTGCATGTGATGGGTGCATGTCACTCCCTCAAGATCACACAAACTCTACACCACCTAGAGCCTCTTTAGCCAAGAAAGTCTCATATTTATGAAACATTTGTGAATGCTCTGGATTCAGTATATGCTAAGCTCTCCTATCCTAATTTTTTATTGCATTTTAATAAAAACAAATTAATACTCTAATTCGCCAAGGATGCATTAAATTGATCAAACGTGACAGTTGAGACATTTATAATGTTGCAAAATATCATGATATCTGTTTCAAATAAACACTGTTTTTTGAACTTTCCAGAAAACTCCTGAAAAATCCTGGTTTCCGTTAAAATTGAAATATTGTACAACCGTTCTCAACACTGATATTCTTTCTTGAGCAGAAAAACCCCAAATCAAAACAGCATATTAGAATGATTTCTGAAGGAACATGTTACACTGTAGAAGACTGGATTAAATTTCATCATCAGGAAAAAAATAATTTTTTATATGTATTAACAAATTTCAAATTTGCTAATAAAAAAAAGTGCAGTTTACAAGACCACTTTTTAGTCCTTTTACTTTAAATTTCAACATTCAATTCAAAGTGTTGCTTTTATTTGTGAAATAATCTTCTGGGAAAGATTGTTTCAAATTATAATTTTTTTCAGTGCAAATAAATTAATAATAGCCAATTACTGTATCTTGTGATCAAATAAATGCAGCCTTGGTGAGCATTAGAAACAAAAACATTAAATAAACACTACAGTAATGCCTTATGATGGGAAATGAAAATTTTGTAGGGCAAGGTATACCTGGTAACGACTTTAAACATTATATATGTGATTGCTTGCTTAGTTAATGTCCAAGTCATTCAGGTTTTTATTGCATTATAATATATAACCATTTTAGCAGTATTTGTTCAATGATTAAGGAATTTATGTGATTTTTGACATGAAGCAAACCGTGTCCACAAGGACTGCTGGAAGTAACACGTAATCAGAATGTCATCTCAACAATAAAAATGCAATTTAGACAACTTTATACCTTAGAAAATAGCCAATTTGTATGAAACAAGTAATAAATCTGCAGTGCCTTTCCCCATAGACCGCCGTTATATTTTTCTGCTGTAAGCATCATTTTTGGTATGTTTTTACCAACTGAGGGATGTTTCAGGAGGATTTTCTGTGGTAGGTGACAGCATGTAGTGGATGTTTTCTGTATAGCTTAACTTGCATTGAACCCAGATCACTCATAAATCGATTTCCTATTTCATGTTTGAAATTAATTACTGTATTATAATATCATCAATGAATTTAAACATTTAAAAATGTGTTTTTGACAATTTTTAAGACAGGATTTTATTGCTAAATCGTAAGATACATAGTTTATCCAAAAAAGAAAATTCTGCCATCATTTACTCAGAGCTTGAGAATGTTTATAGTAACTTTTAGTTTCTTCTTCATGCTAAGCTATGCCATCACTCCAGAAAACTTAGAATAGAACACATAGTCACTCAGATACGGATGTTTTGACCATTTGACATCAGAAAAAACTACTCCAATTTTGATGTACTTTTTTGTATCTCCTTGCGTGATTCACAGAAATCAGAAAATCATAAAGGTTTGAGACGACATGAGTAAATGATGACCGAATTTTCATTTTGCGGTGAGCTAATCCCTTAAGCCTTTAGGAAACATTATTTGATTTGTCCCAATAAAACACCTGCAAGCACAACAGAGTTTGTGCGATAAATCAGATGAAATTCACCCCAGCCTTCCCCGCACCAGCACTGGCAGCTTTCTGTGCGTTCTGGAATGATGTTTGCTGTGGTTTTGGCCTGACAGCACCCGGTCACATGGCAGCCCTCCAAAGATGGAGATCGACTCATCGGCAGGATCCTGCTCAACAAGCGCATGAAGGACGGCAGCGTTCCCCGTGACTCTGGAGCTCTTCTGGGACTGAAAGTGAGTTGCTCTGCCTTCCTGCGGGGAACTGATCGTGGTTGTGTAAAGTAATGGCAGTAATTCATTCCTGCTTTAGCGTAGTTCACCCAAAAAGATGTTTCTTCAGTGGAACAGGTTTAGAGAAATGTATCATTACATCACTTAATCACCAATGGATCCTCTGCAGTGAATGGGTGCCGTCCCTCAATTACATCTTGTGTGATTGTAAAAAAAAAAATTGTAAGTCCTCTATCTACAATATTGCTTTCTCCAGTGAAAAAATTGAATCAGAATAGAAATATGCACAAATCAAGCACCGTTTACTTGTAAAAACAGCCCCAAGCAGGTTATAGGCAAATATTATGATATTTTCCAAATCTGTTCCAGTGAAGAAAAACTACATCTACATCTTGGATTCCCTGAGGGTAGGTACAATTTATTTATTTTTTTCCATGAACTATTCCTTTTAATACAATCTCTGGAGAGAACATTTATGTTGATTTTTTTTTTTTACATTTATTTTTAAATAACCATTGTGGGTCTTGTAGAGAAATTAAACTACTCATTTTAAAAGCGGAATTTAAATTTAATAATAATTTTTTTTATTATGAACGAACATTTTATTACTTATAATAAAATAATGAACACTGATAAAATATGATTAAAAAAATATTAATTAACGTTTAAAATTAATGTTAAGTTTTTTTTTGGTTCTCCACAGAATGTGAACATTTCTATTTTTTTTTCTTAGTATGAAGAATCTAAAGAATATTTTTCCCGAAGAACCTTTTGTGCAATCAAGGTTGCTTGAATGTTAAACTGACAAAAAAGGACTGAACACATACTTTTAACACACGTGCTTCGAGAAAGTCTAAAGTTTAATAGTAAATTACTGTTGACATTAAAACAAAGCATGGTTACAGTACAGCCTTTACAGTGGAAGTAAACAGAGCTGTACTCTTCCAGGGTTCAAAAGCAGAAATGCAAAGCTTGTATTTGTTGTTAAAGCACTTACATGGATTGTTCAGCGGAGTGGAGAGAAACAGAGAATCGTTACTGATAACAAACTTTCTGAATGGCTGACTGTGTGTCAGCTCAGTGCTACCGTGTGCATTATATCCCTTACCAGCAGCAGTTAGTCAAAGACACACACACACACACACACAATCGCCCTCAGCTCCATTCCACTCATTATGTAAAGCCATCTTTATCCAGGAGGCAGCTCGTAATCTTCTTTGTATGTTTGCATTGGGCTGCCATTAGTGAGGATTTGATTTGTATGATGCTCACAGAGCGATTGGTCACGTGGTTTATGGAACAGACCTCCAGGCCTTTTCCAACAGTCGGTTCTTTCAAAAGCATGGACAGAAATAACATACACACCCTTGAAACTCTCACTTTTTATTCTTCAGTTTAACTTGTGCGGTTTATTTATTCCACAACAGAATCTGACATGAATAAAAAAAGCCAAAAACTATTAAATATGTTTACTATATTGACTTTTGTAGCTTGTTTAAACATTAGCAATGTGAAGCCTACAATGTCAGTGTCATTTGCATTTTGTGGTAGAAATGTTGGCACAACAGCAAAGACCAATATGGTGTAGGTTCATCGTGACTAGTTAATTATCTGAAGATTTTATTTTGTCTTTTACAGGTGGTTGGAGGAAAGATGACAGAGTCCGGGCGACTTTGTGCGTTCATCACCAAAGTAAGGAAAGGGAGTTTAGCGGATACAGTTGGGCATCTCCGACCAGGTACATACTATGTTTCAGTATTTCATATACTTCTATTCACCAGTTTGGGGGTGGTCCATTATTTTCAAAGACTTTGGAAAAAATTATCTAATGCTGCGTATAATTTGCAGCGTAAGAAACTTAACCCTTTTTTCTTTTTATTATTATCAATATCAATATTGAAAACAGTTGTGCTGCTATAACAAACCATAATAAACCTTGATACATTTAAAAAGATTTTTTGATTTGAGTTTAAAAGAACATTTTTTTTTATTTATTGTATTACTGTACACTGTAAAAAATGACTGTGATTTTAACAGTAAAAAAACTGTGATAATGCTACCATTAAAAACCTGTTAAT
>JAUMHP010000070.1:17667199-17682242 GCA_032361065.1 Enteromius trimaculatus | reverse complement strand
AAAAACACTCGACACTGGGAGTCGATTCCTGCCCTGGAGTTGATTCCGACACTAGGGCTAGTGAGAGTCGAGGAATCAACTCTTTTGGAGTCGACTCCCCATCTCTACTACTACATGCTTTACATGAAGTAACAGAACAAACTGAGACAGAAGAACTGTGGCAACATCTCCAAGATGAAGTAAATAATGTTATTTCCAACTGACACGCTACCGCAAAAGAAATAACCGACTTGTTGGTAAAAATATTATTGGCCTAAGACTTCTCACAGTACTGTATGTGTGTACTGTGTATGTGTCTATCTGTATATAAACACATACATGGAAATATTTAAGAAAAATGTTTTTATATGAAATATATTTTTCTGTAATGTATGTAGTAGCCTATTAATATAAATATATACATGTAAATATTTCCAAATATACTGTATACTGTATGTGTTTGCATTTGTATAATAAATATACACAATACACATACATATAGTATATTATGTAAATGAAAATTTTGGGTGCAATAAATCATTTGACAGCACTATTATTTCAATTTGTTCAAGGATTATATATATATATATATATAAGGTACTAGAGGCCGTGTTGTATTGTGAATAAATCATGGCTGAAGGACGTTCGGCACAACGCGTCTTGGGTATTCTATAGGATGTGGCCCACGTCAGATGTGATCTCTTCTGCTTTTAACTAGTAGTTTCTGTGAGTTTTTTGTTGTGGTTGTTTTCTTGGTGTTCTCTTTGGCTTATAAGGACCTTGCAGGCTTCTTTTTAGTTTGTGCTCAATTTAATTTTGAGGGCTAGCAAGAGTTGTTCAACAATGTAGATAGACGCTCTGTAGTTAGTTGAATAAATCCTATTCTATATTTTACTCAGTTTTCTAAAACTTAACACATAGAACATCAGGCCCATCACAACACTTTACTATGAAGCACCTTAAGCTGATTGGAGGCCTAAACCCTTTAACCTTTAACCTAATTTTGACCTAAATCTCCGCTCCCCTTCACCCTCCACTTACCTGACTCTCTCCTTTCTCTCCTCCATCATCCCTCCATCCGTCCATCCCTCCATCCACCCATCCGTTCATCCATCCTCTACTCTTTCCCTCCGCCGCTCCTCCTCTCTTCACGTCTCTCCTCCACGGGCCGCCACTGACAGTGAATTTACGTCCAAAATGAAAAACAGGCAAATGGGAACGGCGGCCGGGGGCAACATGACCAAGAGCACCAGCATCGGCGGGGACATGTGCAGTCTGGAGAAGACCGACGGCAGCCAGTCAGATACGGCCGTGAGCCTGGTGGGAACCGTTGACAAGAAGCGGCGCTCCAGCATCGGAGCCAAGATGGCGGCGGTCGTGGGTTTGAGCCGAAAGAGCCGCAGCGCCTCGCAGCTCAGCCAGACAGGTAGGAGTCCAATAATGTCTGTCTGTTTTATTTGTGTATCTAACTCAGCGTCTTTTATCGTCTTTGTTCTTCTAAACCTTTTTAATGAGTGTACTTTTCTTGCATCATCTCTAACAACCTAACAACTTTTCTTTAAGCAGCCTGATTCTCAAAAGTGTAAATTGTGTCCGAGGACTGAAGACCGCCGAATAATTGAGATTCTCTGTTTCACGCCGTTCTTTCTTTCTTTTGCCGTTGCTCTGAAGTGACAGAAGTTCACCAACTGTTTGCAGCTTTTTATTTCAGTCGAATGTACAATTAATGAATGTCCAACTGCTTACGGTTTATTTGGGTTAAAGTAACATGGTATTGCCACATTTTTTTTGGACATGTACAATGGTAATGTAATGTTTTTGGGACATTTATCATTGCAATACTTAGTTATTCTTGAAATATAATCATTTAGTACTACAATATTACTACTGTACATGTCCAAAGAGATGGTATTTTTGTTGATGATGTACATTTTGTGCTGTGGTAGAGGGCTGTTGTATTAGAATTGTTTTATTTGGCATGTACACAAGATAACAGGGTATTAACAGGATTTTTGGGCATGCATTGTGGTAATTTCATGTTTATTATATAATTAACAAGTTTTTTAATGATGTGCATAAAGTTTAAATAAGTTTGTGTTGTGTGGTAGGTTTGTTTTGTTATGATTGCTTTATTTGAAAAGGCTGGTTGCTGGTGCGTTGTTTTTGTTTGGTAGCAGATTTAAGCTGTGCATGTTGCTCATAAATATTTTATTGCGGTTGCATTGCTGGTTGAAGCTGGTACTTTTTTAGGTACAAACCTTGGAAGGAGCCATCAATGAAGCATCAATGTTGATGATCTTTTTATTCTCAGGTGCTGCAGTTCGAAGCGTACCACACAGCAAACACATCCTTCTAGTACAGCATGCATTTACAATTACAAAAGTATCTGAATACAATGATGCGTTGATATATATATACACCAGGGTACTGAATTGCATTTACATGGAACTCCAATATACTTTTTGGAGTACTATTGTGATACACATCTAAACAATGCTTGAACCATTGCATTAAATATTTTGCTATGTTTATATGCATAAGTTGATTTTAAATTCATAATGTTGCAAAGAATTTATAAATTAATACTGTTTTTTTTTTTTTTTTTTTTTTTAACATTCTATTTGGATTCCTGGGGGAAATATAATATATTCAAATAGAAAATAGTTATTTTAAATTGTAATTTTATTACAGAATTTTTTATTAAATAATTGCAGCCTTCATGAGCATAAGAGACTTGTTTTTAGAAACTGAATTTAGTAAAACAGCAGTACACTGACATCTGACACCACCATTGTATCAAGGTATCACCGCAAAGCTTTTTTAAGGGAATACAAGGTTAATTCTCATAAAAAAATTGCTTATATTTCTTTTATAGATTACTGATTTCTCTGCAAAGACTTCGAGTTTCCATAGTGTGCTGTAATTGAGTTTGAGCTTTTTTCCCAGTGTGGGCATGTTTATTTCATCTCTTGCTGTCAATGAGGTGATGATAAAAACACTGTTTTAAAAATGTGGCTGTGTTTATCCAGAGGTCAGTAGATTTCTTTGCCGCCTGTAGCCCATGCTCAGCCTCTAATCACCTCATTGGCTAGCGCTGGCTGGTTGAAGTCTGAATGCTGGCGTGCAGGTAGATCACATGCCATGAAGAAATGAACACAGCCCATCAGACGGCTCGTGCTCAGCCTGCACATGGCAGGTGGTCAGCAGTGTGTTTGCAATAAGTTGGGCTGGTTGCCAGGGGCCGTAGCACTTTGTCATGTCTCGTGGGGTGTGTTGTGTCTTCTGCTTGTCTGTGATGTCTTTGAGCATCCTTCCATTAACAGTCTCTGCTTGGAAAAAAAAAGGAGGACGAACACAGACCACAGTTGGTCTTTTTATCTGGAGCAGATTTGGCAACCTAGTATTTTTGGTTTTTGTTTTTGTTCAGGTGTGGTACATTTTCAATGCTAAAATGTTTTTTTTTGTTTGTTTTTTTCCAAAGTGAGTAAAATTCATTATTGTTCATTACCATTTACATACCATTACATTAATTATTTGTATGTCTTAGTATTGCATTAGCTTTTATTTAAATTGTATTTGTTTTTTGTTTTTGCATTTAATAATTTTGAAATGTACATCTTGGTGTGTTTTTAGAATATTTATTTTAATCATCATTTTTTATTTCTTTTTTATTTAGTTTGTCATTATAGTACCTTTTTCAGCTAGTTGCCAAATAAAAATTTCAAAACTCATTTGTTTTTAAGCAGACGTTTTTCGTCTAATATTTTATTTTATTTCTATCAACTAAAGCCATTTCAATAAATTTAGTCTAAGTTTTAATTCACAGATAGTCATAGTCAGAGCATCATTTGCGATCTTACCATGATATTTTATTTCTCTGAGCAAATTATTCAATCACATGACATTTTTGATGCTTATTCATGTACTCTTTGTGTCCTCTTACCACACACACACACACACACACACACACACACACACACATATATATATATATATATATACAGTGTACATACACAAACATACAAACATATTTTTAAAAAAATTGCATTTATCGTTATGCAATGTCATATAATTTATATAACAGCTATATTTAGCTTATGATATCTAAGAAACCTAAAGACAGATGCTAGAGACAGATTTTCTTCCGTTTCGGACAAAAATGAGAAACAACGTCGATACTGAGAATTCCATCCAATCATGTGAGAAATGGATGCTCATGTTGAGGTCTGTTTTATTTGGTGCTTTAGAGAGCCTCCTGTTCAGTGTCACGCTCAATACAGAGGCACGCTTTCACCGAATACAGGAAATCAGGTCTGGCTGAGATGTGCAGCTCTGAACAACAGCACCGGCTCACGAGATGTGAATCATAAAGCATATCAATTTTTCAGGCAGAGCTTTTAGGTGACGTGCGCGTGCAGGCGTTTGAAATCCCTGGCCTGTTTCTCAAAGCTGAATCTGACTCTCCGGCTGCTTCCTGCTCCACTTTGTTGTGCTTAATTCAGAAAGCCTGACAGCAAGAGAGGTCAAACTGCACAGACACACGATTTAAAAAGAGGTTATTCTAGGCCTTCACTTGGGGGGAAAAAAGGTTTTGTGTGTTTGAAATGCGGTTGCACACACTGAACAGCTGAAGATCTCTTGAGACTTTTGTCCTCTATCTCTAGTTCACTTCTTTCTCACTGTGAAGAATATTTTTATGGTGCATGCAGATTTAGAAACACTGTAGAAAATGCATGTGTGCTACTGGCCACAGTTAAATAATGCATGCATGTTTGCATTTATAAATTATGTTTGTCTAACTGTCTAGTTAAAATATCTCAAAATCCATACAGCAGTCACTGTTGATTTAATGCTGAGCCTGTCTCAGATGGTGCTGTGCAGTGACATACACATTAGTTATCAGTGTTTTGCGTCATAGCGTTTCCTGTTTTAGAGTATGTTAGTTAGTGTACCATCCATGTCCATTTACTATTGAAATATTTTTCTGTATCTCAGCACCATGAGTGTCCATGAGTCCACCGCTTGAGTCCTGCAGACCTCTCTAATTAATCTTTGATGACAAGTTCTGCAGGAGAGAGCTTCATGGAGCTGAAGCCTCGTGGTTTTATTCATGACCAAGCTGAATCATCGCTCTGATTTATGGTGCCCGATTGTTCCTCTCGGCGTTTAGGAGGCCTGAATTCTCTTGTAATTATACCCAGCGCTCCATGGAGAACCATCTCCCATCTAACCTCTGCTGATCTTTCCCTGCCTCCAGATCTGTGTCAGCAAAGAGGCCAGAGCTGCAAGTGCAGATGAAAACACCTGATGTTCGGTGCTCTCTGTGGATTTGTAAATGCTCACCATGGCAAAACATAATGCACAAGACCGTTTTTGCTCAGATACAGCTGAAGAGGTCTTAGGGCTATGATAATAGTTAAACTGAGAACTGATTATGATTAATTATGATATAAATAAACTCTTTACATGAACGTTGGTACCAGAAGAAGAGCAAATCGAGAGCAGCATAAATATTATGATCACAATCAATCATGAAACCCCTAGTTCTTACGTAGTAAATTATTGTGGATGGGTCAGCTCAGATTATCTGGTTGTATGGCATTCTGTTGAGACATGTTTGATTGCTAGTGATTTATTTGTATTTATTTTTAAAGAAAAAGAAATATTAAGATTTTGAGTCTCTCTCATTTTTCTTTGCTGTGGGAAGATACTAAAG
Organism: Enteromius trimaculatus; assembly: GCA_032361065.1. Classification (NCBI taxonomy): domain Eukaryota; kingdom Metazoa; phylum Chordata; class Actinopteri; order Cypriniformes; family Cyprinidae; genus Enteromius; species Enteromius trimaculatus. Next base: position 17,676,547 of record JAUMHP010000070.1, on the reverse strand, counting down.
ATTTCACATCCACAGCTGATGTAGCCTCTCTCGCTCTCTCTGCAGCATTATAATAGATTTTCAAAAATCCCAAAGGCTCCTAATGCATCCTGGGAAAGTTGATACCGCAGGTGTGCCCATCAGTGTAATCGATGTAATCTCATCCGTGTGCCCTCAGCGTTATGTCCTGGAGCCATTTGAGCTTCCGTGATTCTCATGGAGGGCTTATATGCTACATGAGCTATCTATCCGAGCATGTTTCCCGGAAAAGGAAGCTGTTTTTCATTCTAGGTGCCATTGAGGCTTTTTATGTTTTTTAATTTATACCACACTCTTATTGCATGCACCTCCTGAGATATATGTGTTCCTCCTTGGTCATCATATTTTGTTCATCCTATAACAAACTTAGATCACCTAAACCTAACCTTAACCATGAGTAGTCCCTAAAACCAGAGGAAATGATAGATGAATGGCACTGATGGCCTAAACTTCACAAAAAACTAGTAAACTGGTTTTTCAAATTAAAGTGGTGTGACATCTGTATTCAAATAAAAAAAAAGGTTCTTTATTGGAACTGCTGTTTCCATCAAGATTCTTAATGGAACCAAAAAATAACTTTTATTTTTAAGAACTTTTTAGAACTGTCTAGTCTTAAAAGTTAGTCAGCTAATTTTTTCTTTAAGACTGGTCAGTTATTCAATATTCAATTACTTAAAAATGTATATTAGTCGAAGTTGAATTACTCTTGGCTAACTGCTAGTTGGTCAGACTAGCTGTCAAGACTGTCTTAACATTAAGGCTAAATTTATGCAAGTGACCCCTGTTTGCTGAAAGGTTTTTTGGGGAAACAAGAACAGTGGTTCTTATTGCATCACTACAAAAACACTGGATTTGATCCTTCACTCTCAGAAATAAAGGTACAAAAGCTGTCACTGGGGCGGTACCTTTGGTTCAAATATGTACACTTTAAGTACTAATATGTACCTTTAAGGTAATTGGACGCTTTATGTTCCTTTTGAAAAGGCTGCAGTGATAGCTTTTGTATCTTTATTTCTGAAAATGTTGGAATATAAAGTATTGAGCTGAAAAGGTTTTTGCAGTGAAAAAAAACATGGTCACATAACTCTTGTGAATTCGCTCTATTGTCCTTAAATGTGCTGAGGATTTCTCCATGTGTTTGGCTTTAGTATTCAGGAGGCGTTTGCTTTTTACAGTTTCCAAACACACACGCACACACACACGTGTCTATTTAAAATGACTTTCTTTAAATTACTGCCAGTCTTTTTATAGATGATTTTCCATGCTGCATGTTTTGCTGAGGATTAATGCGGTGTTAATTTGTAAACACTGTGGTTTGGGAAACGGTCAGTCTGGAAAAAAAATTGCACCACTTGAAAAGCTTCATTGAGTGGCTCTTAAAAACCTTTCCTCAGTCTGATTCCAGAGAAATGAGTTTGAGGCAGAGCAGAAGGGACATCAGAAGGAGACACCATGCAGTCGGCACGGGCAGATGGCGGGGAATGTGGCGTCGCAGGGGACGGACCTGTCTTGGCGGCCTGCTTGTTTAACTGAACTAGATTAAGAGCAGATACACACTACTTCCCATGAATACAGTATGCTTTAGTGTTGCGTTTTTATTCATTTTATTTAATTTTATTAATATTATTTATTTAAATATATACATATACATACCACATTATTTCATTTATATAATACACTGGGAGCTAGCAGATCTCTGGCACTGTTGAGAGCGGCGTTCACATGCAGAGTTGACTTTTCACAAGTGTGTTTACAAGTCGTAAGTAACGTGAGGGTAAACAGACAAGTTTCAGCTTGTGACTTTTGCAGCTCGTCTCGGCAAAGGTCACTCACAGCTTGACATGATCAGAACTTTTCAGACTGACCTGACAGTACAACTTATGCATCATCTGGTAGAACAAACATTCTGTACTCGTAGTGAACATCACGGCAGCTGCTTCTTGACACATTTCAGAAATTTGTCTCCACAAAATCACATGCCTCTGACCTTCACAGATCTAAAGCGGCTTGTAATTACTTTGCACTGTATGCAAAGAAAACATTTGGACGCAAGTAATATCTTGATCAGTTTCATGAAGAATATAAATAATAAAACTGAAGATAGTTTGGATTCTATTTACACTAAGTGAAATTTACCAGTTCAAAAAGCCATGGATTCTGTTTATACTACTTATTGCAAATAGTGGCAATTATCTGCTTCTCAGTACATTATAACAGTATGCAGTAATAACTTATTGAGTGTTAATTTGAATTCAAATTTATTGTTAGCCAAAAAGCAGATTCGAACCCATGTCAAAATGAGTATGACACACATTTTACCATCTCCACCACTGGAGCTGATGACAAATTATCATCACTTGCACTTTCTCAATCACTCATTGGTCAGTGGAGTTTGTGTAAATAGCCTCCGACAACAAGCGGCCTTTTTGAACTTACTGTAAATAGTAACCTGGTCTCATAAAAATATGTACCTCTGTGCACCTTTTGTGCTACATCATTAATTTTATGTACCTTACTGCACATTTTGCCGCAGTGTCGAAGGGAAATGTCCACTGAGTGGCGCTAAAACACATATTCAATATGTGAACCCTGGCACGTCAATAAGTTATGTATTGAGCCAGTTCAGTATTGAAATATCCATGGACTGTTGCTAAAAGTTAATGCTCTATCATGTTGGAAATATACCCTACACCAAATCCAACCCTAAACCTACCCGATAGTGTTAACAAATACAAAACAATTAAAATAGACATTTGTTAATTCAACCGTGCCATTTCAATTTCCTTTTACACACTCTAATTTTGGAAGCTGCAGTGATATGTACTTGTTGGTACATATTTTGTGTCTCGCTAAAAAGTGCACTCAGTTACGTTGTTGCCATGAGACCAGGTAGTTAAATAGACACTCTGTTTAATTAATGCTTGACATACATATGCTTCAACTAATCAGAACACAAAGAACACCCCAAAATATCACAGTAACATACTTATATTTGCAGCTCTTTTTTCCGAATACTCTGGTACTGTATTTTGTTACTCATGCCCACATTTACTGGCAAGAAACAGTCTACATGATAGTTGTAAGTGTTGAACACGGATAAAGAACATGGTCGAATTAAGTAAATTGCTGGTAACTAGATTAGACATCTATTAATCTCACGAGTTAATACGTTTAATTTTGCATAAGGCATGAATGGTGTAATGCGGCTGTAGAAAGTAGCACACGAGTATCTTCCGCTGTGACGAACCCGGTTACCTGACACAAAACAGAGCAAGTCACATTCTCTGTAGCCATGGTGATCTGTACGAACTGCAGCTTTTCCTCTGATCTGATTTTCCACGGCCCCCTCGCACCCCCTCACTAGATTTTATGCTAATGAATGGCTTCAGAAGGTGGAATGTCGCCTGGCCGCATTCCGTCGATCCTGGAAATGAGCAAAACTATGAAAAGATGAAGCAGTTGTTCATCTTATTCTGAGCTCTGATCTCAGCGCTGTGCTTTGGCTCGAGGAGGATGTAATTGGTCTCAGTGGGGTTTTGTGAGTATGTGTGGCCAGAGATAAGCCGGCTCAGTTCTCTGGTAGATCTTGTCTGGTGGGTTTGCTGGATGCTAACATTGTCACGTTTCTTCTGTGGACATAATGTTCACCAAACCCTAAATTTAGTGTGAGGACAAGTAAAGTTTTATTTAGACTTTGAGAAGTTCTTCATAGGCAGTTTAATAATGAAGTGTTGTCCTAAATCAGTGGGATAAGGTTAGATAAAAAAAGCAGGAAAAAGAAAAAGAGGCCACTGTTTTAGTGATTTTATTTAACTTATTTGCCAAAGATAACACAAGGTAATGAAAATATTTCCTTTGTAGTCTTTGACTGCAAAATAAAAAACGCTAAATGGGAATGTATACAGTATATGAAGTGCCTGTCATACGAAAAATCTGTGTCATAAATAGAGTGGAGACTAAGCCTTGTCATAGGAGTCTCATGAATAATTACAAGACACTGCTGACTCATCGTTGAGTTCAGAATCTGAATAACTAGTAAAGTATTGTGTTGTAGTGTTTTGTGGCCCTTTAAAGAGCCCTCGCCGTGGTAACACACTTTTACCAGGAATAAAAAAAAATATATTGAGATTTCTAGGTCACACACAATCATTGACAAATATTTGACAAATCTAGAAAAATTAGTTGTGTGAATGTAATTAAGTACAATTTTTCTCTATTCATAAGGCGTATGCTATTTTGCCTTTTTAAGGTCAGGTCATGATGATCGTCATGGGTTTGTCACTGATCATTGGTTGTAAAGATAATGCATTTCCGCCAGAGTGTCACCATGGTGACAGAGATGATCAGATGCTGAGCTGCTGTATGAACCAGATTCACAAAGACACAATGTTGACATAATTATATTCTGACTTATTAAACGAGACTTTGCTTTTAAGCTCTAGTTATTTACAATTTCCTTTCTATAAGAGATATGTTACATTGTATCATAACACTGCATATTGTTGGGCTTTGAGCATTTATTGTACTATTAAGTCCACTTATAATGATATTCAAGGCATCTTGAATCAATAAATGTAGTTTTCATAAGCATTTTCTGACCATCTCTGTATGAAATAGTTAACTCAAAAATGATAAAGATTTGCTGAGACTTGGCTAACCTTCAGACCATGCAAATTATGAGTTCAGAACAGATTTGGAGAAATATAGCATTGCATCACTTGCTCACCAATGGATTGATTGGGTGCCGTCAGAATAACAGTCCAAACAACTGATAAAAACATCACAATAATCCACAAGTAATCCATGCCACTCCAGTCCATCAGTTAACGCCTTGTGAAAGTAAAAAGCTGCATGTTTGTAAGAAGCAAATCCATCATTAAGAACTTTAAACCATTGTTTCTGGCCAAAACAGTAAAAAAAAAGTACTCCTCCTATTGGCCATCACATCAAAATTATATATCATATTTGTTTATAGCTTAATATTTTCACCTGTAAACAGTGCTTGATCTTTGCATGTCTCTCTCTTGATTTAGATGAGCCAACCTTTCACTGGAAAGCAATTTTATAGATTGAGGACTCAATTTAACTTAAAACATGTTAATAATGAATTAATTACACACATGATGTTTTTCATGTCATAAGACCATAATTAATTGACTAGAGTGGAGTGGATTACTTGGAGAAAATTGGGATGTTATATTTATTAGCTATTTGTACTCTCATTCTGACGGCACCCATTCACTGCAGAGAATCCCTTGGTGAGAAAGTGGTGCAATGCTGCAATGTGACTCGTTGCATTTGGAAACTAAATGTTTTTGTAATATGTTCATATTTTCTTTTCGTGTTGCATCATCTCTGAAATATTTGAATGCTGCTCCATTTTTTTTTTTTTGATGAATTGTTAAAGATCTTGACGCACACGTCTTACGGTCAGTCTTTGTTTATTAGGTCTGCTGGCCTTGTATGAACCTCTCAAGATTGTCTCCGTGTTCAGAGACTCAGCCATAGATGGACTTCCTTATTTCAAAAACAAGCTGATGAGAAATAGTCCAGTGATCCTGTTCCCCATCTTGACACTTGAGTTACTAAGCAGTTGAGGGGGGAAACCAAACTATCTTCAGCTCTCCTTTTCCCCCAGTTCTGATGAAGACCATGTATAGACAATATTATTTTGAATCTCGTTAATCTTTTTACACCTGCATGTTCTTTTCCTGCGTGCTGTCTGTCTGCTTTCAAACCATTATCTCGATCACAGTCTCATAGTTGTTTACGCAGTCAGCTGCACAGATGCCAGGTCTTTCGATCTGAGCTGTTAGTAAAGCACTAAAGAGTGTATTCTGTCTCTCTTTCTGTTTTTCTCCATCTGTCCACACACACAGAGGAAGTGGTCGCCCTTCCATCTGTATCGCCTGTCTTTTGATTAGACGTGTTAAGAGAATGAAAGTGTGAGGTTTATCACTTCACAGCTGACAGAAAGATATTATATATATTTAATGTTACTTGAAGGTGATTTCTAGATGTGAAAACTGAAGAAGTGTCCAGCCATATTTTACATCCCAGACTTGCAACTTGCTAAAACCTACGACAGTGTGCAGAATTTTTTTTCTACTATTCTTTCCATTTATTTCACATCAAAACTTTTTTTTTTTTTTAAATGACGATTGGATTTTCACCCGAAGTTTCATTCTAACTTATATAAAATGTATTATTTAAAATATTATTTAAACATTTTATTATTCGTATTATTTATTTTTTTAAGAACATTCGTAAAATTCAGCAAAAAATGCAACATTACTAATAGATGATATTTTATTAAATTAATTTATTTAATTTACTACTTATTATAAATATTATTTTTAATTACTTTTGGATTCGAGTTGAAGGAATGTGTTAGATGTTTATTTTCATGCACATAATATCACAATTAGAAAAATCTTAATAGCTCATTTTTTCAAATTTCTCATTTATTTTATTTTATTTTGTATGTATTTAGTTATTTATTGATTGATTGATTTAGTTAGATAGATTTCCAAATCTGCAGAGCTTTCTGAAGAGTTGCTAATGATTTCTACATCCTCTGGTGTTGTGCTGGTGATTCTGAACTGGTGTGGCATGACACAGTGCAGAGATGAGAGGATGTAAACATGCTGTTCAGCAGAAATGTTTATCCGCACACACACACACTTAAATACACATGGCTGCCTGAGCTGGTCAAAACATCATCAGTCTCACACTGTAGCCCCATCTCACAGCCTGCTGCCAGGTCATTACATCTTTGTGTTTTTCTCACACGTGACGCTCTTTAAATGCCCGTAATATGAGATGTTCTCATCTCTCAGGCACGAGCAGACTATTCATGTTTTTATGGGTTTTGTTTTCGTGCTCGAGTTGAGTGCCAGTTCATTTGAGGCCTTTAAGACTCTATCGGTGACCTCAGTTCGTCTGAAATTTGGTTTGATATGGACATCATAATTCATAATGGTTCAGTTCAGCCATTTGTAATGATCTTGTCCATTTCTTTTAGATGTTTTGCATGACGATATGTACTGTATACTGTTTTTGCTATAACATTATTTATACTTTTTATACTAGTTTTATTTATATATTTATTAGTTTTGTATAACTTAAGTCTCATACTGTTCTTAAAAAAGTATGTAATTTTTTTTTATGCATTAGTGGACTGTTTGATTTTTTTGTTTGTTTTGTTTTGTTTTCATACTCAAGTTGAGTAAAATAGTAATTATAAGCATAAAAATTCAAAATAAAAAAAATTCAAATATTTATATAATTTTATTATTAAAATTTCACTTATTTATACATATATTACATATAAAATAATGCTTTTAGTGCCATTTAAAGAGAATTTTGTGTGTAATGCATGCATTATGCATTTCATTATGCCACAAAGAATCATGGGAAATGTAACTATCATAACATAAATCCATAAAACAGGTAGTGTTTTCTACATTCAAAGTTTCAGCTTACAGTAGCAAGATCAATACAAGCTTAACAAAACATTTTTTAATTGACATAAAAGTCAATAACAGCAACAACAAAGAAGTATTCTTATGAAAAAAGCGAGCCTAAGATTCGGAAGGTTTCTGCCCTTCTCATTTAAATGCCATTGAGTAATCTGTTTCTGTTGCTTTAAACAACTTCTGCAATTTCTGGTGTAGATAAACTAGTCCTGAGTAACATTTGCTCTTCACCTCAAAGTGCCGTTTTAAAGGACAGTGTTTTAAAACCATAGTTCTACACAATTGACATTCAGCCGAATAATGGGACTGTAGGCCAGTTGACGCTCTTGAACCAATGACTGTGACCAACTTCCGCAGATGAACAGTTTTTTGCAGGGAAAAACATTCTGAAGAGGTTTGTTCATTTGAAATGCAAATGATGAAGTGGTTGTTGCACAAAGAAAGCTTTGGTACAGCCTGTCCAGTGATATCATCTGTGCTTTTTAGCATTAAGTGCTATAGTGTAGTGGCTGATTGATTGAATGCACTGATTCATAAATGTTTTCCACTAATCTTCGCTTTTTTGAAACCACGACTGATTGCGTTGACTGCATTTGGTTTATATTGTTCCTTGCTTGTGGTCTCAGACTGCCGCAATTAAGTCATGTGCTCAGTATTAAGCTGAAGTGCTTGCAATAGAGGAGTTTTTGGTTTATCAAATGTTGGCATGGTTTTCGATGTAGCAACCCAGAGGAAGGTTATCATAGCTCAGAAGACTGCTTCATTTATGTCTCAGATTGTCTAGTTTGTAATTGTGGGTTAACAGAATTATGTGTTTGACTTGAACATTTAAAAGAGTTCAAGAAAAAAATAAAAAACCTGTCAGTTCTGATGAGTTTCACAGTCTAGTTTAGCCACTGTGGCGTAATTGTCTGCTTCCTTCCTTTTGCTGTATTGTGTTATGAGGATGTTGAGACATCACCTCTGCCCCCTGCACTGTTTCATGGCTCCAGAAGACTCATATTTGGCAGCGATTCAGGATGAGAGTGCATTCTGGCAGGTTTGGGAGTAATGGTACACCGTGTTATGTTCCTTCTTGTCTGTTAGAAGAAATTCAGACCTCACAATAAGAGCCATAAACAAGTCAAAATGATTCATAATGGACCAGAGTAGTACTAGATACCCTGATCACAATAGTGACATATATAAAATACGTATTTAGATATGGAAGACACCTTATATACAGTATGTATAGAAACATTATGATTTTTAAATGTTTTTAACACTTAAGCTTATTAATGATAGTAAAAACACCAATTTATTTATTTTTTTATTTTTTGGCAACCGGTGATAACTAAAAATATAAAAAAGAAGAGCATTTATTTAACAGAAATACAAAAACAAAATGTACTACTGTTCAAATGTTTGGGGTCAGTAAATTTAATATTCTTTCTTTTGTTGAAAGAAATCAAAACTTTTATTGAGCAAGGATGGGATAGATTTATAAGGAGTGATTTCATACTGATTTATATTTTTAGAAATTTATATTTTGAATACATTTTGGCAGCACAACTGTTGGTAACATTGATAAGGCTTGTAATGAATTAGCATATTAGAATGATTTCTGAAGGATCATGTGACACTTTAGACTGGGGTAATGACTGATTGAAATTTAGCTATGCACAGAAATAAATTGTTTTTTAATATATATATATATATACACAACCGTTCAAAAATTTGTTTTTTAAAGATGTTTCTTCTGCTCATAAAGGCTGCATTTATTAGATTAAAAATCCGGAAAAAACTGTAATATTGTGAAATATTATTTCCATTTAAAATAACTGTTTTCTGTGTGAATATATTTTAAAATGTA
>JAUMHP010000070.1:17656469-17667099 GCA_032361065.1 Enteromius trimaculatus | reverse complement strand
TTAATATTATTAGGTGTTATTAGTGCACTTTTATTAAGTGAAAATTATTGTTAATATTCAAAAATGACATTCTTTTTTTAATTTCCTCACCACTATCACCTGGAAATGATTCTTTGCAAATTTCTTCATATACTATATAAATAGTAGCAGAACAAAGGTACATCATTTAATGTAATGTCTGCGTTTTTCAGATATTTCCTTCAGCCTTCAGCAGAATCACAAAAATACAGTAGGTGTCATTAGGTTTTAGGAAAGACTGAGAATCGTTTGACTTTCAGAACACTGTAGAAACCACATCGCATTATCCTAGACTGCATAACACAAAAATCTACTATTTTAGCCCTCATTAGACAGACAGATTCTTGTTTCTCTCTGAACCTAACACCTTTAAGTGGCTGTTAAAAACTATGCAAATATTTGCAATGCATTTTGCGGGGATATTTTTCTGGTATAGCAGTGATTCAGCTGTTTCTGCAGCCAGACATCCTCTGTGGTAAACATTTACACTGAGAGATAGTGAAGAGAGAGGTGGACTCCTGAGATAAAAGACGCACGTCAGCACAGGCCAAATAAATCTCAGCTTTTTAAGAGCCGAAGAGAAAGGAGGAATTATCAGCCTGTGTGTGTGTGTTAACACGTGAACTGTGGGTGACTGGCATGTGGACAGTCAGGGCAAGAGATGCTTAGGTTCCTAATGGCCACACACACATACGCACACACACTTTTGCAGTATCTCTGGGTAAAGCTCATGTGCCTGGAGGGGCATTTGAAGCGCTGAGCCACACCGCTGCCTCTGATTGGCCGGGGGAGGATGCAAGAAAGGGAGTCAGGCTCCGCCTCCTCCCCCCTCCCTGCGCATGTTAGAAAGGAGATAGCTTGAGGAGAGCCGACGGCTTCACTGCGCCGAACGCACACTAATGCTGCATACTCCTGGGAGATCAGTTGACGCAGAACGAGAAGAACCCGAAACAAACCTAGACTTTAAATGTTGTTTACGAGCGCTCTGCTCTCTAAGTTCAGCCCGTCGTCCGCAGTCTCAGCACCACAGCATCCTCTCCGGCTGTAAACATGGGCAGGCAGAGCCACGATGCCACGTCCACCACGGGCTCGGGTGCGGGCAGCACTGGCGGACGCATGCAGCGCTCCCAGAGCCGCATGAGTCTGTCGGCTTCCTTCGAAGCGCTGGCCGTCTACTTCCCCTGCATGAATTCTTTTGATGAGGAAGATGGAGGTAAGATGTGTCACATGTGGAGAGGTCCAACTGAGCATCTTGCATGTCAAAGTTCATGCGTTTGCAGGGTATTTAGTGTTACAGAGCATACAGACTGTTATTAATTCATATTTAATTAGGTTTGTGGTCATTTATGGTTTGTGGCGGAGTTTGCATAAGCAATAGAATTGCACATGGATGTCAGTAAATATTTATTTACTGTATGTGCTTTTTTTATAGCGCTTAATAATTGTGCAGTGTGTTTTGACGGGTAAGCGGGAACCAAGCATCATTGTGACCTTGAAGGTGTTTGATTTCCTTTCCCTAGAGCATCTCTCTCTCTTTCTCCCCCTTCAGTCGTTCTAGAGATTAAGATCTTTGGAAATATCATATGACTTTTCATATCTTGCAGAACAAATACCTTTTGTGTGACATGTACTGTAGGTGCAACCAGATTTTGATTAACACATTCATATTTTCAACACGTTCAGGTAACATTTCACCCCAAAATCTTTTCCTTTTTTTCTTCTTCTTTTTTTTTTTTTTATAAAACGAAGCATTTATTTATTTATAATTTTTTCAATTAAGCACATTTCTTCCAAAAAATTGCAATACTATAATTAATCCACAAATTGCTCTTTAAGGTTTATTATTGCATTTATATGATGGATAAATACTTTACCAATAATAGATATATATATCTTTTTAATTTATTTATCCATTTCTTTATTTTGAAAATGTGCTTAATTTTCATGAAGATAGTGTCATATAATTTAAAAGAGATTTTTACAGACATGATTAGAAAACATTTCAATTTTGAAAATCAAAATTATATCCCGACCATAATGTTTTGTTTAAACCTGTATGAATTGCTTCTGTAGAACACAAATAAAGATATTTTGAAGAATATTGGTAAACACACAGACTTTCTTCCATGTGACTTCTGTAATGTGTACAGTGCAAGTCAATGGGAATCAAAACTCTTTGTTTACCAACATTCTACAAAATATCTTCTTTTACGTTCTGCATTAAAACGACGAAATGAGGGTAAATGACAGAATCATACAATTTTTGGGGTGCACTATTGCTTTAAGGGTTGTTTGAATTGCGTCCTCTGACATTGGGCAGGTTTACTGTATCTCGGTCAAGCTCAACAAGAGCACAACCGTGTTTTTAATCGTTGTAAACAGCTGTGCAGTTAGTACAGAAATGGACAGTCACATCCGCCACTATGTTCGTCATCCTCTTGTATTCAGCTATGTCTCAGGGCCGAAAGCAGAGGCGGATGACATTGAATGAAAAGAAAATCAGGCCTGGCGTGTGTGATCTGCGATTGAATGCTTTAATCTCAGCAGCTCAGCCATGCTTCCTGTAGCCTTCTTCTCTCTCTTACCTATTGAAAATGGGTTCTGCGTTCTGAGCAACCCTCACAGTGCTGCATCATCCTCATTATTTTTGCATTTGTATCTGACAGTAAAAGAACAGGATGTTAATGTCAAGTGAAATGAAGAGAGGACATGTTTAACAGCGATTTTAGTCTCAAGTGACTTATTGCTTTTATAAAGTGGCACCAACAGCAATATGATTAAGGGTGAAATTGTGCAGTGAATCATAATAATGGGAATAAACTACTGTTTTGCCAAGTAATATAGTCATTACTCTAACTGTAGATGGTTCACAGGTGGGAGGAAGCATTGCAAGGACACGACAGTGTCAACAAGATGTCTGTTATAGTTAGCTTACAAATCTATACTAAGCTTAAAACTACCGTATAAAATAAAAAATGCAAACATGATTAAAAAACGTTTTTCTGCTTTTTGTTATAACGACAACCATTCAGCATACTTTGGGAATCCAGATATCATTAAAAGTTAAATTTCTACAATAATCAAAGATAAAATGTGTAATATCTGTTCCACTTGCAGCATCAGACAAAATGGCAGAGGGAAATAATGACTGTTTCCAAACAGGTAGTCCTGCTTCAAAATAATACAGTTGAAAAGTAGGTAGGTAGTCAACCTACAGATATCTTTCTCCCGTTACCCGTTTAAAAGTCTTATGGTTATTGCGTTTAACATGCACTTCTTTCTTTATGACGGGTGAGAATTGTTCAGCTCAGAGGTTGCTGACACAACCCTGCATAACCCGTTACGTCAAATCACCCTGCATCATGTGTAACGGACACTATGGCATGTCTGTAGGCCAGATATAGATGCAGTGTATCTAAAACAAGAAATGGTTCACACAGTCAGCTGTCACCTGTGCAGAAACGTGTCCTCCTTCACTCTGCCTGAGACGACTTGATATCCTGACTGACTAACGGTCTCTCTATAGAAGCAGGAGGGAAGAAGCTTCGCAGTACTATCCAGAGAAGCACGGAGACGGGACTGGCGGTAGAGATGAGAAGCAGGATGACCAGGCAGGCCAGCCGTGAATCCACCGACGGCAGCATGAACAGCTACAGCTCGGAGGGAAAGTAAGGAACAAAACACGTGTGAAAATACAACCCTGCGGATAAATGTAGCTATATATATATATATAATTTTGTGGCAAAATAATGTGTTTATGTATATAAATATAAATAATATTATTATTGCTATTATTATTAAAATACATAAATAATTTCTTAATTATTATTATTTGAATTACTTGATATTATGAATTCAGTATTAATTAATAATGATTATGTATATTGTAAAATCATTTAAAACTAGTAATAATAAATATATTGTGCATATGCTTATTTTAAATAATTATTCAAATAAAGTATTAATAACAATAATAATAATACATTATTTATAATAATTATATGCATATTATAATTTAGATATTAAAATAAAAATATATATTGTCATACTAAAATGTAATAAATGTTATAATGTATATATGCATATTTTAAATAATAATAATAAGCATTCAACATCTGTAGCTTGTTGTCATTTATTACAGAAAATAATATAATATAATATAATAATAATAATGTCTTAATTATTGAAGCAATTGTTGCATTGACAGTAAAGTTAATTTACAGTAAAACCCTATGGGTCAGGGTATGGCCCCCAAATGTTAATAATAATAATATACTATCTCTGTAGTGCTTAGAAATTACATAAAATGTGCCTTTACAATCTTTCATCAAGTTGGTAACTTTTACACAATACATGCAAAAACACTGGAAAGCAACTGTTTACATAAAAAAATACCCACTTTACAGGAAGTAATGAGAATCATGAAGCAGTTCCACAAAAAAAACAGCAATTTTGATTACTTTATAGATCAACTAAACATTTTTGTACAGTAGAACAAATATAACTCCTGCATATTTCTGCTTTTCGCATAGCCTTCACTGCAAGGGCTTTATTGTAATACATAATGTTTTTCTGTGATAATTAACAGCCTGCAGCCTGTAATATCATAAGATCAATTGTTACTGTTTATCTAATCAGAACCGTTTCTTCTCAGCCTCATCTTCCCTGGAGTGAGACTCTCTTCTGACAGTCAGTTCAGTGATTTTCTGGATGGACTTGGCCCCGCCCAGCTTGTGGGAAGACAGACATTAGCCACGCCCCCTATGGGTGAGTTCTTGTTTATTAGACTTTCTGTACACTTCACTTAAGCGCATTTACATCTCCAGTTGCACTAGCTATATATCCAATAGCAATATTACCTGTGTGTGGCTCATATTCTTGATTCGTTCCATGTTTAGGTGACATTCAGATTGGGATGGTGGAAAAGAAAGGAGCCCTAGAGGTAGAGGTCATCCGAGCCAGAGGCCTTGTAGGAAAACCAGGTTCTAAGGCACTGCCAGGTGAGTTTATTTACACTTTCTGATGGCACCTGAGAACTCATCACTCACGATTAAACTCCATCTGTGGTTGTTCTTCTCCAGCCCCTTATGTAAAGGTGTATCTACTGGAGAACGGCGCATGCATAGCCAAAAAGAAAACAAAAGTAGCACGAAAAACCCTGGACCCTCTTTACCAGCAGCAGCTGTCGTTTGAAGAGACCCCAGGAGGAAAGGTTTTACAGGTATAATTCTTTTATTTAACAGTTTTAAGTCATATCTCATGGTCATTTGACCAAACTAAACAAAACCAGTTATCAGGTAGTTAGTTGTTGCTGGTCAATGTTTAATCCTATCCAAAATAAGAGTTTTTGTTTACATAATATATGTGTGTGTACTGTGTATTTTTATTATGTGTATATATAAAGACATACAGCATATACTTGAAAAATATTTACATGTATTTAGGTCAGGGCGATATATATTGTACGATATATAAAATCTAAATCTTCGTCAGCTGTTTTTAAATGCAGCACCAGTTTATGAAATTCTATATATTGTGTATATAATTGATATTTTTATATTTAATATATATGAACTATATAAAGTGTTTAGATACAACAAAAAACAATACTTGAAATCCTCTCTCTCTCTATATATATATGTGTGTGTGTTTAACAAGTAATATTTGTCACAACAATGTCATATAAATTATGGCTTTAATGATTGAATAAACCATTTGACAATACATTTAAAATAATAATAAATTTAAATAATAATACATTTAAAATTATATAAATAAATACATATTTTTATTATGAAGCCTTGCCTCTGTCTATCACTAGTTTTTAAATAAATTTTTTATCTCCTTCCCATCGTAGATCATTGTGTGGGGAGACTACGGACGTATGGACCACAAATCCTTCATGGGAGCCGCTCAGATACTTTTAGATGATCTGGACTTGTCCAACATGGTTATTGGCTGGTTCAAGCTGTTTCCTCCCTCTTCATTGGTCGACCCAACCCTGGCCCCGTTGACCAGAAGAGCTTCCCAGTCATCTCTCGACAGCGGGTCCGGGCCGTTCGGTCGCTCGTAGCAGTTTCCTGAAATCTAGCGTTATTGTAGCAGCCATTGGGTGGAGTTTGAGATTTGCGACAGGTCCCGTCCCCCCGGTAACACTGCATGCTTGATGTTGTGTGTTCAGAGCTTGTTTCTTAGGGGTGAAAAAAAGCGGTCCTGTTTTTGCTCGCAAAAAAATGCCGCACACATTGTGCGCAAAGAGCAACACCTAGAGGGCAGGGACGAGACGAAGCTGGAAAATGGCCTCTTTAGCCCGAGGAACGTCACAATTCCTGCGTTTAGAACCTATCTGAAGCCATTGGAGATGAGTCTGAACTGAGAACTGACGTGTCGAGTTCTTCAGAAGCCCTTTTTGAAATGGGGAGAAATGTTCTCTTTGACTTTCGTTTTCCATTTTTGTTTCTTTTAATGTTGATGTATTTGTATCTACATGGGCTAACAGTGTTCCTTGGGTCAAGCCATGCCAACAGACCCAGAAATGTACACACAAAACAAGAATATGACGTGGGAATGAGCACCTCACTCCCCAGATATGATTCTGCTAGATCAATACAGAGATGAAATGTAGGTTTGAATCATCTTTTAAGATCAAATTGAAGTACTTCTCTTGATACCGTATGAAACCTAAAGAAGAAATAACGAGTTTTTTGTTGCATGGACACAACTTTAGCTGAACTTTAAAAAAAAAAAAAAAAGAAGTGAATAGGAAATAATTTTCTCAGACTGCTACTTGCAAAAAAAAAAAAAAAAAAAGACGACAAGAAAAAAAAAAGAAAAAGGAAAAAAATGAACCAGATCAGCCATTTTCAACAATTTCTATTATTTTTAAAGATAAATTTCACTAGTGCATGATTTTCATGGGGAGTGAATGCTACAGTGTGATTAAAAAAAAACACAAAAAAACCTGAAACCTTGTTTTTTGTCCTGTAGACCGTTCATTGGTCTCTCTACTGTATTTTTACAGACAAGCAGATAAACGACAAGCTTAACATTTTATTTACAGTGAGAAATCTGTTGATGTGACAAAGACGTAAAAAAAAAAGAAATAAATGTCTATGATTTATTATTATTGTAAAGGCGTAAGCCTTATGAAGCTAAAGACGATGTGCAAATTGTACGTTTCTCTACTTCTCCCTTGTCCCAGGGTAAACTCTCTGTACTTCTTGCTTCCATTGTCAGATTTTCCCCCTGATATTGTTCCAGTTCTCTTTTCAATTTTTCTTTTCAGGGCTGTTTGTTTTCCCGCAGCTCTTCTAGTTTTAGTCTGTATATTGTTTGAAGTTCATTCGTTTAACAAGCATGTTTAAAAGGGTTTTTGGCAACATGGCTTGGGCACATCTTACAGTAACTCAGCATGTTTTGATAAAAGACGATATTTGGAGAAAAAAAAATGCAGTTTCTTGTACAGTGCATGTCAACGACGATCCTCTCCCCCTCGTCACCCTGAATTGAATTTTAGTAAAAATTAGGCAGTGGTCTCACACGGACCAGAAGGGCAAAATTCCGAATGAACATTCCACCTTGTAAAATCATACTTTGTTGACAAATTTAAGGGAAAAACGTGACCAGGGATTTTTATATCTTTACGGAAATATGAGCTGCAGTATTCCTGACAAAAGAGCCCAAAATTTCAGATCTTTTTACCGGAGACAGCTGCAGCTCACTGACTTTGGCAGTATTGTGCTGTACAGTTTTCCGAGCATGATGCTGTCTGCAGAGAAATGCACATCAGGACGATGATATTGCCACACGCTATAACTTTGGTTTTTATTTCTTCGTTTCAAGAAAGTAGAAGTCATTTAATATATTTTTGTTAGTTTATTTACAAGCCAAGACCTATTTATTTTTTATTTTCTATTTTTTAGTAATAATCAGAGCTTATATCTGAGAAGTTTATGAATCATAGTTTTAATGCCTGAATGGAAATATACGCTGAGACATTATACCTCTTCCTTTTGAAAATAAACTTTTCTGATTAATCCTTTTATCAAGCTTTCTCAGTCTGTTAATGACTTCTGTGTACGTATGTCACAATCTACAGAATTTTAATAGAAAACTCTATAGATATTGTCAAATCTTATGGAAGTGGGATAATGTCTCATGATGTCAAGGGTATGTTCTGTTCTATTTGCCTTCTCTATTGTTTTTTTTTTCTTCTTCTTCTTTTTTTTTTTTTTTTGGTGCAATGTGTTCATGCCAAGGCTATGTCTTGGTCTAGTATGGTTGAGTACAGAGATTTATGTAAGTTATTTTTCAAATTAAAAAATAAAAAATGGATATTACACTGGAAAATGAGCATTCGCAAACAAAAGCAATATGTCTCTAATGTTTCTTCACATAGCATGAAAAAACATGCAGTACATACACACGCACACATGCACATACAGATTGAACTTAACTTTAAAGTGTAATAATAACAATATATTAATACAGTAATAATAATGTTTTTTTGTAGTGCTATAATTTTGCCCTATAGAAATGTTTGTTTTCCTATGTTATCAAAATTAACATGATACTTGCATGTAGCTTTCCACAAACAATTAAATTACTTCTTTCTTTCTTTCTTTTTTATCTGAAAACACATTAATCATAAGGTTGTTTTTGTCAGTGCTGTTCTGTGGTTATGAGTAAGTGCCGAGATGATGGCTACAAAAGGAAGTAAAACAAAATCAGCTTCCTCTTGTTTTACTTTAAAAAGATGAATGCTGGACCGTCACAGCACACTCGTGAGCTGACAAGACTGCTGACAAATAAAAGGTACGTTAAACATTGAAAATAGGTCAGATAACTATCAGAAATACCTGCATGACTGTTCACAGATGATAATGTTTAAGTCATCACAAAATCAATATAAAATTGTATTAACGGATTCATTGCTGCTTTAGTCAAATTAATATCACAAGTATTAGTGTTTATTTAATGGAGCCACACTTACAAATGTCTGAAAGTCGCTGATTGAAATAAAAATTGGCACCTGCAAAAACAGAATTCACTTTTTTGAGCCATTTATTGCAGTTTAACTTATTAAATTGTTTTAATTGTAAAATGTCCAAATATAACAAATGTTAAAGGTTTTATTTATATGCTTGTCCTGCTGTTTTAAAAAAAAAAGTCACTTGATATGACTTCATATAATGAAATCATAGTCTGTTTTTTCCCCCTTTTTTTGTGGCTTAAGTGTCTACACACAGTATTACTTTTAGGTCACTGTAGATCAAAATAATGCAGAGATATAATGGCTAATTAATCATTTAGTTATGAAACCATTAAGCATTTAATAATCTTTGTTTTGTTTCATGTTAGTGGGCCGAAGATGATTCAAGCTAAACTGCATCAACTGGCAAATGGACTACGACGGTTTTGGTTCAGAATATGTGGTCTCTACACAAGCAACACCACAAAAAGCTGGAAGGAAAAGCTTCTCCTCTTGTTGACGTGTTTTACAACCAGTCTCATTCTGAGCACCTTCCTCTTTCTCATTCTGCACTTTTCCTTCAGATGCATTCAAGAGGTCACGCTACCCTTAACTTGTGTTTTTTGTATAAGCTTAACACCAGCCATGTATTTCTCCGAAAGGATTCGCTGTTTCGGAGCCTTGGTTTTGATCTCAATGGGTATGAAACAAGCGAAGAGCCTTCTTCTCACTTTAGGAACCAGTGCTGTGATTTTCTTCAACATCCAGAACACGTTGCGAAACATGAGACTCCTTGCAAAAGCCCTCCTCTGCAACTTGGAGGAAAAGTTATTGGATATTAACACAGAACCCCTAGGGAATTATATTAAAATGTTGAAATGGCTGGGAAAGCAACTTAAAAATTACTTTATAAACTTTCAGTTGGTGAGTTACCATGCAGATTTCGCCCTAAAAGCAAAGGTGGACTCGCAAGACTTCAAAATTCACCTCACGCAGGCCGAGCAGGCTTTAAACCAGACTGCGCAAAACGTGTTAGCGCTGACCAACGCTTTGTCTTCATTAGGAAAGATATTGTCTCCAACATTAGGTCTTTTATTTCTTATACTTTTCACTGCTCTGTACCTGAGAAGATTTCAAGTAGACAAAAGGTACAACAACATTTACATCACGAAAACGTTCCGTTGTTCTGACGAGCGGGAAAAGGAAAAGGGAAAACCTTATGTCCTTCCGCTGACCAAAAGCGAGTCGGAACGTTACGTAGTGACTCCGTCCATTCGTCCGACGGTTCGGCAGTGGAAAGCTATGCTCAAGTTCAGTCTTCCCATATTCACTCACTGTCTCACCTGGCTGGTGTTTATCAGTCTAGACGGCCTGATTTACTGGCTCATTGTAGTTCTGAGCAAGCGACTCGGGGAACTGGAGCCACTTCGTGTCCCTGTGGGAATAAAAGTTCAGGTAGGCCTCAACAATATTGTTTTATGGATGTTTTTCCTTTAATACTAATCTGTATTTCTATAACTAAATTGTCTACACATCAATTATTTAGCATAGAAATTACATTGCTTTTGCAGACACGTACTGGTTAAGCCCCTTTCATACCAGATTAACCTTTTCATAGTTCTTACTGTGCGTTCACACCGC
>JAUMHP010000070.1:17636095-17652994 GCA_032361065.1 Enteromius trimaculatus | reverse complement strand
CTCTAGCTCTTTTCTTAAAGCCACTTCACTAATTTGTGAAGCTGAATTATCTTTTGCAGCATATAAGAAATATATTCTTTGGTTTTTCTCACTGTGTTGATGATTAAGGGATTTTGGGCTTTGTTTTCCCTTTTATTATGTGAAACAGGAAGCCAGGGCTGGATATATTGTTTATAATCACCCTGGAGTGCTCTAAACTGTGAATATGAATGGGAATATACTTCAAAGGTATTTTACTCATAAAAAAATCCAGGGGTGCCAATAATTATTGGAGAAAAACATTTATTTCACAATGAGATTTTCTCCTCATTTTAATTGTTTTAATTCAAGGTTAGAATTTTGTACATTGTTTGAACAAAATACCAAAAGGATAAACAATGCAGATTTATTTTCACAGCCACCTTTGCTCAGATTTACCAAGGGAGCCAACATTAGTGGAGGGCACTGTATATATACTGTATATATATGTATATAGCATTTATTTAAAATCTGAATCTTTTGTAGTATATATATTTCATGTCACTTGAACAATTACTGCATCTTATCTGAATAAAAGTAGTTGTCTCATGTCTTCTCAGAGTTCGATCATGGCTGTATAAAACTGTACCAAAACATTTTGTAGCTAAAAAATGTTTTTGACAATACTGTATGTCATTTTTGGGGTGTGATTCAAAACAGTACAATGTCAAAAATGTTCATCGTCCATCACTAATGCATTAGTGGTCCTTCAGTGATTCCTTGCAGCACCATTTTTCCCCACAGTAGACGGTTCTTGAGTTGAATGTATAGAGTTTTGGGTTCTTCAGAGTAGTGGAGTGGTTTATTGGTTGTTAAAAAGATCTTGGTAAGGATTTAAATGTTTCTTCTATTGGGAAATCCATTTTTGCTTAGAACTGGAGTCTTTGTTTTCAAGAGTATACAGCAAATTCATCTAATAAAATATCCTTATAAAAACATGTTTCAGGATTTCTTTGGGGCTATGGATATTATTTCTCCAGTGTATGGTTCTCTGCACACAGCGCAGGGCTTTCCAACCTAATAAAAACAAGACAGTATCATTAACCTTAGTTCCCATAGCACACAATGACCACATTTTAAAGCAGGGGTCTCCAAGTTCAGCCTGGAGGGCCGGTGTGCTGCAGAGTTTAGCTCCAACCCTAATCAAATACACCTGAAGCAGGTAATCAAGCTACTGGAAAACTTCCAGGCAGTTGTCTTACCTTTTCCCGCTGATTAATTCTTTTGTACACAAAATCAGAAAAGGGTTTCCTTGGGATGTATCGTCCCATTCCCGGTTTTGTGAACAGCTCCCTGTTCTCATAAACCACCTTCCCCCTGGAGATTGTGACCACTGGAAGCCCGTGACATAACATTCCCTCAAAAATGTTATAGTCCACAGCCTGGTGGTGAGTCTTTGATGAAATCACCCTAAAAACAACATAAGATTATAGAAGATTACGCAAACTGACTTACTAAATTTAATTTATATATAAAACCAAACTGTTTGTGTTTAAATAAATAAATACATGCATTTATTATAAAAAATACCTAGAATGAACATATTAGTAGCACTAATAGTATGTACTGTATGCTATTGCCCAGCCCTGATTGTAATATATTCAAACAAATGACTTTGTCAGCAAATGAACCTTTGAGCCCATTTACAGTGTGTAAAATGGCACACTACAGTTTTTCTGCCCAAATCTGTTGTTTCCCACATTCAGCTTGTTTTTTTAACCATTTTATTGCTGTATCAGCACAGCTGAAAGAACGAGCTCTGAGTGGCCATCTGTCTCCAGCACTGAGACAAACCAGCAAAAACAAGAGTTTTCCAATTATCATGACAGCTATCATCTTAAAAAGCTAATTTAGAGAGATAGTAAAAGTTATGGATTCCTGACATTGGGTAAAGGATATTCATTTTAATACTTGACTTAGAACTTGCCTGTACATAAGTTTCTATTCATTGATTTATTGTGAATAAAAATCGCTTACCTTTCGCGCTACAGTATACATTTCATGCATTCTTTTATTTCCACATCTACTTTGATGTGAAAGACAATGAATATTCCAGCATTTCAAAATGATGAAGGCT
This sequence comes from Enteromius trimaculatus, assembly GCA_032361065.1. Taxonomy (NCBI): domain Eukaryota; kingdom Metazoa; phylum Chordata; class Actinopteri; order Cypriniformes; family Cyprinidae; genus Enteromius; species Enteromius trimaculatus. The sequence continues at coordinate 17,650,899 of JAUMHP010000070.1, read as the reverse complement.
GCAGTCCCAAAATTGAGCATGTACTGCTAAAAATATATTGTCTAAATATTGCAAACTTATTTTGACATATATATTTTGACATATTTTTACAGTTAAGTTACATATTTTTTATGTTGCTTGCAGAATAAACGCTCATGTTTGCTATTCCATTTGAAAAATAATCATTATTTAAGCAGTTTCAAAGTTAGAAATCACATTGTTTAGCTGCTGGTGGATGATTTATTTACTGTATTAATATTAATAATTGTAATAACTTGTGGTGTTTTGGAGCCTAGGAATAGGCTGACCCTTACAGATGTTCAAATCATAACACTAATAAGTATCAGAAGGATGGATAATCATGAGTTTCACAATTTAATTAACTGTTAGTCCAATCAAATGCGAGATATTTAATAATTAGGGGAACATTTAAATCTGACTTAAATTTAAATTAAAAGTGTAGGTTTTACGCAAGTATCATGGACAACTGTTTTGCCTTCCATTATTCTCCACTAAGAATATACATTGAGTTGACCCTAATTGTCTAATATGGACCCTGAAACGTCACCGCTCTCTTATTAGCACGTCTTACACAAGCGCTCAGATCTTATTAATGCAATGCTGCTATGCGCTAAATTTCAGAACATTGCTCCTCGCTGCTTAACTCACTTCAGCGGTTGGTTATTTGCCTAGAGGGAGCTAGCATAGATTCACAGGGAAAAAGAGCAAAAAAATGTGGCCCAATTATATAAGACCCACGGCCGTCTGCTGTTTCCGTCCTCTCCTCTCATGCGTGCACTTTACAAACAACGTGTTTGAGCAGGAAAAACGGTTCAGTTTCTCCATTTATGGTCACGTATTTGCAGCCAATCCGCCGTATTAATGCTTTGTCATGGCAACATCTGCCTCAGTACTTCCAGCACCTATAGAACCTGTATGACCCCATTCTTGCAGAAACATGTTTCATATCCCAGGTATTTAAACCTACAGACACTTTTAAAAAAATGTTTTTAGCTTTTAAAGCAAATTTTGCCAGGTCCAAATATGTGACTAAAGAGGACTCTCCAAAAACAGAAGTGTATGGATTTTATTTTTCAAATATGACAAGATGATTTCAGCTGAATAACAAAATAAACAAACAAAAAAAACATAGAAACTGGGTGATGCAAAAAGCTCAAACATTGCAGACTTGTTCAATTACAAATAAACTCAAGCACTCATGAAATGAAGATATGTAAAAGCTGGAGCCCATGAAATGAGAAGGCTGGATTTTGAATTATACAGTACAGTCAAAACTGTATGCCACATTATTGCGTAACAATAAGGCTTTGATTTTGAAAATGTCACATTAAGTATCATGCAGAATGATTTTGTGTTCTCTAAAGGTTCTAAAGGTGATGGGTATAAAATTGTTACAGAAATGCATGATTTTCAATTTACAAGTAAAATAAGGTCTGCTGTAAATCTAAACTGACAATACTTGGATGTTTTGCTCTACTGTGTAAATGACAGACACCCATACTGAACATGCAGTTTGTAAAGTAGTTATGTTTGTAATGTGTGCAGCTTACTTTGTACAACAAAACGTCAAGTTATGTTTACCATAGACCTTATTTTTAACTAAAATTGAATTAGTTTTCTGAGTTTTGATGTCCTAACTGCAGCCTTCTATTAAATTTCTCCATAGATGTTGTCATCATATTAAATGTTTGGCTGTTATGAATGCACAATGTAAGAGGGCTCATTATTCACCAGAGCATGTAAATGAGGTCACATGTAGCTATTCAGGCTGCTGTGGGTTACCTGGTGTCCTTTGGGTCCCATATGACCAGGTCTGCATCAGAGCCCTTAGCAATTCTCCCTTTTCGTGGATAAAGGTTGAAGATTTTTGCTGCGTTAGTACTGGTGACAGCTACAAACCGGTTTTCGTCCATTTTTCCGCTGTGCTGGGGAAAATAAAGCCACAAATCGTGAGTTATTTTTGTGATCGCTGTACCTCACAGCCAAGAATGAGAAAGTTAAAGGTCAGCACAACACAGATAAATAGATAGATATAACTTTCTTTATGCTAGTGATATGTTTCAGTAAATAATTTTGTCTATCAAAGGAGGAATTAATGATAACGAATTGCTCAAAAGCACTGACCACTCCCTTTTCCCAGATAACAGACATCCTGTCTTCAACGCCATTGACTCCGTTTGGGATTTTGGTAAAGTCATCTTTCCCAAGAGCTTTCTGGCACACTGAGAATGTGCAGTTATCTGTCCCTGTCACGCTTAGATCATCACTGTAAGATAATGCACATTATCATCTCATCTTTTATGATGTTTACATTTTTTTTTTTTATCTTGCTTGCATGACCTTTAGTATTTTATAGAAGAAAAGAAAGTTGGATGTAAATGTAAATAAATGATGAAGCCATAAAAGTTCCCACATACTTGGCCAGCAGATCCATCAGATATCCAGGGGTACTGGGGTCTGGTCTCAAAGGTGGGCCCATGACAAAACCAGCGGCATGAGCCCAATCTTTATGCCAGTAGTTAGTGCCATCTGTGCCCAGTCCAGCCGCAATAGGCTCTCCAAACACCACTCGACCTGACGGGAAACAAGCAGTGTGATTAATAAAGGAACATAACCAGCTAACCTTAATCCAAGCTTCATAAAATCAACATTGAATGATGTCCATCCCCCATTTTGAGTCTAAAATCTGACCAATTTTTGAGTGAAACAGCATTTATGTAGGATCGGAGGGTAAGATTTAGTTTTTTAGCTAGGAATTATTTTACTTAAATAATAATTTTTGATCAAAGAAATGCAGCCTTTGTAAACATAAGAGATGAATGACCAAACTTTTAAGTTGTTTCAAAGGAGAAACAAATTCTTTTTAATTGGAAAAGCATGTCCTAATAAAGTGTTCACAGTAAGACCAGAACACATTTAAAATGTGACATTGGTTCTAAAGCATTGGAGTCACATAATAAACAGGTCTCATGATTTGCACCAGAAATCTCATGAAAAACATCAAATCCAGGCTTGCTGTGAATAATAACCTTGTCTTATCCCAGCTCACCCACCGTTTCTGCGAGCATTAGCCACCACCTTCGCTGCAGATTTACTCATGACGTGCACTACATAGAGCGGGCAGTTAGCAGCATGGGCGATTGTGATGGCACGCTGTGTGGCCTCGGCCTCCACTTCCTCCGGACGACACATCTCATGCCCCTCAGGACCAGTGATGCCCAGAGAGAGCATACGCTTTGCACCCTGTGTCAAAATATTCACAGAAAATCTATTATATGTACGTGTTCTGAGAGGCGGCCATAAACTGTAGGCTACATCAGCATAAAATTCTTAAGATTTAGCAACTATAATATATAGATTTTGAATAATATATAGCATTTCTGAAGGAAATGCTTGGAAAGCAGAAAACATTGTATATATATATATATTTTTTTTTTTTTTTCTAAAAAAAACAAAAGGTGTGATGCTTGCCTTGCAAAATTCCTTGCTAAGGATTTTGTTCGTGGTTGCCAGGTCATTTTTATGTGGTTGCTAAGGTGTTCTGAATGTCTTTAGTGCGCTCTTACATTATGCAGATGTTAAGGTGTCTTATAGGTTGCCAGGTGCTCCAAGTTGGTTGGTGTTACTAGGATTTTAGCAGGACGTGGTTGCTATGTGGATGGTTTGTTACTAGGTTGTTGCTTACTGGAACACTCCAGAGAGCTCAATGTCACTCATTGTAAAGATGCATCAGAAAAATGTTTTTCAAAGTCTAAGTGTTTAAAACAATGGTTAACGTCTCTTTGTAAACTAAAAACATGCTTATTTTGTTGCTTTAAAAAGTGACATTGGCAACTACTGGCTTGATGTGCATAATGCATAAGGTTCTGTATAACCAGGGATAATTTTGACATTGTTGTTGTCTGTACAAGAAAGGAATCAGCAAGGAAAATAGTTCCCATTTTTAGATGGGATGTACCCCTAAGGAATTTGGCTTTATGTTTTTTTTGGCTTCCCTCTCAGTGAGACTCTTCTGGTGCTGTTTGAAATGTAAAACCCAATTTAACAGCCTAATTAATTTGCATTAGGATAATTTGGACGCCAGGTGTTACAGTTTTACTAAGAGGCTTTAAAAAGCCTCAGTTTGTTGGGTTTTGGAAAATTTAAAAAGGAAGGATAGAATGTGTGTGAATGCTGAAAGCATGAGTGTGAATACCGAGAGACTATAGATTATGTCCTAAGTTAAGGTTAATTTAAGAGAAAGAGAGTAGTTTTTGGAGAGTTTGGGATATTTCATTCTCTTTTGGGGGAGTAGTGGTCTAGTAGGCCTTAGCTGAATCAGAGTCTCTCTTTAGAGCATGGGTCACCAAGTTCGGTCCTGGAGGGCCAGTGTCCCTGAAGAGTTTAGCTTCAACCCTAATCAAACACACCTCAAATAGCTAATCAAGGTATAACTAGGTTACTTGAAACTTCCAGGCAGATGTGTCGAGGCAAGTCGAAGCTGAATTCTGCAGGACAAGGATCCGGGATCAAGTTTGATGACCCCTGCTTTAGAGTTTTTGTTTAAAGGTATGTGTCGTAGTCTGATCTTGACATGTTTTATCCTTTCTGAGACTCTCGTTGGCTGATTTGTTATCTTCTCTTCCTGTGCATGAATGAAACCAGTCTTTCTGAAACTAGTTAACATAACCAGCCTTATATACAGCTTCATTGACTCATTTATGTATGTGCTGCCCTCCAGTGGAATCATATTTAACGCTTGTGAGTTGTTGGTCAAGATGTATTTTAGTTAAGTAAACTTTATTTATAATTTGCCTAAATATGTACTTTTAGTGGTATATCATAATAAACCGCTCCAGTTAGACTTCTGAGTTCACATGACACATCAGGCTTTCAAGGGCTTTTTGCTACAGCGGTCATGTTTTAAAAAAAAAGCTGGTTATTATTAGTGTCTTAACACTAAAAACAATGACACATTAATGCAGAATAGGCTCTTGATCTTTTGACCAGATTTAATTAGTAAAAATGTCCTTTCACGTAGATGGTTTAAAGGCACAGGCCAGTTCTTGTGTAACACAGCCTGTTTGCTTAGGGCCTCATTAGCTTTGCATTCAAAGAATGATTTACAAGAAGCACCTGCACACTGGTTTACTCTTCTTAAATCATGGTGAAGTTTAACTCAAGGGGGTGAAAGAACAAAGACCTTTGGGGTGGGGAAATTAGTTTTACAGAGCCAACCTGATGCACATTTTTTTTTTTCTTCTGAACTCCGTAATAGAAACAAAATCAACACTTTTTTTATATATATATTGCTATTTAAAGAATTTTCATGGAACCTTTCCACCTCTAAAATGTCTTTTATAGTGAAATAAGGAAATATATATATATATATATATATATATATATATCCTTCAATGAACCATTTTCTCATATCTGACATCAAGTATAATATTTTAGGGTACATTTCAAGGTTGTGTCATTTCCATGGTATATTCCTAGATGCAGAATTGTAATTTGAAGAATGTAATTATAAACTCAGAATAGCCTACTTCTCACCTCTGCAATAAGGTCTCCATTCTCTGCATGGACTTGAGCTATTGCTCCAATCTCTTTACACTGTGCAAATACGGCATAGAGCTCATTGTCGCGTAGCATGAAGACATCTTTGTACGCCATGAACATCTTAAAAGAGTTGACACCTTTGTCACGAACAAGAGTCTCCATTTCCTTCTTGACCTAGAGAAAGTCCCAGACTTAATTGTTAGTGCTAATGATGTATATCCTTACATTTATAGTCGGACAAAAATCCCATGTGAATTAAAAACGGAATTAAACTGTAAGTTCATATTTAAAAAATGTTACAATCATTGTGCAAATGACCTTTACTTCAACTTTTATAACTAAAGTCTATTTGATTTAGTTGTAAATATATGGTAGTAGCCATACAGTGTCATCCCACCAGGTTACTGCCATATGAAGGGAGTAATCGCAGCAGACTTTGGGGTCAGCTGTTGTTCTCCACCGCTCATAGGCCTCCAAGAGTGAACACCCCTTCTGTGGGATAACAAAGTCCATGATCATGGTAGTGCCTCCTGCGACTGCGGCCTGTGGACACATGGCATTAAGCAGCTAGTAAAGCAATGGAACATCAAGACACTCTTTGTTAAAAATTAACTCTCTAGTTACATCAGAAGCAACTTTACTTTACTTTACGGTTTACTTAATTAACCATACATCATTTGTTTTAGAAAATTCATGGCAGTATCAAATGTAAAGCATGATGTTTATTTCATTAGTTCTCTCAATCCCCATTGTATTACATTGCATTATGTTTTGCCGCAAAAATATACTATTCTATACTACTAAAGCCGTAATCATAAAACTGATCAGCTTGATTACTATATTATCAGATATAGAGTGACATTTAAATGCATTTTATGTCAGTGGTCTGCTGTACTGTTATAACAATCCCACAGATGCACATTACAAGCTATCAATATTTCATCTTATTTTTTGTAAATTATAAATATATTTATAATATATCTTATTATAAATATATTTGCATCAAAGTGCATGTATTTTTGCTCAGTTTCCCCCCTCAAGTATAAGCTCCATATTCTCACTATAACTAGGACATTATGTATAACACATAAAAACTTAATGCATAAAATATGCTTATTTTATGAGTCAATAGTTAATGCATCAGATGGCATTCAAGTGTTTGTAAGACATTTAAGTGCCTATTTGCATTGCGTGGTGTGCAAGAATACTCTAAATTTGTCACTGTAAAGAGAGGAAATTATGAAAGGAACAATGAGTAATGCATTCGATTGTTTTAAATAGCCTATGCAACAATAATGGATTTCCCCAAATGAGCTGCTAACAAACATGACACCAGTTAGTATCATTGTGCAATCAGTGAGTTATTTAGGAGCTCCAGACATGAATTGTGTTTAGTTCAAATGTTTCATTGATTATGAACGATAAGGGATGCACGAGACGTATTTCATCATTTGCATTTACCTTGGTGCCGGTATGAAAGTCATCCACAGCTGTGGTGCCCATGAATGACAGCTCCATGTGTGTGTGAGTGTCTATTCCACCCGGCAGCACGAGTCTGTCTGTGGCATCGATGACCCGTGTGCCAGCTGCTACCTGCAGATCTGAGCCGACTGCCCTGATAACTCCATCTTCAATATACACGTCTGCCATCTCCGAGAAATCCTCATTTACCACCTTTCCTCCTTTAATCAATATCCCGTTTTGATTTGTCATATTTTCTGTTGACTAAGGCACAAAGATGATTTAAAAGAATGCTCTGTAATTGTTTCTTCAGTAAATATGTAGTTTATAACTCTAAAATCATGAATCACTACTGTGTCTATCAGTGTTGGGTTAGAAGTGGGATCTGCAGGAAGCTTTCAGTTTAGTTTTTAGGGTTGTTTTTTTTTTTTTTTACCTCACACCCATTTCATTGCGAAACATGCCCTACCTGTCCAGAGTGTTTCTGACACGATGAGCCTGTTTTATCTGAGCTCGGTTCAGTGAACCGGTTCAAAAAGTGTTGCTAAACGAACTCTACGAACGTATTTGCTATTTTTTTTTTTAAACATTCTAATTGTCTATTTGTTGAACAGTGTCAGGATATCTTTAAACGTCATTTAAACACGTCAACTGCGAAACCTGTAAGACCTGTTTAAAACAAGATATGAACGGAATGACATGATTGATCTGTGATAATCGATTCGTATTGAAACATATGGCTCGTAGATGGAAAAAAATATACCTTTTTGTTTATCTATTTTAAATAGCCATAGTATTTTATTACGACAAAGTCGTATTTCAGTTGATATGATGATCATGGCAGTTAAAAAAGCACTTTTTTTTAGCAGTTTTATCTAAATTTCATTAGTGTTTAAAGAACGTGTAATATAGACTACGTCAGCCTATATAGCCTACTGTTCACTGTATGTGGCCTATTTAATATACGAATTCCACTTAGGCATAATGTTTTATCAAAATCAGTTATTGTTTTTTAAATGCAATGTATTGTTTTTAATGAAATGAACAAATCACGAGTTTTTGTTTTCCTATACGTTTTAGCCGTGATTTGGTTAAATTTCACTCCCTCAAGATGGCGCCATTTACCCATTTTTATGTGGTGACAGTGACAGCAAGGCTATTCATGCCAAGAGGGTCTGGCTGCAGACGCGTGCACTCTCGAAGGCGGAATTACAAATTAAAGGCATGACATTAAAGAGAAATCCGTCTGAAAAATATATATATATATAAAATTATTGCTCAACATCTACAGTAATAATGTTCTAAATGTACATCTGTAAAAGGTCCGCATATTGGTAAAATGTTACTAATTAATCTTAATACATTAATACAATTTTTTTTTTATTAAACACATTCTTTCTAAAATATTTTACTTAATTATATGCTAATTAAAGTTATTGTAGAATGACAAATACATACATACACATACATTTAAAAGTACTTTTATAATGAATTATTAAATTATTGCTTAAACACCCATGTATATCCATTGTCACCGTCAAATGGTAAATGGGTATATCCCTTTTTTATTTATGTTCAAAACATTTCATAAAGAATTATTAAATCATCAATTAACAAGTCAAAATCAATGTTAATATTCTTTCCTAAACTAGAAAATAATCTAACACACAGCAGTTTCTGATCGTTGACTTTAGTAAATAAAACAAAAACTTGGTGTGGTGTGTGTGTATTTTTAATACATAAAATATCCTTAAATTTAATGAAAGGTGGGAATAAGCACAATTTCATACATTGATGGACAGAATATAGATCAATGGACAGATGGATATCTTAGAGATAGATATGGACAGGTTAGAGATAGACAGATGGATAGATTAGAGAGAGAACAATTTTTATTACATAAAATAAATGGACAATTACGTTTTCCAATTATTTGTTTGACAAAAGTTCTCAAATGCATATTATTCACCACATTCTCCAAAAATGTATGCATGTACTCTGTAAATTTAAAAACAAATATCAGTGGCTCTGAAAGATGGTCCTTGATGAACTCCGCACAAAAGAACTGTTCCAAGGCCTCAGCAGCTTCTTCGTCCTCCATGCACAGTATACGAGGAAGCTAAACTGAGAGTTCTGTGCACCACTGGCTCGCTGAGATCCGTCATGACACGCACCTAAGAAACAACAATGCAAAAGAGGATACATAATATACTCAACAATGGCTGCAACCCCTCTTAACAAGACCTATGTTTCGTGGAGACTGAATCTCCTGCTTCTTTGGTGCATTTTCAAGGGTGAAAAGATACTTCAGTTCTACCTTTTTAAGATAACTGGCACTTTTCACGAGGATACATGCTGTACGTTAAACAACTTCCTGTTAAAAAAAAGGCACAAGTTTACCATGTTTGTCATGATAACATGCCATTTGATTCCTACATATATGCTTTTACCTGAGAGATTTCTTCAAACTTTCTTTTTTGCAACCTAAATACAGGCTGCTGATAACCTCTGATGAAAGCTTTGGACTCCTCAGTATAGTGCGCAAACAATTTTCCATGTCTGAAAACCAGTAATTTAATTGATGTTAAATAATTCTGTTTTAATGAAAGCTTTAAATACTCAGAGCCAGACCCTTCTCATTCATGCAGCCCAATGTGCATACTATCCACCATATGCCCTAAATATTGAGAATTACTAATATCACATTTAGTCAGATTCAAAATAATGTGCAGACTACCTCAAATATTATAGGCTGTGATCTGCCCTCTGTTGATGACGTTTATGTCTCACGTTTACAGAGCAAAAGCTTAGCAATTCTTAAGGATACCCCTCATCCGGCAAGGCCAATTTTTACTCCTTTCCCCTGAGGGACTGTAGATGACTTAAGTTAAAACTAAGTCTGCACGCTGGTTAATGTCTTAAACTCATAATGCACCTACTGTATCCCATTCTTTGTATGGCTGGAAAAATGATTATGTACTTGTGTATGTTTGTATAAATGTTGTGTTTGAGCTCACCAGGAAAGGACTATAGGTTATAGCGTCGTTGGTGTATGATCTGCAATGTGCAATGCATCCTTGTATTGTAGAAACTATAATGTAGCTACTTGATTGAACGTCTTATCTTCAGCTGTTTTGAAAGGCTTTTTGTCTCAGTGTGCTTCAGATCATCATTCAACATCTTGACAATGAAAGCCGAATGTGCGTAAGTGCCCAAATGCAAAAATCAGACGCTTATCTTATAGGCTTGGCCTGGGGTGTCTTTACTGATGTTCTGATGTTGGAGTCATGATAACCTGACATGACCATTTCCATAGATACATCCATTTGAATACTGAGTTTTTTTTTTCTTCCTCTACTTCCAAATGTGTCTAATTTGAATTGCAAAAATATTGAATAAAAATCTTGGATTTGCCTTAGACTTTAACATAATTATGCTGCTACCTATGCTTAGCTACATTCTGGAACAGATATAGTTCAAAAACTATAGTATACTGTACTTCTGGACCCATTTTACCCTGTTGTTTGGTTTTCTTCAGATCTTATAGCCATGAAACTCTTCATCCCTCTGGTTTTTATCACGGTTTCTTTCTCCACAGGTATGCTATGATTTAGCTTTCTCTATTTATGTTTGCCATTCAACATTGCATGATGCTTCTATACATTGTTGTTGTTATTATATATATATATAATATATATACATATATATATGTACTGTATGAAGAAAACATATGTTTATGTTACATAGTTTGTAATTTTATTTAATGTAAGTGTTAAAACTTAAAACCTCATGTGTGAAATGAATGTATTTTATGTGACCTTCTCTTTATATTTCAGTGCCCGCGTTGAAATGTTTCCAGTGCATATACAAAAACAGCTCATCTGATGAATGCAAACAAAATCTAACTAAATGTCCTCTGCAATGTGGCTCTGTCACCATGTACAGTAGTAAGCATTATGTTCAAGTTGAATTCATACTGTAAGCTGAAGAGTGTTTTATTGTTTAGTTTTTTATTTCTTGTTTTTACAATCTCCATATAATTTTTTTTATTATCTTTGTAGACGCCGATACATTAGATTACATTAGCAGTAAAGAGAACTGCACAGATCCTGCCTTGTGTGTTATTGACAGCATGCGTTTTGGACAAAACAAAACAGCCTTTAATCCACAATGCTGTGACACTGGCCTCTGCCACACTGAAGAAACACCAGGTACATAGATATATGAAAACAGACATTTTACAATGGTTGTGTTCTAGAATTTATTTTTGTAGTGTATACATGTAACATGTTAATCTTGGTAAAATTAGTTCTGTTTTGATTTAGTTCTTATTCATTCTTTCTTATCCTGACGTGTAGCATTGCCACGATATTCCAATGGGATGATGTGTTACACTTGTGACTTACTTGGGACAGACTGCTCAAGCATTGTGACTTGTTCAGGTGATGAGAACAAGTGCTTCAGTATAAAAGGTGATTACAGTCTCCATTCAAAATGTTTACTATTTTTTTCCCTGTCATGTAAGCCATAACACTTTATTATTATTATTTTTCTTTCCCTTTTTTCAGAAAGTATAACCGGCATAAAAATGAAAGGATGTGGGGGTGATATAATCTGTGGGAATAGTGTATTAAATACTCTGGCGTCTATAGCTGGTACTCAGACGACATGCTGTGCAGGAATTCTGTGTAACAGCGGTCAGTGCTTGAAACACAGTCTCTTCCTGCTGCTGCTGGTGCTGCTTCTTTCTCTCTTTTCCCTCTGAGATGTTTTTGGTTCTCTAGAATATATAGTCTATTTATATGTGTGTGTGTGTGTTTTTATAGACATTTTTGTACTAAGTGAAGTATGTTTCTATATAATCATGAATCATGATGCTACTTCACCTTTTTTTTTTTTTGTTAACTTAAGATCATTCTTTATTTATTCAAAACTTGTGATGTATAGTATTTTATTAAAGAGAGGTAGATAGGGTACCCAATCACTTGTAAATTACCAGCTAGTAAATGACATAAATATCCACCATAAAAATATTAATTGTATAGTCCAAACAAAGAATTAAAGCATTCTGAAACTATTGAAACTCTTTACATTTAAACAGTGTCATTAATTTTTTTTAACTGTCTTTCTTTCTTTTCTTTTTTTGCTGCTTTTCTCAAATGTGCACATACTTGTCTCTTAAAGGAACATGCCTTTTTAAAACTTGACTTTTCTGTAGTTACATCGTGTACTAAGACAAACAGAAAATAAAACATTGCGATTTTCTAGGCCAATGGGGCAAGGAAAAATCAGCCTAGAACATCAGAACTTTTCATTTTCCGTTGGTATTAAAAAATATTGCAACTCTTTGGTCACTTTTGAGCGTGATGCTAACAGTCTGATCAGATTCAATGATCTATGCTGAGCTGCAACTAAAAGTGCTACCACCAGAACAGGAGAAGAAGTCCAAATTAACTGTTTAACTTTAGGTCAGTTTTCTAAAATAAAAAGAAAGGGGAAAAAAGTGGCGTGTTTCTTTAAGGAATGCCATATTGAAAAGCATGCTTAAAATGAAGCGTGACAAAAACAAATAAAGTCAAATATCAGTTGTGAACACAGACTACCTTTACTACACAAATGTATGCCGACAGCATAAGGACTTGATTCATTACCAATCCGACCAATCCGAGTCAGTATTCAAATGACGCAACGTCCTTTGCTTGGGTCTGAGACTGAATAAGGCGCCAGGCGTGCTAACACTCAACATACTAGTGCATCATCAAAGCGGCTTTTGGTTAGCACAACAGATGAACATCAACTTAATAGGGTGTTGATCAAATTAATGAAGGGTCTGACCACAAATAAGACTGAAAGTCCGTGTAATATGGGCTATAAATTCATCTTCCCACAGGGGAGTGCTGTGTTCATGAATAAATAATGATCAGAGTTTTATGACGCCCGAGTGATTTGTGACGTTGATTTACTGTATTGACACGTGTTATTTTGGCGATCAAAGAGAGTATAGGTATTGTTTCCCCCATGATATCGAGTTGTACATAAGCATAACACAATTTCACAAAACAGAAAGGAAAAAATAAAGCCTGCTGTATGTATTTGTGTTTATTAATTTATCGATATCGATATTAGGCCTAATTGGCATTATCTTTCTGGAAGACCCACACCCAAGTAGGTTGTTTTGTACGAGCATGCTGTTTGTCAGTGCAGGTTAATAAAGTAGTTATTCAGATGTTGTTTTCAGCTCTTGCTTATTGAAGAGTCATCCCTGCTGTGCAATTCCCTTTTTACAAATTTTTTACAAATGTTATATGCTTTTGGTGTAATTTTAATAATCACGTGTTCAGACAAGTAAACTTTATTCATTAAGACACAATTGTTTACACAGAAAATGAATAGGAAAGGGGGGGGGGACAAAGTAAAGTCACTGATCAGTGATGTGCTGGTTTTACACGAGGGGTGTCAACTTCAAACTAGGTTTTACAAGATGAGGACGTAAGAAAACCTTTAAACCAATAATCTATTAAAACTGTTTATTTTATTATATATTTGTGGATTTATTTAATTGTTTGTGAATTTGTTCATTTCAATGCAAAATATGCAGTAATAAAATAAAAAGTAAATGAAATTAAAAAAACTTTAGTCATTAGTGCAGCACATAGCCTAGATATGACTAATAACAATTTCCATATTTAGAATGTGTGTGATGCATTAAGACATAAGCATATAGTAAGGAAGACCCAGGAACAGTTTTGGGAAATATTTCATATACTCATGTCATCTTTAGATTATAGTTGCACCAAAAAGTTGTGCTGTTGTTGTGCTTATTGGTTAATTTGCATTGGCAACATTGTGGTTTTTTTTTTTTTTTTGCAGTGTGTATGAATGACTATAATGATTTATTTTGTTGTTGTTGTTGGTTCCGTTGGGTCTTTTTGTTGTTGCACAGGAATATCCTCAGAGCTGTGAATTGCATCAGCCGGTTCAGGGAAAGTGTTTTCACTGTCACAGCATCTTGTGCAGCTTACTTTGTCTTTGCTGCGTTAAAAAATAGAAAACTGACATGCACGAGAGACACAAAGATGCATGTGCTGGAAAGATAAGCAAGCCTTTAGGGTTTATAAGTACCTAACCTCTCTCTGTCTCTCTCTTTATCTTTATTTTTTTCTCTCACTCATTTTCTCCCTCACACACATACACACGCTGAACAATTCTGCATGCCTTAAGAGGATTTACAGGGTGATTTGAAGTGTAATCAGAGTATGAAATATTAAGAAAGCCAGGGCATCTACACTGCGCCTCTGCAGACGGGGATAAGAATTTACTTCCGCTCGTTGAGTCTGGGAGAGTTCAGAAAGTGTTGTTTGTTTATCGAAGCGCTTGCGTTGGTATAACATGATCATCAGCTGCCTGGCGCAACTGATGCCTCTGCTGCTTAGAAAGAATCTTTCATATTATGACCATAGCATGCACTTACTGTAAAAAATGATCTGCGTTTTAATGGTAAAAAACCTCGGTTAAAATCTAATAAATCTAACGGCATTTAATGTAATTTTACTGTGAATTACTGTAATTTGTAATCTTGTATAAAAACGAATGACATTCCCAGTAATACTTGTTTGACACTAAACACTTGATTTTCTTTTTTCCTTGAGTTATTTACATTTGCATGTAACATGTTGTTAAATTATTACAATTGTTTTTTTAGTTTTGCTTATTTTAGTACATTAGCCCCCAGTTTCACAGACAAGGCTTAAGCTAGTCCCAGACTAAATTGCATGTTTGAGCTGTCTCAGATGAAAATGTCT
>JAUMHP010000070.1:17599049-17611967 GCA_032361065.1 Enteromius trimaculatus | reverse complement strand
GGTCTGATGACGGCTCACTCAGGGCGGGTCTGAGGTAAGACACCAGTTCTGTCTGTGTGACACGCTGCTGTCAATCAACTATTGTGGGTGTGGCCTCTGTCTGTGTGACGCCACACTGACATGCATTTGAGAATGGCTTGAACTTATTTTTATTAAATCAAAAGAAAACTACCTGTGGATGTTTATCATTGTTGGGTGGTTGTGTACACACACTCCCAACACACGTTTCAGTCCAGACAGCTTGAAAAAGTGCATGTTTTTGACCATCGGCAGGGATTTTTGATAATTTAGGCTTCTCAAATCATCACGACTTGCCTACAATAAAATCTATAGGCTAGATATAAAACAGGTCAAGCAAATTAAAATGTTATTTTAAGTATTGAACCTACATAAATAGTGCGCTGTTAGACGCGAATCCAGAAGCTGAAGCTCTGCAGGACACGGAGGCGCCAGTGTGATCACTTCCATCTTATTTCAGTAAAAATAGCTTAAATAATTTTTGCTCATAATGGCAAAAGTAATGCATCATTTGGAACTGTAAAGGGCCTTCTATTATTTGCGTACATTCACACATCAACACAACAACATTGTACTTTCAGAAAATTTATAGGAAAACAGAGGATACGGTTTCTGCCATCTCGGTTTATTGACTCACAGATATGATAAATATCTCTAAATAAAGTTTTTTTTTAGTTATTTTAAACGAATTGAACAAATGAAAAAAGTTAACAATGTCATTGTTAGAGTTAAAACCTATCTCATGAAAGTGCACATGATTTTCTGTTTCTATTTGGCGTAATTTATATCGTCTGATACAGAAAAAAACACAAAAGTCTCCCTAGAGAGAGAGATGGCGTATCTCATATCCGAATTGTTGATATATCAAGCCATTAGGTCTATCTCCAGGGTCTATCTTTCACACGAAATATCCCAGATAGCACACGTACATCTGCAAGATGTCTGTGAAAGATCTCTTGATCTGGAAAGAATCTGCTGTCTACAAACGTCTGGCAGACATCTTTCAGATGTCAGTTTTACATACATTCTAAATCATAAACATCTTCAGGACATCTAAAAGGAGACGTCCAATAGACGTAATTGCATATGAGCAAACAACCTAAATAATACGTCTTGCAGATGTGAATGCAGACGTCAAATAGACGTCTCCTAGATTTACGTGTGCTATAAGGGCAGTCAGTGGTGTCCGAAAGTCGTGTGCAGTGGATTGGGAGTTATTTTTAAGTTTCCATTTTTTGTGTATATAAGGGATTTTATGTGCAAAACTTTTGGCCAAAGATGCTTGACCGTTACTTTTTCCACTCAAACTATGAATAGAGTTTGAGCACTGCCACACAAACACCATACGTCATCTTAATATAGGGCTGCAGTTCGACATCCTTCACACAAACACACTCCCACACGACTGCATGCAAGCCTTGAGTTCATGTATCTGTGCTGTCAGGGGAGCATGCTTTAATTAGAGAGACTAATCAGCGTTAACGTCTTCATATTGCAGACAGGAGACTGACACGTCTAAGACTGAGACTCGCTCTTAACTCATCTCCAGTCATTGTGTTAACGTGCTTCGATGCAGTCGGAGATGCCCACCCACATATCTGCTAATTGCTGGTCTTTGCCCCTGAGCGTCCTCACAGACACAGAGACAACAGGAACATTTGGTTGTTTTAGCTCTGCTGCTTAGAATGAAAAATTGATGACACTTTTGCCTCTTTCACCCTCCGGTGGCTTTGCAGAAGGAGCAGTCTTTTCTTTATTAAGATTTTCGTATTTCGTTAAATATTTGTTCCTCTAAAGTTTTGGTGAATATGCACCCAGTCATATTACTACATATAGATTTGTATTTTTTGGGGATGCAAAAATTGTTGTCATGATGCTGAAATGTTGTTAGTGTTTGCTTTCAACAGAGTATGACATGTTGCTAAACAAATGTTTGCTAAAATAGTACATTTTTATTGAGTGTATATATATATTTTTAATTTATTGAATATTTTAATATTCGCATTAGCATGTTGCTACATTAATAGTATTATACTTCATACTTTTTATGCAATTTTTAATTACACTGAATGGTTATTGAACATAAATTATTTATTTTAATTAATATATATATTTTAAAATATATTTTAATATATTTTTAATTATATGAAGCAAAAGATATTACCCATATGAATATAATTTTTTACTATTCTCCACTATTTTTTTAATGATTGAAATCTATCTGTCTGTCTGTCTGTCTGTCTGTCTCTCTCTCTCTCTCTCTCTCTCTCTCTCTCTCTGAAATGGTGGATTTTGGTGTTTTTGATACATTATGCACAAAAACTACCTATTATTAATCTTTGCGACGCTTATAGAAGTCATTTTACATGCTTTTAAGTGAACCATCAAACTTCCAGTCAAGGGGAACCAAGCAAAGCTTCATCATTTCATTTATTTTTTCATTTTATCAGACTCTGATGAATATTTTTAAATTGCTAAATGCCATTTTCATCCTGAAGCCTAAATGCCGTAGGGTCGAAACAGATGCTTGTTTTTCCCTTCTGACTTTCCTGAGCAGCGGAAAGAGGTCTTCAGATAGTAGACAACCAGAAAGCCATGAGCTGATGAGTGGAAATCCCTCTGCTTTCTAATTAATGGAGGTACACAGGGCCAGAGGATGAGGCGGATCAGGGAAATGACATCAGGAGAGAGATAGCATCACTCATTTCTCCGGTCCATTGTCGCCCCACGGGATCGGCTGAAATGAACCGCTCAAGCATTCGCCGATACATTTGAATGGTGGAGAAAAATTCATTGTCCAGTGGAGAGTTTTCGATAAGGATCTCATCCACTCTCTCTTTTCTATTCTGCCTCCACTTCTGCTCTTTGTCAGAGAGCGTCCCGATCAGAAAACGGAATCGAGGCATCGGCAACAGGTGCGGTACATCCCTCAAAGCTGCAGGAATCTTGCAAATGAACTGAGGAGATTTGGTCTCGCCTAACCCTGGTTGCATTCATCCGCTGGCCTGTGTCAAAAGGGGCAGACGTGAGGTGTTTCAGGAAGGTGGAAGAGGCGCATCTTAGACACATCATAGCAGGCGAGAGAATTCAATGCAGTCAGAAAAAGGAGATTTGCAGCCAGCGACTGAATAGCGTTGCAATACGAGAGTAAACACCGGTTAGATGAATGCAGATCAACTCAGATGAAGGAACACTGAAGATAAACTGAAATTAGTGTATTAAAAAAAACTCTGAACACTCAACAATGGTCAAAAAATTGCAAAATGGATTACTGTGTTTGACAGTTAGCTAACACTTATGTATTTCAGTATATTCTAAAATGAGTTATATTTTCCTCACAAAAATTTATAAATAAATAGGAGCATATTTGCTGAAATTTTAAAATGCCATTTAAATTAATGTCAGTGGGGAAAAAAGCATGTGCGGTTGTGATTTTATTCTAACTTATTATTAAAAAGATTAGTAGCTAAATCAACAGAAAAATATACAAAGAAAATCTTTTTCTATATTTACAAATTATACTTTCAACAATTTTTGATTTCAATGATGCTAAAATTTGATGCTAACAACAAATTTCAACAATATTGAGATGCAGAAGATGTTTTCTTTTTTCTTAATAAATTTTTTTTTGTGCTTCAGACAGCTAACAACATGGGAGGATGAGGGAAAGAATTTGGCGTTTTTTTGTTATTTTTTTGGTAAACTATTGCTTTAGATGTGTTTCTTTGAGCTTTACAGTATGTCTGTTTTCTTCATTCTTTCACAGTGTTGCGCTCAACGGCATTTAAGAGAAGAAAGACACGGAGAAGAAACCACAACCAAACTTCATCAGTTCTCGCGTGTATCGCCGTCATGCCAGGTGAATGAAATTTCCGACTTTTAGAACAGTTGGGTCAAAGGAAGTCACAAAGCATTGTGGGAATGCTTTGTTCCGCCATTTAATTCAGTTGATTTGCTAAAATGTAAAAGTTTGGAAGGGTCACGAGCGAGAAAGGCATTTGCAAGGAGTCTCTTTTGAAAGCTACTGGTGTTTCCTGGTGAAAGGACAGAGAGTGAAGTGATCTTTGCATTTGTAGTCATAATAGTCATTCCAGCTTCATTCCAGTTCTGATAGGACAACAAACCTGGAAACAGAGGTATCTTCAACAGAACGAAAGAAACACAGCAGAAATCAGGGTCTGTTTTGGATTAAGCTTTGCCACATTATTCCTCTTCCTTGCAACACCAAACGGTATCAGGAACAAAGAGCTTTGCGAACGTTACTGCAAAATCCCAGTTTTCTGAACGCAAAAGTGGAAATGACCCATCATTCGGTATTATTCGCCATATCGCTTTAGCGAAAACACCGCCAAAGGTCCGCATGCCAGAATCACACATGCTCTGTTGGGATTTGCGCAGCCTATCCATTGACATTCTCTTCAAAGTTTCCCATGATAAGTGAGAACTGAACGCAGCGGAGCATATATACCCTCCCCGCTTGCCTGCGGTAAATAAGCAGGCGTCTCTGAGCTCTGCTAACTTTGTCTTTCCTGGCTTTTAAATGATAATTTAAGTTTTCCTGGCTAAGTACTTCGGTCCATCCCAAGAGACCTCCATCCCTGTGTAAGACGATGTGTGTTTTTTTTAAAAAAATGTTATATATACCCCCACCTCAGCCCTTATACCCCTTGCTGATATTTAACACATAACCACTCATAGTCTGCCTATGAGATATGAATATAATTGTATGTTAGTTTTTAATTACAGGAAGAATCTAACTTGTAAGACGATGAGCTGGAAGGTGCCACCGCATTGTTATATTTTTTCATCCTGGTTTTTCTGATTATGTGAGCTGGGCTCCTTTGCTAAGCGTTGATAAGCAGAATTTCCATGTTCCCTGCATAATTAATCCATCTCTGCCTGCCTTCCATGCCAACTCCTCCGTTATCGCCCGCACATGCCTGAATTGCAAAAGAATTCTCTCTTCAATTGGAACTTATTGATATTCCAAAAAACTGGAAATCCTTAAATTTTAAGCCACAGATTTTTAAATGGATTAATTTCGCGGCAATCTCGGGCATCTAACGCGGGAAGACAGGCAAGGCGAATCCAAAGTGTCTCCCGTTTGTGGACTTTCAGTCCAAAATTATAGGGTTTATTGGAATCTCCTCCCCCCCCCCCCACGCTTCTCCTCCATAGTCAAAAATTACCATTCATTTGCATCGTATAAAACACTTTTATATGGTCTGAAATTCAGAGGAATGTCTTTCAATGCCTGTCGTTTGGCCGCCCGATAACAACTCCGGCCCGGCACATCTGGAGCCTTTTGATACTGGGTGAAAGGGACGCCTGAATATTTAATATTTTTATCTGTTTTCCATCGAAGGTTTCACTATTAAGGATGGCGGCGCTATTTGCATGGAGGCTGGCAGATGTAGGTTCACTTCTCAGAGCTGTCTACACCCAACCTCTCTGAAAATATACACACAAATGCATTTTTTTCTTCTCTTTCTTGTCGCGCAGCTGCTTCTGTGGCTGTACTGACTATAACCAGCACAACCCAGGAATAACTAGCACCAAATCCGAACGTTCTAGTCCAGATGTTTCAGATGAAACGGCATGGATCGGACAATTATATTAGGCGCATTAGAATAAGGGTCTCTGATTAACTGGCAGCTCTGCTCAGAAATGTGATATTATGCGGTTATTGTTACATCTGTCATGGGCGCAAGTGCCCCCTGCAAGCATGTAATTAACCGCAACTGTTGTGGACTGTGCCCGGCCGTTTGTAATCTAATAATTATAGATTAATCAGCTCGATATTCTGTGTATTTTCCTCCCTTGGCAGCCTTTAATGAAGGTATTGCAGAAATTGTGTGCAGCTGTATTTCAATGCAATTATTCTGTCAGCGCGAACAGCCAGTTCATATGCTGTTTGTGACTGATATCCACTGAATATTATCCTCGCAAACCTAAACGGAAGGGAAGACTGCAAACAAATCCCCTCGGGAGGATATTAAGCTCAATGCTGAACATAATAATAGGATTTGGATAAAAATAAAGATGTTGATCATTTGGTTGTAAGATGCAATAAAAATCATTTGGACTATATTATGTAAAAAAGTGTGCTAGTTATTCATTAAAAATTATTCTCTTTGATGGTCAGGATGCATTTACAGATTCACTTCTTAAAAAAGTAACTCTTTTGAACATTTAGTCTGTGCAATTAACACATTTGCCTGTTCATCAGCAAAAAGAAGTCTTATAAGAAGTGGCGATTAAATATGTATTAAAAGTGCAGTACAATTGTTGTCTACTGTCTAACTGTAGAAGATCTGGTTCTCTCTTAATGTGTCTGCACGCTGTTTCACAAGCTGCACAGTGTTTAAATGTTGCAATATTTCACAGCTCTTGCTGTCGTTTCTTTGAGCCTGCACTGTAAAAAATGTTTTGTCAGGTAACCTAAAATAATCTGCTTCATTTGGTGACATCTAAAATAACCAGTCAAAATCAGAAATGTTATTTAATATGATTGAATCAACCTGACAGCAACAAAAGTCATTTTATCGGTCAGAGCAGGTATAAATAACTCATTATGGTAACAGTAGTGCCTTTTTACTTTTTATAGTACGTGTGAAGAGGTTATTAGATTAAAACTATTTTATGTCGTTTTCCCCGCTCAGAAGAAAAAAAAAAGAGTTAAGAAAGATGGTTTACATAAGTCTAGTCTGTCTGTGCATATTTAAGGCTCTAAAGTATTTTATAGTTAGGAACAAATATGTTTAATGCAATGTTTGAGTTATTTTTAAAATGAGGGTAAATACTGATTAGTGGAACTGTTTCTAGTTGAATTAATACAGTATTCCACTTAGAAAACCTTTTTTATGAGAATTATTATTAGTAATAATGTACATTAGCAAGACATAGATAATCTTGATAATTTCCCTATAATTCTCTTAATCGTGCATATGTAACAAATATTCAGAAATCTGAGACTGTTAAAAGAATAAAAATAAATAATTTTTGAAGAATGAGTAAATATCACATTTATCATTGATTGATTGATTGAAGTTTCAGTGAAAAGCTGACAGTGGGGTATATGAATATCTTAAATAGCGATAATATAAATCAAATCTATATTTGGGAGGAAAGGAGACGAGAAACTTAAGGGAATAGAAATAAATTTTAGAACATGGGTTGCATTAGAATTTGCAAAACGTTACCTTAGGGTACCGTTACCCTAAAAATGAACTAATTTCTTATAGTTATTCAAACAAGAATGTCAAATCTTTCACAGAATGTCAAATCTCTTTTAACCTCCTTCTCTGTTTTCAGCTCCTAGACAGCAAAACACAAACCGAAGACGAGCTTCAAAATGGAGGGATGGAAATCAGCAGAGGACGAGTGCAGAGGAAACAAAGAAACGGAGGAAGAAGGGAAGAAAAAAGGCAGAGAGAAGAAGGTATGGAAGTGTGTTGCTGGGCAGAGGGCTGGCGCTGAACGCAGGGTTGGCAGGCGGGGTGGAGAAGCGGGCACGCTCACAGACATCTGTTGGCACGCTGCGGATGCTGGAGGGGGCACGGTGCCATGACCAGCGGGAACATGGCACACTGATAATGCTGTAGCTATACTCAGATACACACTGTATCTCTATAGAACACCACACACACCAGCACTAATGATAAAATAATCTCACACTATCGACACGAGCGATGCAGGACACACATGTTGCGGAGCAAAATATCATAATTGACAGCTTTCAGTTTTTAAGCCAGGGCAAAATACTTTTTTTATGAGAAATTATTCCGCAGAATATAAGGTGAATTTCCTACACTCCTAAAAATAGAGGTTCTTTACTGGTGTTAATGGTTTCATGAAACACCTTCAACATTCTTTCAACTTGAAGAATAGAGAAAAATAAAGTTCTTTAGATTATTAATATATTTGATAACGCTTTACAATAAGGTTCATTAGTTAACATTGGTTAACAACACAAGTAAGCATTAACTAAGAATGAACAGCATTTATTAATTTTAGTTAATGTTAGTTTCAGCATTTATTAATGCATTATTTGAAAAAAACGTGGCGTGTTCACTAGCATTATTTAATGCACTGTGAACTAATATGAATAGACAATGCACAACTGTATTTTCATTAGCATTAAAAAAAGATTTTTAAATAGTGAAAAATGCATTGTTCATCGTTTGTTCATGTTAGTTAATACAGTGACTATTAACAAATTACATCTTATTGTAAATATTCTTTACGCACAAAAAAGAGGGGGGGAAAAACTGTTCACCAAATGGTTCTTTGTGAGAATTTTTTTTTTTTTAATTATTATTATTTTTTTTTATAATAATACCCTTTTTTTTCAAAGTACATTTCATTGATTAATTCAAGCAATATTCAGAAGAATTTTGCTTAAAAACAGTTGACAAAGTGGGATTTTTAGTATAAAGAGCATTTCTTCTGTTGCAGTGTTAGGAGCATTTTTTAAAATAGAAAGATTGATATTAAAAATTGATATTAAAGTTTGTTTCAGGTACTGTAGTAGTGTAAAAGGTTCTTTAACAGTGTAATTTGATCACTACAAATGACTTTCTCTGGTGCAATCTAGTCGACCCTGTCATAAAATTCTTACTAATATATTTGACTTCAATAAAAACCAGTTAATTTAGATGTCACCACATTTTTTTAGGTTACCTAACAACACATTTTTTTTTTTCACTCTGTGTGTCATTTCATAGCAAATTTATTACTCGTATCTTCTGGCCTTTATTAATTTCGTCATTATCAACACTAGACCTTCCATCTCTTTTCAAGCAGATGGACATGAATGCATGGCCTTGATGCTCGTCCACTCCTCCAGCTGTCTAACAGCGCCCACACACACAGTCACAGTCACCTCCTCTGGATAGCAGCCAGTCCCATAATGCCAGTTGGTGTGGCATCATACAGCAGAAAATCAGCCTTGCGACTTCAAGAGCCGCCGTTGATGCTGATGCTGAAGTTCAGACGGCAGTAAATCATATTTAAATGTGCTGGAGGCAGACGTGGATATATTTAGCTGCACACACACACACACACAGGGATTTTGCAATGTGAAAAGCAAAAACGTGCAGTTGTTAGCGTTTTTACATGACTCGATCCATTATAAATGACGTTCATTAGCATAGTCAGGTTGATTCGTTTTGAAGTTACCTCATTTTATAGGTTACAAGGGACAGATTTTTTTTTTTGACAGTGGACAAATATCGTCTTGATCTGCACCAGTGAAATACGTCTATGACTGTGCATTTTTTATCATCACAGCACAATCCCATATGTCTTCTAAATCCCTTCATTTAGCGTTACCATTAAACTCCTCACTGTATGTGTGTTAAAGCAGCAGCGGCATGATCTCCATGCCACTGATTTCCCCTGTGATGAGAACAGCATCATGTTAATTATTTCAACCATCTGCTGCAGCCCGTGATGGAGGCGCCCTCCACCTCACACAGATTTGTACCTGTCAGTCAAATTGCGGGACCAACACGAGGCGCCGTAGCGGCGAGAATAATATCCAACGCATGCCAAGGTCCTGAGGGATCGAGCTGTGGTCTGAAATTAATCTGGAGTTCACAATTTAGCCGAACTCTCTGAATTTACGTTCAAAGAAACTTCAACATCTGGCTATTTTTATGTTTTGGCATGAGAAGTGTCGAAAGCACAACTTTAGGAATCTTCTGACTGAATGAGATGTTTCTGTCAATATGTGTCATGAAACGTCACAGAACTCTTTGAATTCATTGTTAATAACTGATGTTCCAAAAATGATGACACTTCCTGGAAGGTGATGATGTCATTGAACTGGCTTTTGTTCATTTTATTGGGATGCAGAGAAAAAGAAAAATCTTAATGGAACAGGTTTTGAAGATGGAGAAAATACAGGATCTTATGAATTTTAAAAAATAAAATAAAAAACAAAACACAAAAAACTTCCTGTAGAATAAAATCATTAAGAAACTGGATTTTGTGAGAAAAAAAAACTGAAAAAGAAAGATCTTTAAAATTTTGTTTGCTTTCTGCTGCTGTTTTTTTTGTTGTTGTTAAAAAATGTCCATAAATTGTTTCTCATAAATGTGAAATAAACATTAAATAAAGTTAAAAATAAAACAGAAGTGTTACTTCCTGAAAGATGATGTTATTAATTGGATTTTGTGGGTTTTAAAGCGATTCAGGGTAAAGTCAGGATAGAAAAAGACTTTAAAATACCAAAAAGAAAAAGTGCAGTCTGTTATGGATTTTGTTAGTTGTTAACAACCGATTTCTAACCAGTGTTTATGCTGCTGTTTTCCTTGCCATCAAAGATGATGTCATTTCCTGGAGGATGCTGTCTTTAAGAAACTGGCTTTGTAAGTTTTTAAGGGGTTTAAAAAAACAAAAAACAAAGACATAAAATCAGGATGAATATGTTGTGTTTGATTACGCTTTGTTTGTTTGAAATGTTTATTAGATAAAGAAAAGAAAATAAACACTTGGAATATATTTAAAAAAAAAAATTTCTATGTAAAATAATAATAATAATAATAAAAACATCCTTCAACCAAGTTTTTTTTTTCATTGTAGAAAATCTTTGTAATGTAATATTTTGCTAAATCATTAGAGAGTCCTCACTGCTAATGGGGCAGTCAAGCAGATTGATTATAAATCAAATCAATAATAAATCAGTCTAGAAAAGTTATTGGTCTGCTTGTAAATGGAGGTAGTTAAGTTCAGTAATGCATTGCTACCAAATACAAATATTAGATGACATTCATGCAGCAGTGCAGCAGTCTCTCAATTTTGAATTTGGGATGAACAGCACCTTAGCAATCATTATTATCCAGGACATTATTATACAATATTTTTCAGCCATATTTATTATCTGACCTAGTGTGCCTGGATTAATTTAATCTGCCCCTGAAACAAAATGCAAGGTTAAATTAAGAAAGAGCAGCGTTTCCTGATCACTGTGGCTGATATTGTGTCGCATTTATACACAACGTCCTCCTGCAGTTATATCTCCTGCAGCAAAACACTTTGATTCAATTATTGATTGGTTAAAACAGCCCTTAATTCCTTGCATATGTGCATACGAAGAAATGAAACCTGTTTCCAAATGTAATCTAACCTTGTTATATATGAAGACAGCGCAGCGCAGAAAGGACAGGGTGGCCCTGCACTTGCCTGGGGTCACTTAATTAATTTGGAGGTGTTTCGTTAATACAAACCACGCATGCTGACGGTGACCTGCAACAGGAGCTCAAAGAGGGTCAGAGAAGTCAAACCCAGCCCAATTCAGATTTACACAAAACAACAGACTGTGACACCTGTGGCCTTCGAATTATGTGAAAACCATGTGAACGCACAATAGAAGTAAGCATGTATGCAACATATTACTCTTATTTACAAGAAGTGCAGAGTTCAAGGGAACAGCTGTGAATGAATTGAGAATATTGTACTTTTTAACATGAAAATTAATAGCTAAAACTGACATGTTTATTGAGGAATAACTCCTTTTTAAGTGGTGGGCTGTTATCGGTGTTAACGTGAGACTCTTATCATGCGATTTAAAAAATATCGCCTGTAATCTGGGTCTATGCTACACAAGCTATGATGACTTTCACCTTGATATTTTATCGCGGATGAACACCTAGCTGAATTACGCTGTAGTCCTATTCGGGAAGGACTTAAAGAAAATAAACTTTTTATTATTTGGAAATAAATCCATAAATAAATCCATAAATCCTGCTTTAAGAAGGTAAAAAGGCTCAGTTTAGGTTTCATGTTGGCATGAGCCTCAGTGTGCCACTAATAGCACCAAGAATAACTGGAAAAATAATGACTGCCTGTCATTGGTTCGGCCAAATGTTTAGATCCACCCCAAACTCAAGCCATTGGTTAAGCAGGAAGACTGCTCAAACAAGCAATGTTTGAACGTGTCACAAAAATGCCACAAAGCCTCTTATTCTAGTTGTAGTTTACAGACAATGAACAATGAGATTTAAAACATTGCACATGATAAGTGATACAAATTTGATATATATTTCCAGCATCGTTTAGATCTGAAACAGAAACTAGAAATACAGCTGTGAATCGCTACCGTTATTCTCCTTCATGGCTGGAGCTCACAGCCCGCCAGCGCTGGAGCAGAGGACGCTGGGAAGAACACACTTCTTGCCAGAGTGTAATGGCTGGTGAAAGCAGAAGCAAACTGCACAGAGGCAGATAAAGGTTTCCTCAAGGTGCAGCTCCGTTGACTAGTTAACCCCTTGAAATTATGCCGTAGTTTCAGACTCCGTTCCAAAGTCCCGGAATTGGGTTACAAGATAATTTCACAGGCGACTTGCTTGTCTTACTTGGCAGTTCAACTGGCTAATTGAAGAAGGCGATTTGCGGGCCCTGAAACTGTTTAAGAAATGATACTTCAAATTTGAGTAAAGGGATTTTCTGTGACGTGAAAGTTGCAGGATTTTTAAAAATACATACGAACATATATATTTTTTTTTTACCAAATGCATGCTGAAAGTAGCTCACTGAAAGACTTTAGTTGAAGATCACTTTTTAGGTTAAACATACACTTTTTTCATTTGCGTTTGTTTTCAGGTGAATTCAGATTTCTGTAGGATGGAAAAAGTTAAAAGAGAAATTTTAATGTAGTTTTTTTATTAAACGATTTCTCAAAATTCTCACCCAGTAATTACGAAAGACTGAAAAAAAATCATGGAAATTCATTTGAGCCAATTAACATTTGTTCTTTTAAATCTGCTGTATAAATATGTTAGTGCTGTCAAGTGGTCAATCGCATCCAACATAAAAGTTTGTCTACATAATATATGTGTTTGTATGTTTATTTAATATATAGATGCATGTGTGTATGTATATATAAATAATACATTT
>JAUMHP010000070.1:17562576-17580286 GCA_032361065.1 Enteromius trimaculatus | reverse complement strand
TATTTATTACATTTAAAGGTGTGTCTCTCATTTTAGTTCAAATAAATTACAGTATATACACTTCCAGACAAAAGACTGTATTTATTTGACCTAAAGTACAGCAAAAACAGTAGTTTTGAAATATTTTTACTATCCAAAAAAATTAATTTATTCCTAGAATTTGAGAAGAACAGAGCATTTATCTGAAATCTTTTGAAACACTATAAATGCCTTTTTTATTACTTTTGATCAATTTAAAGCATCCTCACTAAATATTAAGTACTGTATTAATTTCTATTTCTTTCCCCCTTCTTTCTTTGGAGTCAACGACATGCTTTTGAAGCGGTATAATGTTACAAAAGCTGTTTGTTTCAGATAAATGCTGATCTTTAGATCTTTCTATTCATCATTTACATAGCAGTATTATATTTTTATTTATATTTTAAATCAACTAAAAATGCGAGTTAAGCTTTATTGCACAAAAAATCTATTTTATTATATATTCTGAGAAGGCATTAGGAGATGATGGTGAAAAGAGCATTGTGGTCATCCAATGAGCATTGAGTAAGCCTCAGCTAGATCCAATCACCTTGAGGTGACACACCTCCTCATGGGCGGCTCTCTAAGCTCAGCGGTGCCTGTCGGACACAGTCGGTTTGGTCTGCTTGTGCCAACTGGACCAGGGCCATGAGCCGAACACGGGCAGGTTCTGCTAAAGAAGCCCTGAAGACAGACAGGAACGGGTATCCATCCACCTCCGCCTCGCAGTCAGGAAGCACGTATAGATTCCCTGTTAAACCTCTCAGCCCACCTGTACGCGTAGCTGACACTGTCCGCCCTTGACCGGACCCCCTCGCCCGCACCAAACAATAGCCGCTTCAGCTTTAATGCACATATGTCATGCTAAGTGAATTTGTGGAGCAGATGGTCACGATAGCATGGCAGGTGCCTCGACAAATGTTTGCGTTTGCTGTGCTGCTATTTATATCGGCGCAAAACACAGCGGCACAAATATTTGAAAAGGCCATTGGGTGTTTTTTCAACATGCGTCACAATTATCAACGTGTCTTTTTTGTTCTTCCCAGCCCAAAACAAACAGATGGCAGTTATGGGTTCAGTGCTAACCGCCTTAGATTTCTGTGCAGATCTGAAAATACACAGCAAAAAGATGGATGAAGGTCTTAAAGGAATAGTTCACCCAAAAATAAAAAAATTCTGTCATCATTTACTCATGTCGTTCCAAACCAGCATGATGTTTTTTCGTTTTTGTTTTTCCTGGGAAACACTAAAGGAGATGTTTATGCTTTTCAATCTAATGAAAGCAAACAAGGCTTCAAAACCGCCAAAAATGCAACCCAAAAATAATGTAGAAGTAGTCTGTGTGGGTTTTATGTCATATTAGAAATCTTTTAATGGCAAAAAATGAAAACTATTCTGACAAAAATGTTTGACTTACCTTTATATGTACAATATTTCATTTTATTTGTAATTATTATTATAATTATTACTTTTTTTTTTTTTTTTTTAAAGAATGTTGTAACTGGACAGTTTTGGTTCTTTGTATTTTTGTTCATAATGTGGAAGTCAATGGGAAATGAAAGAGTCAGTAATGGGTTTGGAATGACATGAGGGTGAGTACATTTTGACTTTTTGAACTGAAAAAATACACTTTTATTGAAGATGTCAAGATATATTTGTATCTTAATCAGTGTTGCATCTTAAATTTATGCATAGTTTATCTCATTTTATTTTCATTTGTTTATCCAGGACCACTAATGTGGTCAACTTTTTAAAATTATTATATTTTTATTTTATAAATATTTAAAATTAACTTAAAACGTGACTTCAAACTTCTTTATTATATTTATATATTTCTTTATTATATTATGTATGATAATTTATATATTATGTATTCTGAGAAAGCATGATGAGATTATTATTAATCAAGATTTATTTGACTTGTTTATTTTTTTTTATTTAAAAAAAAAAAGTTAACCAGAAAGTTTTGGTTCCCATCGACTTCCAATGTATTTTTGTCAAAGAAACAGTTGAGTTACCAACATTCTTCAAAATATTCTTCAAAAATACACTTTTATTCGAGATATAAAGCTGTATTTATGTGCAGTGTTGCTTTAAGGATTTTAAGATATTATTGCTGGAAAATCAATATTTTTAGATAATTTAACTGAAAGTCTGGAAATCAAAACGAGACTTGAGCTAACGCAGATGGGTCTATTTTTGTTTAAAAAAAAACTAATTTATGTCTGTTACATGAAGATATCATATGGCTTTAGAAAACCTGAATATGATATACAACTGCTTTTATTGGACTTTTG
The DNA here is from genome assembly GCA_032361065.1 of Enteromius trimaculatus. Classification (NCBI taxonomy): domain Eukaryota; kingdom Metazoa; phylum Chordata; class Actinopteri; order Cypriniformes; family Cyprinidae; genus Enteromius; species Enteromius trimaculatus. The sequence continues at coordinate 17,577,971 of JAUMHP010000070.1, read as the reverse complement.
TGCTGCATTTTTGCGAAACTTTATGGAACTTGTCATTCCGTGGTCTCTTTGAAAGGATGTCATCTGGGATTGGAATGACATTAGGGTTAGTAAATTATACCAGAATTTTAATTGTTGGGTGAATTAACCCTTTGATGGGGCCACTGATTTATCACAATTACAAACATCACAAGGCTTGCTCCTTCAACACACAGCCTCTTTGAATCCGTCTGTGTATGTCAACATATTTAGCAATGACCTAGAATCCAGGAATTAAACATTCAAATAGCTGCAAACCGACACTCCATTGTCTGCTCGTTGACAGCTTCTGAATTACATGCTTTAATGCTGGGCTTTCAGATAAACATCCCACCGTACCCACCACCAAAAAAATTACATACAAACTGTTAATCAGTGTTCGGCAACCGACACCTGCTCGTGTCCAGCAACTGGCAAAGTTTCTCTTCGCATTTGTATCTTTTCTTCTAATTATTCACCGAAGTCTGTTAAGTCACGGTGCCGTCCGAGGGGAGGGAGGGTGCCCAGATGCAGATTAGGCTCCTGAAGATGAGGGTCTAAAAGGGATTTAATGGTAGAATGGATTAGAGAAATCCTTGTAACAATGTTAAATAATTATAGTTCCAGCCGAGATCAAAGCAGCATTGATTGAACCCCTCAAGCCTTTAACACAGAGAGGAAAGAGAGAGAGAGAGAGAGTCTTGGAAAGCAAAGATTGGTAAACTCCTGCTCGGGCCGCAGCGGCTCTCACACATGTGGATTGGCGAGGAAGCGCGTGGATAAAAAGATGTATCCTTTAGGAGAACTCCGTCTGGCTTTTGTCACAGGAGCTGGAGATCCATTTGAGAGGTCTGATAACGGCGCAGACGAACTCGTGAGGGAACGTTGTCAGAGGCGCTCGCGCTGATACCTAAGCGTTTTAAGACGACTTATAGACAGACCGGAATTTAATGTATGCAAAGCACCAAGTTTGAGCGGAGGCTTTCAGTCGGAGTTGTTTATTTCCCATGTAATCAAGAAATTTTGACATGCCTGGCTGCCGCTCATTTTCCGAGCGAGAGTGTCTCGTTCGCTGCTCTCAGCCATCTTACCCCAGGCTTTCTCTGCTAGTCTCACGCAGATAAGTGGCATTGTACGAAATCAGATTGTCATGACAATGCGGTACAGTAGAATTTGGTACTGAATGAGCCGGGTTATGTAGACGAGGTGGGTCGAAGAATCGATGTATTTAAAAGGACTAAATAAGGTGGATGGGATTTATTTTGCCTACTGAACTAATGCAGCTACCTGATGCATGAATGCCCATTTGTGGGCGGGGCTGGGTTTTGTGTTTACTGCGGAGGGAGGAGCTAAGATTTGGTACTTCACTGCCGCGCACACAGTGGTGATTCTTGTGCTGATGATATACTCAAGCAGAGATTAGCTTGAACTCTTCGCTCGTAGTCTTAAAGTGTCCAGATGCAAATTTCTCCACTGATCCGAGATGTTAAGAGGTTTAAGAGCAATGACTTCATGCTTGTTAGCAATGGAATCAATCTGGAAATGAACTGATAGTGAACAGGCTGGAATAATGCTGCACTCTTTATTATCAAACTAAGATGTTTCTATTTCACCATTCTTATGTAGACCTCTGTTGTATGCTGGGAATTAATACATACAGTATTATTATTTGTATTTGTTTTTTTGTGAACTTGGATTATCAGTTCATTAGACACGTTTCGTTATACTGTATATCTCTGCAACAGAAATCTCTGAGATGAGATATAATGAGAGATACTACTATGTAAGCTTTAAAGCTATGGCTCATATCTGACTTTTTATTTCTTTTTAATTTGTTAAATATTATTAACAACAAAACATCTTCAGTATGAGTGTATTAAATACACTCGTATTCAAAAAAATTAGTTTGGGGAGATTTTGTAATGTTTAAAAGAAGTCTGTTTTGTTTACCAAGGCTTGATTTATTTGATTTAAAAACAAGAATATTATAATAAAACAAATCATAATTATTTATTTAAAGCTTTTTTTTGTTTATATTATAAATGCATTTACTCTCAATTTGGTTAATTTAACACATTAATTAAATAAAATTGATGAATAAAAGTATTAATTTGAAAAGATATTTATAAAAAGCAATAAACTGACCACAGACTTTGAATAGCAATATATATAAATCTAAATGATTTCAGAGCCGCTTATTAAAATCATTTTTTGATTTAATTAATAAAACGGATGACTGTATGCTGATTGGATGAGGTGCATTTAAAAGCATTATAAAATAAAACCTGGCAGTTAATTAGAAACTGTATGACTTACATGCATGCAGTCAAAATTCTCCAATCTGTTGACAGCTACATGGAATATGGGCGGAATACAAGCAAGAGGAGGAGGGCAAACTACGAGAGGCGTCCATATCAAAGCAAACGCCCCATTATTGAGGGGAGGAGTAGAAATAACACAAACCCCAAAATACTTCCACTTTTACCATTCATGCAAGCCATTCAGAAATGACAACAAACAATAATAATTATAATTATCAATGTTATTATTACTGCTGTTGTTGTTGTTATTTTGTTCTAAAGAATTGCACATGAAACTTATAGTTTCTTGTATGTGTGTGTCTTGCGGTATTCAATTATGCAATTTTCATTGGCATATTAATCATCTTTTCAACAAACAAGTCAGCGTTAATTAAAGCAAAGCATGGATAAAGATGTGTGACTGGATCATCACTCTGTTTATCACTGCACACAGAGCCGGAGTCAAATAAATTCAGCCTGTGACAAGAATTTCAATGTCTGTCCTCTTTTCCGTATCGTCTTCGTGAATGTGTGTGTGTTTGGAGTGAGGGGAGAGAATGAGGAGTTGGGGAATGAGTGTGTTGTCATGGTAGCTCATCTTTTGTAAAGGTTCTTGACTGAAGATGAATTGATTTGTGGTAGGAGAGTGTCGTCTGATTGTGAAATCTCCTGAATGATTTTTGTAGAGTTCAGCACAGAGGAAAATGAGATGTACAGAATTTTAAAGGAGTTCTCAGTTTTGCTTCGTTTGTGTATTAATATGCTTCAATCATATTGATGTTAATTCCTACAGATACAGTCATATTGATCAGGCTAGTTTCACACACAGAAAGTAACCTTGATACCAGACACAGGACTGAGGAGCACCTATGAAGGGAAGACAAAGAAGGTTAACGAGCGCGATACACCTGAACATGATCTCATAATTACCGAACTAGGTCATACAAAGACAGCACATGGGGAAATGACAATAACAAACAAGTCCAGTGGCGTGACAATATATTTAAGAGAAATATGTTATGTTTATTTAAAACAAGAATGAATTGCAAATTGCGTGTTTTTTAGTTGTTTTAAAATTCAGAAATGTTTAAAACGGTCAGGTATCAGTGTTGTACCAGTGCCTGATTATTAGAAATATTAGAAGACTCTTAAAAGTGTGAAATGGACATGTCATGACTTCACTTTCACGGCTCAGGTGATTGGCTCAAAACAGCCTGGCAGCAGAGCCAAGCGCCCATGAGCAAAGATGGCAGATTTTTTCTGGTGTACATCCACGGGGTCTTGTGCCAGCCAAGCAGCTGCCATTGAAAAGGAATGGAAAGTCTACTGGATATATTTCCTCCAGAGCCGGAGGTTCAGACAGACAGAGCTGTACCAGGCATGCAGCTCCAGCTGCGGAGGTTCAGGCGTGTGTGGGCCGGCAGCTCTCTTCTTCTCTGACTTTATCAGCTCACACACTTGTGGGCGAGACGAGGGTGAGTCTCACCCTCTATACCTTAAACACAAGATCTCTGTGGTTTGAAGCACTCGGCTGCTCCTCTTTCCTCCGGCGTCGCTCTCTGCCAATCTGAAAGGCAAACAGACCTACACTGGAGCTGGTAAAATCACACACACACACAAACACTTTCTGCTGTGTTAGCTTGAATCTAAATGCACTCAAACAGAATGTTGCACAGGAGCGAGATCTGTTCTCCAGGAAGACAGACAGAGGGAGAGAGAGGGAGAAAAAAAGAGAGAAATAGAAGCAGAGAAAGATGGAGAGAGAGAGAAACCAGAGTCAAAAACCGCCACATAACAATGCCGGAGAAAAATCAGAACATTTTCCAGCGAAAGATGGGCCATTTCCAAATCCTCGTGCCCTATCAGACAAATTAAAGTAAATCAAGCATGAAATGAAGCAGGAGAGCCCGGAGATAAGACTCCTTTAAGTCCTTTCCAGATTAGGATAGGGGAAGAGAGGTGCATCTGCTCTCTGCCAGCCAAGGAGGCTAGCTTCTCATTTCACAATAGCAGCCTGTGTATAGGATTACTTTCCCCTGTCACCGACACACACACACACTCAGTCCGAACGTGTCCTTAATGCGTTGCTCACTAACTTGTTTTACACATTTTGACAAGTGATCTTTAAATGTACAGCAGCTAGTTGATCATGGAATTTTGTGAAAACGCACTAGGTGATGCTTTAACCTATAGTCAGGTTTTCTAACAGTGTTCCTGAAGCTCAACTGGTGGTGAAGGCATTGTGAAGGTCATGGGTTCAATTCCCATGGAGCGTGCAGTTTGGTTATTTATGCAATTAAATATAAATGGTGGTTGAGAGGAAGTACTTTTAGATAGTTGACATGCAGTGTGATGTGATGTACTCTGTCTGTAAAGTTCTTTAAGCAGGATTTTGATCATTCTTTTATAAATATACATACAGTATGGGATCAAGTAATGTAGAAATACATGGAATACCTGTACTTTAAAAAAATTAATTTGTCACTGCACAACAGGATTATTATTGTTAGGTAAAGAAACGTATTTTATGAGCACTTCCCAATTAACTTAAAACATTAAGTGAAATCAAGCAAAAAATAAAATCTAATTCTACATTGGTATATTAATGAAATAAATAACTCTGAAGCACAGGACTTCGAGGGACACCGGGGCATAGTTGACAATGTCATTAACTAAAAGGTTTTGGGAAAAAAGTCGTACAAAATTACAAATCTACAAATATACATCTTATATAATGTATAAGACATATATATATCTATAATATATATCTATATATATATATAAGATATATTTGTATAATTATATCCTCCAAACTGAAATTAAAATACCAGTATGTTTTCTTTTACATTGTTTAACAATTTAAAATGCTGTTTGTGACAACTTACCCCTCATTCTGTAAAGAGAGAACTTTGTATTTTAATCAGTGCTCAAAGGATTTTTTTTTGTAGCCAGACCTTTGTGTTTTTTACAAGCATAAAATTAAACCTACTATGAGAAATATTCCTAGAATAAAAGCATTCTAGCATAAAGTTCATATCCATGTTGTTTCCCTCCAGATCTATCTATTTTGCAGATGGGCAGTTTCTTTTAAATATTATATACTCACACATTACATTATGTAAATTATTACTGTAGCTCCGGTTCGAATCCGGTGTAACTGCATTCCGACAAAACATTTCAAGTCTGTGTAAAAGAAGGTTGAAATGGCATGATTACATTAACAAATGCGTTTTTATATCAGTTTTGCATTTGTTAACACTATCGGGTAAGTTTAGGGTTGGATTTGGTGTAGGGTATGCATCCAGCATGATACAGCGTTACAGTAACTTTTAGCAACAGTCCACAGAAATTTCAATTCTGAACCGCAACATGATGAAAACACAGCAATACATGTCAACATAAAAAAGGTGCCAGGGTTCATGTATTGAGCCTGTGTTTTAGCGCCACTCAGTGGACATTTCTGTTTGAAACTGCAGTGAAACGTGCAGTAAGGTACATAAAAAGGGTATTGCACAAAACGTGCACAGAGGTACATATTTTTATTTTTACAGTATACAGGTACTGTATTACCACCTCAAGTCATTCAAACACAAGCCTTTCTATTTCCAAGAAAACAAGCATAAAAATATTAAGTAAAAACTGAAACACACACATTTTTTTTTCTAAGAATCATGACTGATGTTTCTCCTCTTGACTTCTCCACCATTAGGAGTTTGTTAGCTGTTAAAAAGCACGGCCGTGACCTTCTACGCCCCAGTGTCAGGTTTAGGCCTTTTATCACCCTCTATCTCCAGCCATTTAAAAACTCCTCCTGAAAGTGACTGATTTAACCTGCTTTTACGCCGTTTATATCAAAACCGGATGAGAGAGAGAAGGGGAAAGGGGGGGGAAAAACTTAATCCATCTTATCTGTTGACTGTCAAACTGCTGGAGCTAAGACCTCCTCACAAAAGACAACTGGGTCAGGCAAGGCAGGAGCGGCCGGATTTGTGCTGGAGGAAAGTTTGAAATGCGGTAATTGACTGGAGGGGCAGCAACGGATAGAGCTAATGACCCGCTCGAGCCAGATGGAGAAAAACAGCACCTGTAAATGCAGAGGGAAAAACAAATGTGCGGGAGATACGTGAGCTGTAGTGTGACCCCGGAGCTTGATAGTTATTAACACGCCCGCAGATAAGCGGCCGTTTATTTTTGTGTCGTCTTGTGGAAAAGAAACACATCCGAACGTTCTCCTTCAGATCATCAAGAACGCAGCGAGATCCTTTCAAAGGGGCTGAAAGCAGCATTCCAATAATTCAAAGTATTTGTGAGAGTTTCCGGTGATTGCAGGCACCATTATTCAGTCAGTGCTGACAGGAGAAAGAGGAATTATATCCCACATGAGCACTGAGATTTGTAACACATCGCCCACTATCATATTTGTTAGCTGGAGAAAGTCTCTTCTAGATTCAGATAGGGCATCTTCCGCAAGTTTACGTCTAATCTTTTGTGTCCTATCATTCGGAGTGACAGAAGGGAAAGAAGCTTTGGAGATTGTTGTCGAAATGACTTTGCTCATGTTTTGATCAAAATGAGCTGGAGGAAACTGGACCATCAAGATTTAACTGGTTAGTTCCTGCTGGGAGACTGTCCCTGTCTGTTCCACATAACTGTTCCACGTAAGTGGGACATCGAGGGCAAAACGACAACCATTGGGATGTACAGTAAGCGGCATGTATGCAGGAGCAGCGCGCGCCGATTGTGCTAGCAAATGCCTCTAGTTTTATTCATTTAACAGACCTTTGGGCAAAAACTTGTTTTAGTGATATGTTCTTGTGCATTTTATTTTTCATATGGTGAGTGTGAAACACGAAACACAATACATTTTATGGTAAAATGCGATTTACAATGCACTTTATTCAGCATAAGCGGTGCAGCAAAAATAGACTTGGCGCCGAAACTATCGCGGCACTGCTAAGCGCTGTCGCGCCGCCCCATGCTGTGTGATAGCTCTCATCCATTAACATGGGCGCCGAAAAAAATTTGCGCTGCTTACGCGTGCAGTGTGTAACTGGTGGAGTCTTGCTGACAGCAGCTTTGTGAATGCTTAGGTCAGGCTAAATATAAAAGATTGTTCTCATTGCAAAGACAAATATTATGGTGTGAAGTATGGTTCATACCATTATTTGGCTGTGTTAATAAACAGAAATAATATGAAAATGATCTCTTTCCTGTTATTTATCTTTTGGTATGCATTTAAAAAAAAAATGGTTAGGATTCAGGTGTAGTTGCAAGTAGTGATTAATCATGATTAATCCACTGAAAATTCGGATTAATTTGATTAAATAGTTTAATCATTTGACAGCCCTAATTTATTTCTGAAACATTGCCCAAACTTTTTAATGTAAAAAGTAGTATGTTTCAAGTTGAGTTACCATTTGTTTCCATCACTGCACCATTATAAATGCACAGTACTTTGTGTAAGTGTAAGACAGACAGTTTCTTCTTGCATACATGATGCATGTTCTCAGAATACTCCACAATCCCAGTCTCTTTCAGTAAGAGGTTAGTTTATTAGGAGAGATAGTGTATGTGTGTGTGAGAGAAAGAAAGAGAGAGAGCGAGTGAGGTAAAAAGGTCCTCGTGTGTTTTAAAACAAGTGTCTACCGAGGAGATAATGGTAAAGCCGTGGGATAAAAATGATGCATTTGCTTCTCTTCGAGCTGATAATGGGGGTTTGGAGGGGGGTGGAGGAAAGTTCATCGCTCTCTTATCGAAGCGCTCTGACATTTCTCCTTCAGCTGTAAAATTTCAGATCACATATCTCCTTCAGAGCTCCTGCACCTTTTGTGGAGTGATACAGAGCTCTCCATTTCTCTCCACTCAGTATGTTCATTTGCTTCATAAGCTGCTGTACATCTTGATATGTGACTCCTGCATTGTCATACATGGCTGATGGGAATTTGTACTTTGGAAAATGACAGATTCATGTGACCTTTTTTTTTTTTGTTGTTGATCTGATCCAGATCATTTCTGAAGTGTGAATGTGTGAGGATGACTAATAAAAACAAGGACTGTGTGTTTTGGGGTAAAATGCTATTAAAGGTAGAGCCCTTTCTCTTCTCAGGTGGTGATGTTGTACTTGTTGGTTCCTACAAACTTATGTTTCCATCTAGTTTTTGTCTGTATTTTAGAGGTGGTAGACATGACCCCCTCCATCCCCCATCGTCTCTCCGTCACGGGGGGAAACAAACAGTTGCCGCGTGCTGCATCTTTTTGGGGCTATCGGAGGTAGATCTGTGCACACAAAAGGGACATTCATGGTTCTGCCAGGGATCTGTGGTGAGGGGGAGCGGACCCCGGAGAAGAGCGACAGATGATCTTATCTAGGGAGGAGTGGAGGGATGGGGGGATGGAGTTCTCTTCACTCATATCAACAGCTCCTCCGTGCCAAGATGGTGGCATTCAGCTCTGGTTGATGAGAGAGCTTTTGGGTGTTTCGACCCGTGAGCTCTGCTGAGGACGCTTCATTACCACCACTAAACTCATCTTGCAGTTTCTGTTTCAGTGATACTCAACTGATGAGATGTGACCCAAAAACTAGCCTCTAGTTTATTCTGATAATGGCCACTGATGGAAAGGAAATGCTAAATGCTTGTAGTAGCTACGTTGCACAGATTAAGCTGGTTTGATGGTCTTAGCTGGATTTAACAGATCTAGCTGGTCTCTCAGTCTGGTTTAGCTAGTTTACAAGCTGGTTTGTAATCCACTAAAAGCAGAAAACATACCAACCTAACCAGCCTAGAACAACAAGACCAGCAAACCAGCTTAGGTTATAATTATGCTTGGATATTTTGTACGCATTATTCAAAATACTGTGTAATATCATCATTTTCAATAATGTGCAAATCTGTTACCATCCAAAAAAATACAACTGTATGATTATCTTAGCAAAGCAAGCAAAAGCCATACAAAAACTAAAGATTACACATAAATAACAGCATTTTTGTTGATCATTTTTTGGTACTGATTTTGTGTTGACACTATGTCCAAAACTAAATAATGAAATAAAATACAAACCCGTTTATGAAATATAAACTATATTATTAATCAGTTTCTTTAGCCCCACTATGAGCTATCCTTCCTCACTTTGTACATCACGCTCTAAAATTTAAATTTATTCATAATTTTTTACTGTATGTTTGACTCGTGGCAAATCTAGATAAAAAAAGTACATGCATGTCAGTAATGGAGTGACAAAGCCAGCATTCATCAGCATCCGTGCCAGATCCAAGCTGATAATCTGCGACTGTACATCTTGATCTCGTAATCTATGGCTAGTCAACATCTAAACGCTTGTGGCAAACATGGCGACGGTGGCAGGCTGGCTCATTATGCACACAGAGCCGTATGTCGTCGTCTTGCCTCTCGGGCTTGTGTGGTATCGGTAACAGCTGGGACGAGCCAGCTGGGACGTGAGGTTTCAAGACGTGGCTTGGAACGTTCTGCGGACGACTGGCACGTTTGTACTTAACCAGCGATAGGACTTCAGATGTCCTTGTGCCGCACGCCTTCCTCATTCACCCCGGCATGGGATGCACGGAAGACTTCAGCGAAAGTGTCAAGCCGGGCTAAAGAGAAACTTGTGCGATCATGGCGAAAGGCCACGAGGTCTTATCAGAGTAGGAACAGAGCACATCAAGCGGTGGTGGGCTAGCATAGATTTAGCCTGCCTGTGATGTGGACCAGCTGCGCTCCAGCGCTTAATTATTTCCCTTTAATGAGGTTCCCCACCTTCCAACAGGCTGGCGGGAACGCGACAGGCTTCAGAGAGACCCCCCGCCTCCCAAATTCTCCCACTATCTCTGCTGAGCTCCATAACGGGCAATGAAGGCATTAGTGCTGAGCAGGAAATGAGGAAAATCATTCTTCTAACATACTGTATATTCACAAGTACTCTGGAAATACCATGGTATTTTGATATTTACCATAGGAAGGAACGATTGCATTTTTAATATGTTTTGGTAACATTTTGGTAACATTAGGTTAACATTAAAGGGTTACTCCACCCCAAAATGAAAATGTTTCATTTAGACACAGAACAGCATACGTAGCAAGTGTGCAGTGATACCAACACAGTCTCATGACCGATTCGGGAGCATTCGTACAAGGTGGAAAATTTGTGCCAATTCATACAAATTTGTATGACCTCACTTACTACTTGTCTAAACCACAGTGATGTGTAGTTTAATTTTAGGTGTAGGTCATTCGTACAAATTAGTAACTCAAAAAAAAATATAAAAAAATATTCAGATGGATCATTCTGATGATGTCTTTCATACTTTTCTGGGCGTTGACAGTGTATTTTACTTGACAGTCATTGGAACAGTTACAAGCCTTTCGGTTGTCATCAAAAAAAAGTGTTTCGAAGATGAATAAAGCTTTTACAGGATTGGGAAAGTGACAACATTTTCGTTTTGGGGTGGAGTAACCCTTTTTCACTTACAATGGTCAGAACATTTGTTATAGTATTTAAAAAATAAATCTTTAGGTTATTTAATAAAAATACAACTATTGATTGTTATTTCATGTCACCTCAGGTTCATTAATTCATTAATTTAATCAATTTACAGATAGACCTACAGAAGCAACAGATAGAACGTTAGATTTTACTGTAGATTAGCCTAGTAAAGGCTTTTAGCTGCTTGTTGTAAATTGCTATCTTTTTTGCTCTTGCTGAAGTCTCTGTCATGCGTTGTTGTGATATTTAGCAAATGTCTGCCAATCGTACAGAGATATGTTTATTCAGTCGCAGGGGAATTTCCATACAAGCAGACTGGCGTGTTAGTGTGTCACAGATACGCAGCTGATATCTGCAGTGAGAAACACAGCTGAATAGGTCATTTTAAAGTTCAATCAGCACTGTACTGCTTTCAGCCCACAAAGAACATTCTGAAGATCATCTACCAACCAGCTTTTATTTAGCAGAGGTCACAAAACATGCTGTACTACAGAAATGTTGCGTTCAGACACTGACTGCAGTCAGAATCACAAATTATGTGTCTTCAATGTTCCTGTTCCCAGATAGAGAACAAATGGTGGTCTCCTGCTTCTTAAATGTTCCTCATGGGAGTGTCTTCTATATAATTTCAGAAGAGATTGTCTCAACATTCAACATCCCAAACCAAAGATACAATTCATCAAACTCAAATAAAGGTTCCAAATGCCATAGAAAAAATTTTTTTACATTTTTTCCAAAGAACCTTTTTCCATTTATAAATAAAGGATCCAAAATGCCATAGAAGAACCCATTTTTGGTTCTTTAAAGAACTTTTCTATGAACAGTTCTTAAAAGAACCATTGTGAAGAACATTTTAATCATCTGAAGAATTCTTTTTACAAACCTCCTGGATCAAAGCCAATAAAGAACCTTAACTTTGTACAAAGAACCTTTTGTGCAATAAAAAGATTCTTTGACTGTCTAACCATCAATGCAAATAAAGAGTGTGGGCTATACATAGTCATTTGTAAAGCTGGACTGTTTCAGTAATTCTCTCTTGTGCATTGAATGTTAGGAGAAACATCTGAGCTTTGCAAACAATGCACGTAAACATTTTCAGCGTGGTACAGATTCTCCGTCTCCGCCTCATTGCAAAGAGCTGTGCTGTTGTTATGAGTGCTGTGACACAGCCGAACAGGATGCTGGCGGGAAGATAAAGCAGATAGCACTCGAGCTCCAAGGGATAAATCTCCCTCAATCGCAGGTCGGCCCCAAAAACCTCTCAACATCACCATGAAAACCCGCCGGAAGTCTACACTTGAGATCCTCGTGACAAGAGCCCCCTAGCCCTCAAGAGACGAGAGTCATGACCAGGCAGTCTATTATAATAACTGTTTGATTAATCACTGTCCTAAAAAAGCACACAAATCTAACTGATTAGATAGCGGCGCTCAGGGAACTCGCGGGGCTAGCTGTTATATCCCGTGACACGGTTAATTAACTCCGAGCTCAGTGCACCACTAACAAGAGGCCTCAGCCCCCTTCCTGGAAAAACAGAAATAGAGCCCACGCTGCCAGCCGGTAAGCCTGTAACATCTCAGCGAGGTTTTATCAGAGAGCGAAAGACGCTCTTTCAAGGGGAGTTAGCATCCCAGCGGTTTGACACGCTCCATCTGATCGCCATCAGCTCTGAGAACAGGTGCTGGAGTCTGTATCAAATAGTGCACTCACTGCATAGAAGTAGCAGCTAAACGGGATATGATCCTCAAATCATGGTTTTAACAAACTCTGTGATCAGATATGCAGTGGATTCTGTACTAGTGTTGGTAAACGCCTACAATATTACTGTAAAGAGTATGTTATTTGGCAGAAAGAAATGTTGATGTGATTGTTATTCATAAATATAGAGAGAATGTGAGATTTGTATTTTTTGAGCTTTGTCCTGCTGCTAGTGTTTTGGATGGCATGTAAGTCTTGTCTTACTTGTTTACATTAGAAGAAGAGCCAAGAACCAAAAGAACCCAAGTTTATTTAATATTTTGGAGTGCAGATTTGGCTATGAGAATCATTTATGTATTTATTTCCAATTTCATTTTTATTTGTTAGCTAGTTTTTCTAAGGTCTTTTTTCTCATTTAGCTTTTTTTTTTTTAGGTAGTTTTCCGTTTCTTTCATGTACGTTTTTTTCGGTCTCTTTCTCGGCCTCATTGTTTCAAGTGCATATACAATGTGTGTGTGTGTTTTCAAAATATAAACTGTGTATTTATACATACAGTACATAGTAAATATGCACAGTACATACACATATATTATGTAAGCAAAAACTTTAATTTAGATGTGATTAACTGTTAGACAGCACAAATATATCTGTTTTTGTCATTAAATATAATTTAATATTTCATTTTTGTATAGTAAATTTAGTTTTAATAGACAGAATGATTCTAGCTGCGTAAAATAATATAGGCATCAAAAATGACATAAATTTGATCAATTTTGATGCTGTTGTTCACTGGACTCGAAATATATTTTCAGTCAGCTTGAAGCTTTTGTTGTGTGACACACACTGACTGTCCTGTTCTGTCTCACAGGAGAGCTGGACCTGTTCAACAAAGATGGAGAGCGACGGATTCACAGCCGCCAGCAGCTTCCTGTAGGAACTACGTGGGGGCCTTTTGAGGGAAAAATTGAGTTAAACACAGATGCTCAGGTATGTTATCTTAAGCTAATTGTTAATGAGGGTTAAGGATGAAGCATGGAATTTATGCTCTACTATAAATTGCACCAAATTAAATGAAATGCTTTGTTAAAACAGAAGGATTTGTCATTGGTTAATTTTAGAAACTTTTTAATCCTGCTCACACAGAATTTACACTCTTCACCTTTAACAGAGTCTCAGTGTTTGTTAATCAGTACGTGAAGCTGTTTGTTGTAAAGGGTGAAGCTTATTTTTCTTAAAGTGCGTCATTTGCATATTAACCTATGAAAAAACATAAACAGATGCTAATTGTGTTACATATAGATCGTAACCCAGCGCTACTTACATTCCAGTATCAAACTGACCTCAAAGTGACCTCATTGGTGCTTTTAAACATTTCATCTGCACATTTTATTACTAAACTGTTGACTGATATTACGTCTACAAAATTTGATGGCTGATTTTTGCAGTTAGGCTCTAGCTGTCATAACGATCCTCCAGCCGTTAAAGAAAGAGCAAAAAGAGGAAAGTGTTGACCTAACTGCACAGGCAGAAAGAAGAATCCTTTGGGATTTAACATTCCATTTTGAATGTGGATTAATTAAGCAATAGTTATTAAAAATTGTAACGAATCTCATATTTATCCTGTTAAGAAACGTAAGGAAACGTCTGTGAGGGGTTTGGACTCTAAGGCCCCATTTTGTGGGATTACTTAAAACTTTATTTCTTTTTTTTTCTTCGTTTTTTCTGTACTGCTCTTTTACACACAAACTGCAATATATTATGTTTAATTTAATCACATATTGATTATATTTAAAGAGACAGTATGCCAGAAGAACATAAAATATTTTTTTTTTACATTTCTCATTTTGCGATTCATAACAGAGGTTTGGAATTGCACAACAAAGACACAACATAATGAGCAATGATGAATAAAATCAAACATTGTGTGATGTTTCACAGGGTTAATAAATGTTGTCAGAGGGGAGCAGGAAAAACCTTGAAGTTGAATTAGGTGTGATGTCTTTGGAAAGAAAGCTCTATCTTCATGAATGTTGACCCTTTAGAGGTGGTTAAACACTCTGTTGAATTTCCAATTCACCTCTGTCACCCTCTTTAGTGTCTGATCTGAGAAAGGTAGAATCTGCTGATATAAGATGCATGATATGGACTGAATCTAAAGTGGTGTCTTTTGACTGTTGGTGGTTTATGAATTTGAATGTGATTGGTTAAGTTGAAGAATGACATCTACAGATGTCAAGGCAGCTCAATTGCCTTTGCATTGTTTCAGATTATCGGATGGGTCAATCACTATTTTAGTACTGCGTTCCTGTCTTTCACTATGATTTATTAATTATTATTCATTATGTTTCATCTTAAACTAAATATGATCTTTCCTAACCAAGCTCCGCTGGTCAAAATGTATGGGTGGTATGCAGAAATTTATTGTGACAACTAAATATATCCATGCCGTGCAGGATCGTTTAAACGTATTGATGTGTTACAATAATTAAAAAAGCATGCATGAATGAGAAAATCTTTAATTATTCAAAATCAAAGTCACACAAGTTTAAAAAGTATGAAGTTAAGTAAATAATGAAAGAACTTTTATTTTTGGGTTGACTACCCCTTTTTAGTGAACAGGAACTGATACTGGATGTGTATCACTATATTGGATCCATGCATTAGGTCTTAAAGTGATGGCAGCCTAACCTAAAAATCGATAAATGCAGTGGGTACGGAAAGTATTCAGACTCCCTAAAATTTTTCACTCTTTTTTTATATTGCAGCCATTTGCTAAAATCATTTAAAGTTCATTTTCTTCCTCATTAATGTACACATATCACACCATATTGACAGAAAAACACAGAATTGTTGACATTTTTGCAGATTTATTAAAAAAGAAAAACTGAAATATCACATGG
>JAUMHP010000070.1:17516008-17562476 GCA_032361065.1 Enteromius trimaculatus | reverse complement strand
ATTTGGGGATCCTCTGCCATTCCTCCTTGCAGATCCTCTCCAGTTCTGTCAGGTTGGGCGGTAAACGTTGGTGGACAGAGATGCTCAATTGGGTTTAAGTCAGGGCTCTGGCTATGCCAGTTAAGAACAGTCACAGAGTTTTTGTAAGCCACTCATTTGTTATTTTAGCTGCGTACTTAGGGTCATTGTCTTGTTGGAAGGTAAACCTTCATCACAGTCTGTTGTCCTGAGCAAACTCCTTGCAGGCTTTCGTGTGTATTGCACTGAGGAGAGGCTTCCGTCGGGCCACTCTGTCATAAAGCCCAGACTGGTGCAGTGATGGTTGACTTTCTACAACTTTCTCCTATCTCCCACATCTCAGCCACAGTGATCTTCGGGTTCTTCTTTACCTCTCTCACCAAGGCTCTTCTCCCCCGATAACCGGACAGCCAGCTCTAGGAAGGGTTCTGGTCGTCCCAAACTTCTCCCATTTCAGGATTATGGAGGCCATTGTGCTCTTAGGAACCTTAAGTGCAGCAGATTTGTTTTTGTAAACTTGGCCAGATCTGTGCCTTGCCACAATTCTCTCTGAGCTATAGAACCATCTCAAGGATGATCAGAAGAAATGGAGAGTTAAGTATATGAGTGTCACAGCACTCACTCACAGCACCAACTGATTTTACTTTTTTAATAAATCTGCAAAAATGTCGACAATTCTGTGTTTTCTGTCAATATGAGGTGCTGTGTGTACATTGAGGAAAGAAAATGAACTGATTTTAGCAAATGGCAGCAATAAAACAAAGAGTGAAAAATTTAAGGTGGGTCTGAATACCCACTGATATTCTTATCATGAAATCATATTGTGAAATAAGATTTTGGTCATATTGCTAACTCACAGTTAATTACCTTTTATTAACCTTTTGTGCGACAGAAAGGTTTTACATTAGATTGTAATGAAAAAAACATAAATTTCATAAATGAAAAAACTCTTCTGTCCATATTTGTTTTCAGTAGGACAGGCATTTGGGGGGCATCCAGTATTTTGAACTGATTTATGTGGCCCTCCTGGGGTGAGCAGGTGAGAGAGATCTTGGCATCTGTGGGGCACAGATAGGGTCACATGATGAGGGCTTATCGGTGCAGAGGGCACATCGCACATCTGATGTACGGAAACCAGAGGGCTTCTGGGAGTTTAGGATGCCACGCTCTGCCGTGTTTACACATGAAACTCCTCAGTCTGGATGCCATCCATCTTCGTTCCATTCAAACGATTCATCCAAATGATTCACGACTGAGTGAGTGGTCTCTCTCTATGATCGCAGTTATTGATTTAACACTCTGGAGCGGATCTTTAAAAGCCATTTGAACAGTGAGTTGTTTCTAGCATAAAAAGTGGACACTTTTTTATATCATATTTGCTACACCAGGTCAGAAATAATTGAGGAATTGAAATGATTGAAGAGGGGAATAGACAGGCTGCTTAAACAGAGTCACTCTTTAAAATGTGACCGAAATGACTTGCAAATTGATTGAAGATACATTGTGTTGTCAGTGTCCGATGGATGTTTGAACTGCTGTGTCTACAGAGCGCTTCCTCTCAGCATCTGAGTGATAGTTGCCAGAGCTCTCTCCTCTCCTGCCGATCAATCAGGCCATTAGAGCTCAATTACCCAGCAGCCCCTGCGCAGGTGAGCGACGAGCCCGTCCACCCCCACCTAATTAACACAAATTAATAATGACACTCAGACATAAATGTCTGCCATCTGGGGGCCGGGCGGCCGGTGTGGGTCGAAGCTATTGAGTAGCAGGTGTCTTCATCACAGTAATTACTGGGCCTGGACTCAACCCTGACTGCGGCCTGTGGCTCTGCACCGCTCTCACTGCCCAGTGTCCATTTTAAGTGTTAATAATTGATTTGGAAACAACCTAATAATGAACTGCAGATTTACTGGCCCCTTCCAAGATGCCAGTTAGTTAAGTATGGCTTTTAGTTCAGTATTCGTCTAATAAATGAGCATTTCTCTAATTAAAATGCTTTGTTAAGAAGCAGTGATAAACAAGTATGATCTTTGTCCTCTATTTCTTTCTCTGCCTATTCTAAATTTACTGACAGCCTTGTCCATTTTGAGTGACTTCTGATTTAATATCAGTATTGTGCAAAATTCATAATTTAAGATTTTTTTTTTTTTCATTTAATGAATGAATGAATTTGAGTTTGCCACATCCAGCAAAATTGAATTTAAATATTTAAAGTGGAATGATTTTGCTGCTATTTGTATGATGTGTAAAAAATACTGTATTGCAGTTAGATGAATTTATTTCAGTTTCATTTCATTTGAACTCTACAGTTTGCTGCTACCTCAATTGAAATGAAATCGGAAAGGCATTCTCAATTCATTACTGAGTGTTGCACAACCCTGATTAACATCACGTGAAGAGTTTTGTTTAACGCTTTATATTACTTTTATGTACTATTGTATTGCAAAATACTTTTGCTGCTATTGAGTGGGATATGGGTATGGTTAGGGACAGGTTTGGTGGTATGGGTAAGTTTAAGGGTGGGTTAAGGTGTTAGGGATGAGTCAGTAGTGTAATATAAATATAGAATACAGAAAATTAATTACAGATGTCACTACATATAGGTATTTGTAAAACAATAAGTACAATGTAAAGCATGTATGTACACAATAATTGCATTGTATCAAATTATTAATTTGTTGGACTGTTTTTTTATTGTTGTTTCACTGTAGATTGAAAAAAACAACAACAACTTGAGTTGACCATTAGTTAATATGTTCAGGGTCACCCACACATTGTCAAATCAAAGTCTTTTTATCTCATTTGTTTTGTCTCAAATGTGAGACTAAATTGATTGCTTCTCCTGAGAAAAAAAACACAGACTTTCTGAAGATATGTTGGATCAACCGTGAAGCTTTCAGGAGCCAGCATGAGCAGTAAACCAGCAGTCAAACTCTTTTGGTGCGAGTAGCTTGTGTTTGCGGAGTGTCCATGGCGGCAGAAATGACGTGCTATTGTCTTCATTTGCACCCGTCAGAGGCTGAACCAGTGTCAGCTGGGCTCCTGGATTGTTTTTATGCTGTAATTCAGCACGGACCAGTGTATCGAATGAGCGGGAGGAATAATTCCAGCCATCACTGGGCTTTATCTCCTCCTCTTTGCTGTCCTCTTCCTCCTCCTATAGGTTTTATTGTTCGTCCCAAACTTGAACAAGTGGCAGTGGATTTTTTTTTTCATGCCGAAATTATATTTTTCTTCTTGTCATTACTTCATTAATCAAGAGCCGGGCCTTTGGAAAAATGTTTTGTTTTGGTGGCTGCAATCTATTTTGTGGGAGTGGGTGCGTGTGTTTGAAAGGGAGAGAGAGTGAATGTGTGTGTGTGTGTGTGTGTATGTGTGTTGTTAATCTGTGCCTGTGGCAGGTTTCCCCTCCGAAACGCAGCGCTAAGCAGCGGTATCGCATGCCTATTGTTGTAGCCTCTGTCATAGCAAGGAGCGCCTGATGCAGGCCTGCACTGCTCTGATAAGAAAAGAGGATTCAACATGGCTGGAAAGACGAATCAGTGGGACTTGAGAGTGGAGCGTGCACATACACACACAGACAAACATCATCCTCGTGTTGGCACATGCATAACCAATTATTTACACTTACATCTAATTATATATGCAAGTTGGGGTTTATTTGCTCATAAGCAAGAGAACTCGCACAACTGTATATTTGGCACGTCATGCTCATATAGATCTTATTTACATCTGAGGCTATATTTATCAGAGAGAATATCTCCCCGTTTGTAATGTCTCCCGCTCGTGAGCTTTAACGGGATTTTAATTCCTCGTTTGGACACAGAAATTATTTTGGCAACCCAAATGTGGCTTTATCTAATGAAATAATAGGCCTGAAGTTTAGGCGGGGAACCAATTTGCGATTGCATGCATCAATTACTTTTGCTGGGCTTTAACAAGTCAGTAGACCGCTGACGTCTCGGACTGCTCAAATGAAAATGGCTTTGCTTTTAGCGTCTGACTGAGAGTGAGTGGGAAAAGTGACAGGGCATGTAAAGCAACACACAACTACATTTTATGAAGAAAGTATGTGTTTGTGTGTGCAAAAAAAGCCCACGTTCAAGTCTCTGTTTGCTATATTTGGCACAATGTAAATCGATGGGGTTTTATCGCAAACAATCCCATGACTGCTTGGATAAGTAATAACAGTATAATATACCAAACTATACACTGAAGATTATAGTTAGGTTCAAGGTTTTTTTTGTTGTAAATAATACTTTTATTCAGCAAAGATGCATTTATGCATGTTACGAAAGTTCATATAAACAGATAATGTAAATTGTAATAATATTTCACAATATTACTATTTTTAATGTATAGATGATCAATAAATGGAGTTCAGAATATTGTTTTTCGAAACAACTCATTATTTCAGACTGACAGAACTTCATTTGAGAAGTTTGATGACCTTTGGCCCTCACAGTTTGCTGTCTCCTCTGAGAGATTAAACACGTTCAGTTTTGCTACTAAATGTAGAATATGTGTTCTAGCCTGTGAAGACAAATGCTGCCTTTAAGTCTGTCTGGGAAGTTCATATTATGTATGGATTATATTTTCCGGGAAGTCAACAAACTAAAGAGAGTGATTCTTTTACAGAGAATGATGGGAAAGGTAGAACCGACTGAATGAATGCTATATTCTAGCACACTCAACAACTGCAGTTTAGACCAAAACCAATTAGTATTCACCATGTTTCTTTGAATGACATGAACCCGCCTCAGAAATTCAGAGTTTCCTGCTGGTAATTATGATGATGTTGTGACGCTCATGTGCACTCATTTCCCAAATACAATCATTGCGAAATGACTTAAAGGCAGCTTTAAAAAGAAATTCAAACGTTATGCCCTTTAACATCAACATGAAACGATGTTCACGACCCATCATACTTCTGTAATGTGACCCGTTTCTAAATGAAACCATAGAGTAGGGTGTTTTATTCATCTGGAATTGATTGGATTTTGAAAATTGGTCTCTATATGACAGATGGTTGAAATATTGCATTTTGAAATAAGTTTACAAAGTCAAACTTTATTCTCTTTGGAAATAAGTGCAATAAGATATTTGTGTATTAAAAAGTAAATTAAGACAACTTTGTCTCTTTTATGGAGTCATTTGTAAATCATATTTATTTGAATAGATCTTGTTAATAAATATAAAGCTTGCTAACTAAGCATCAGGGGTTATTATACCCTGGAATAAAGACACAGGAGGTCCAGCATTCATGTCTTTGATTCAGCAGCTTTACCCATTACGTGCTCTGCTGCTGTGTTTCAAGGTACTAGTTTTCAACACAAAGTACATACTCCTATTCAAATCACCATGTTCATAATGACAGACGATGAATAAAACGAGTCAAATCTGCAGTCCAAGGTGATGTGTTCTTTGTTTCATTTTTAACAGCTATGTGCATTTTTAAACGACTGCGGGTCAAAACCCAATAAATTAATAGATTAGTTAATGTTTTTGAGGTATAAGTGAAATAGGAAATAAACAAAAAGGATTTGTTTTGTTTGAAAGCGTGCTTATATATAAATGTAAAGCCATATAGGCTTTCACAGAGCAATTGCTTTTGTAGAATAAACTTAATCAGGATATTTCTTTGAAGAATGTTAACTTCACTAATTATTAAATTCCAGATATATGATCTACTGTAGATATGACTGGACATGAGTTCTGTTATTTGCTGTGAAGGATGAGCATACTTTTTATGATATAAAGATATATGACATTTTATAATCAATGTAGTGATATAGATTTTTTTGGATTTATTAAGTTGTATGGAAATGTTCAAGTATCATCTGAGTGTGATGAAATTAAGCAGACGTACTTGATAATACTGAATCACAATTTACATTTATCAGATATTCCAGATTTCATAAAACCTTATAAATGATCAGATATTTTGTCTACATTTATAATGCTTGGTGTAGTCCAACTTCAAGACTTATTAGCAGCTTATTGTTTTACCTGAACAAAATATTTTTATATATGCATATCTGAATTATTTTTGGAATTATTCTTTATTATATCGCACAGATGTCATGTGGTTCAGTGCATTTTAATTTATTTATTTATTTATGTTATTAGAAAAAAAATACTGAGCATTAGATATTTTGCAATAACAAGTGAATAAGTCTTTAATGATACTTTCATATGAAATCATATTTTTGGCCTAAAGCTGTATAATTTAGAATTAGTACATTTTAGTTTGTCTGTTGAAGTAGTGTATATCTAAACTGTTTATGCATTATTTCTTTAACACAATGTGTTGTTTATACAAATTTTCCTACAAATACAAAACAGAAAATATGCTTAAAATAAGCCCAAATTCTACAGTCATCAGTTATGCAAAGACAAAAACTGGAATTGTCTGGGAAATGTAAAATGTAAGAGAACAATGTTGGAATCCACTCAATGCCCATTTTTCGTCTGATCTCACTCTGCTAATGAAACTATTGTAACACACAGTGGGACTAGTGCTGTCTGAGGGGAGACAGGAGACCTGAGGTCATGACCTCACGGCAGAGGGATGTTTAGGATTTATTCTCTCTTTCTCTCTCTCTCTCTCTCTCTCTCTCTCTCTCTCTCTCTCTCTCTCGGAGGGATCCTCTCAGTCCATCTCCAGCTCTCTGACAGGAAACAGGGGGTGTGTGTTCTCTCCTCACAGCGCCAGCGGCTGCCGGGGCCACAGATGACTAGAGCTGAGATAATACATGCTCGACTTGATCTACAAGTGAACCTGACATTTCCCCCTTCTCCTCTTCATCACTGCATGTCCCAAACAGGCAAACAGATATGGGGGGAAAGCGATAAGCGGCCGCCGCTTTGTGACTGAAGTGATGGCTACATAGTTTAGCACAATCAGGGCGAAGACACCGTTAAACGCAGCGTCACAATTCATGGTGTCAAGTTTGTGAATGATACATCCACATAGACGTCATTTGACAAGGGCTCTTTCCTTTTAGTCAGTGTGCAACAAACTGGATACTTTATTTCATTTGAGCACTGCAGGCTGCAACACAACAGCATTGAACTGTTTATTTGTGATTATTAAATTTATTGCTTAATTCATCAAACAGTTGTGTGTTTTATCACTTTTGCATGAAAGCACTATACGCCCAGCCTTCTGTGACAGTTTCACTCTAAAGGAAAAAAGGAAAAGGCAGATAATTTTGCACGAATGGTTGCTCATTTTCCTTAATGAGTCACAGGGGCCACTGACAGGAGCCGGTGAGATGTTCGGTGGTCCTCAAGTGTACAAGTGACCTCGAATCAGTGCTGAGACTCTAGAGACACACGCGCTCAACGCATTAGGGGACACATTACCCAACAGGAATCCGACAGGGAGAACGTGTGAGGTAATTTCCTCCATCTGGACGTACAGAAAGAGCAGGAGCTCTGCAATTGCACTAAAGCTAACACTGTGTTAAAAGTCTTAATGAATGTACTTGATTAGTTTTCTGAAAAGAACAGGGACGTTGAAGTCATGCTTTTTTTTAGAATTGATAATAACTTGAATACGCCTCTTTTATAATTTTATTCAGACATTGTTTTCCATTTCTGAATTAAAATTCTAATTATAAAGAAATTACATTTGAGTATTAAGTGCTAGTGAAGGTCAAGGTAAAAAAAAATTGATGTACAAGCTGTAAGTCCTGATAAAAGTTTTTGGTATAAACTTTATTATTAAAAAAATATGTTAAAAAAAATACTATTGATATATATATATACCATTTTCAAAACATACAATTAATATATATATAAAAAAAAATATATATATGTATGTGTGTGTGTTAATTAATTTTATGTTTTGAAAATGGTAAAACTTTTTTTGCTGCTTTTTTTTGGTAAATATAATATTAATATTTTTGGGAACTTCGGACTTGTGTTTGTGGATTAGGTATTTAAACTTTAAATTTCTCTGTTTGATCATCTGTCTACTCTAGTGAAAATTATATATGCTTAAATGTATTTGAATTACATGTATTTCATGCTCAGTATACTACACAATTCTCATTAAAAGTTTAATTAAAATTTTTATATGAGTAGGTCTCGAGTTGTCTGTCAGTAAATATGTTAATAGATTTGAACTATACTTAGTATGAAATCATATATTACTTTTTTACTATGGTATCTTAGTCAATGGTAGTTTGATGCTGGTGAAGGCAGCATGAAAGCCGATAAAGCTAGTTGAGAAGCCTGTCGCTGACACCATTATAGTCTTTCCAGCAAAGTAGAGTGTGGTGTAGTGGTTAAGACCGAAGGCTGGTAACTGAAAGGATGCTAATTTGATCCTTGCTAACAGCAAGCATTAAGTGTAATCGCTTCTAGTAATGCAATTTCTAGAGTTAACATATGAATTGACGCCATTGGTTTGCTTTGGGAAGTCGTTTCTTTTTTTGTCTGTAAAGAAGTAAAAACTAACGCCCGCCTAAAGCGCCCCAAAGTTTGATATTTTGCATAACCTCAATCAAATCTGAATTAGCAAGAAACAACATAAGTTTGTCCACAGTGTTGTCTCCCTCGGTTTGCGCCACGTCTTGCCAAAGGTGTTGGAATACGCCATGGCAGAATCCACGGCGAACACTGAGGGGGAAAATCTAGCACAAGGGAGAAGAGTTTGAGCGATGCCAGCTGCTTTGCCATCTGTCACTGTCAAGACTCCACTTGTGGGACACTGAAACAACTTCCTTGAAAAGTAGCCGAGATAATCCACAATAGTTTTCACTTGCAATCTCGATTCCCCTGTTGGAATTCAACATTCCACCGTGTGAAGCGGAGATGGTTAATTGGTGGCGAAATCCAGGAGACGTTGGCCATCCTTTCACGTACATGTGCATATTTTGAAGTGCGCTACGAGCCAGTCTTGGCAATCGATTCTGAAATTGCCTTTCAAGTGAATAAACGTGTGATATATTGTCTAGTTTTGAGCTCGGAGCCAAGTTAGGCTCGCTTTTAGCAAACGAGTTGTGTTTTATCAGCAGTTCACCAGTACCGCTTCTGTTTTTGAGTTCTCGTACGTTAAACTTAATGCCCAAAGTCTACTTGCCCTCACTTGTGCTTGCTTCCTCGCAGGCAATAGGCCACAGCCGAGGTCTTCGTCTCCTCTCGTCTTTTGTCACACAAGCGCTCATCAAACCGCTCCAGATGGAGGAGCAGCACAAAATGAAAGTATTCAGTGTGAAAATCGCAGATTTTTTGCAGCGGTCATCTGGTGCGCTATCACAGAAGCCTTTTGTGAGATAGAAACGCTTGATAGAGGCTGCAGAAGTCTGGACAGCGTCTGGCCGTCTGTCCCGGTGGTCTAGCACATTAGGCGAGGGTGTACGAGCCTGTCAAAACAGGAAAATTAGACCACGGGGGTCGTCAGTAAACTAATTGGGTAACAAAGAGCATACGCAGCCCCGCAAACCCTCGCTTTAACGGTCGGCGAGCGGAGATAAGAGAGTTCACGTCTAATGCGTTCAGTGGGGGAGGGAGTTCACTCTTATTTATTTACCTATGACTTAATTTCGAGAATAATTTTACGAAGACCCCATCTCAAATCACGCCGCCCGGGAAGATTATGCAAATGGTTGCTACCTCGTGCTGAGAGTTTTCCTTAGCCACGTTCACTCAAGGTTGTATCACATCAGATCGAGGAATCTGAGAGGAATCTGTGCAATGCAATGGCGGTTTGTGCGATTGGTTTGCCCGGCAGATGCCACCTGCCTCCCCGGGCCTCCAGGTATGCTGATATCTGTACAGGTGTACGGGACGTACAGAGAACACCTTGTTATTGGCCCAATAGCTAGCTCTTGCTGCAGGAGTCGACTGCAAGTTGCATGCAAAGATCAAAGAAGTCCGCAATTGGATTCAAAGTGGAAATTGAAATTGAAATAGGGGGATCTATGGGGAAGGCACGCCATTTCACCAGTCGAATTTGAGCACAAGAGCAAGGCATGTTCCTCTGCCTCCTAGACATTATTACAATGCAAAGCAAACATTATGAATTCAGCATCGCCGTGTCCCCTGAACATAATATGCATGCGAGTTATGCACGAAGTGCATTCAACTTCACACGAGTCGGGCAATCGAACGCTTTACCTTTGTTTGCTTTCAAGTCTGCTTGAATTTGTTCAGGTTGTGTTGTGTGGCTGTTTTTATTCATTGTAATTTCAGGCTAATTTGTGCACGCCAAATATTGTTGCATCCACACAATGGCAATTACTATCCACTAAATAGATTAAAGAGTTGATCTAAAAATGACGTTTTTGTCATAATTTACTGCATTATTTATTCACCTGATGTTATTCACCTGATGTTGTAAAGACTCCCGTCTTTATGTGGTTTTAATATTTTATATATTGTTTTTTTTTTTTTTTCAATATATTTTTGTAATATTGTTTTTTTATGGATGTTTTAAATATATATTATTCTTTTATTTTATATAGTGTATATAATAAATGCACTATAATATATACACAATATATTTTATTTTATAGTGATTACAGCTTTAAAAAAACTTCAATAATGTAAAAAAAAAAAAACATTTTAAAATATATGTTAGTATGACTTATTGTGCTATTGTGGATTTATAGAGTAGCTTTCTGTAAAGACCATTATTTCAAGCATTATTTTAAGAAATGGCTTCTTCATAACCAACAATGTGACTATTAATGTTGTTTATATATCTTAATAAGTTGCTTTCTATTTACATTTTTTAATACATATTTTTTAATACATATTTTTTTGTCAGCTATTATAAATTGGGCACTGCCAATGAAAACTAGCATTTGGGTTAATTTGGGTACATTTACATGCATGAATGTTGATAAACGTCTCTTTTTATGTGAAATGAATTAAACTACCAAAAAACCTTTACCAAACTAAAAAAAAAAGCTTTTTGCACCAGTCCTCAATGGTGTTTAAATCTGCCATGATGCCTTGATACTTTTTCAGTGATAAATGGCTTAAATTTCGGTTTTCCTTATGCAAATCTATCAGTTATCTTCATGAGACTATATAGCACAAACAGAAGTGAACAATTTTATAGCTCTTTTAGGTTGCACACAAAAACCAGCTGGCATACAGAGGATGAGTAAACGATGACAGCATGTTCATTTGTGGGCGACCTATCACTTTAAGTGCATTTCTTTTAAATTGTGCCATTATAAATCTGGCCCATCACAGTATATCGCCGGGTGCATGAGCTAATGAAGTCCCCAGCAGCCCTCTGACTGTAGCGTTCAGCCCTGGAGGAGAGAGACAGCGACAGGAAGAGCTCCTGTCCTGGAGGCTAAGTGCTCATTAAACCAGATGGCATTAGAGCTGAAACCTTTCCGTGCCACGTCGAGATGACAACGTAAGCCCAATGTAAGGTGCTGGCTAGCGTCTACCCCTCATTTTGTACTTCATCAGATGAACCAATCAGACGTTCGATATCAGGAAATGCGACGTGTCAAAGAAAACGAGCAATGACAGACAAAACATGCTGTACGGCATGTCTTGTTTATTCGCCGTTGTTCGTAATCTCGATTAAAATCCGCTTGACTCTGTGAAGACTGTTGTTTAGGAGGTAAATAGGACACATTTCCGTCTTCAGAAAAGATTGCGATTAAATCAGCGCCGAGTCGAACTATGTTTTAAAGCAAGGTGATTTTGAATAAATATGCATGGTTCCTATAGCAACGGCGAACAGTGCAAAACGATAGGCCCGAGCGAACCTCAATGGGTGTTCCTTAAAAGATTGGTAGAGCCGGAGTGATTCTCAATTTAATCGATTTCAAACGAAAAAGTCAATTTAACAAAGTTGAAAAGAGAAAGCCGCAGAGAGGCGAGGAGGAGGAGGGGGGCTGAATGCATTCTTTTGCACTCAAGCAGTAAACTAACTACGGCACGCGGGCTGAGATTTCTTCCCCATTATCTCCCACCTCACATTTGCTCTTAGGCAAGCAGTTTAAAAGCCAAGCGATTGAGCCAGTGATCCAATTTGAAATGCAGAAATGATTAGAGCAGCTTGCCTCATTTCATATCGAAATTCTCTGATTTATGACAGGGCAGGCGCCAAGATCTATCTCCAAAGGGAATTAGCGTGCAATTTCTCTTTTTGCATATTTCCGTTATTTAGCCTCCCAATAGCAGATGCTCGCTCAGAAAAAAAAAAAAAAAGAAGAAGCAAAGACGGCACCAAGGAGGAGGTATCTTTTCATTTTAGGCGATGAAACCACTGCCATTTAAAAAGAGCAGGCTGGAACGGATGACAGACATGGGAATATATTTTCTGGGCTAGATAGTGATTTTGAAAAAATACAGGGCTTTATTTAGTTTATCAAACAGCACATGAAAAGGAGAAACATCAGGGTTTATTTTTAGAGAATCCGTAATTTCGTGTGGATGCGTGTGAAGGGGATTTGGACGTTTGCTGTGTGGAAGGGGGGGGGGGAAAATGTCCCCCGCAACTCACCCGTCCAGCAAGCCCGAGGAAATATTAATACACGGAGATAACGAGAGCTGCAGGAAAATCTGCCTTAATGAAATTTCCAGTTGACCACATGCAATTTGTTTCATCACGGCGAACAACTAATTGAAGTCGCCGTATCGAGGGTGCGTTATGTTGTAAACAGAGTCTTAGAGCAGGTCCGGTCCTGTTATCCTCACCTTCAGCCTGCACCTCTGCCTCGAACCCTAGCACATGTCAACCTGACATACGACATTCGTGTAGTGAGATGTGCTGTGAATACAGTGTGCGAGTAGGTTAAAGCTGGACATCAGGTGGGGCAGAAAAGAAGCTTCTGAATCAATCATTTATGCATTTGTGAGACTTTTATCCAGATTGACTATATTACGTTAAAGGTGTGCAGATCATGCATTTTCTGGGAGTATAACCCATGACCTTGGCATTGCTAGTGACATCCTTGACTGTTTGAGCTACAGGAATTCCGTTCATACTATAACAGCATGCAAAATAATTAGTTTTTAATTTCTTTATGACCTTGAATCTCTGCATATTAATATATGAAAGTTTATTAAAATGCACATATTCTAGAACACAAATCTAACAAACAAAGGTATTTATTTGGCTTAAAATAATTGTATAAACATTGTCATGTGATGTTGCTGCTTATTGGTAATTTTTTGGTGTTTTTGATATTTACCCTTATACTTTTTTGCAACATTGTGGTTATTTTTTTTCTTTTTGTTACTACTAAATATTTTTTTAATCCCAACGTGACGTCTAACCATTTAAACAAATATTTAGAATATATTTATTTATTTATATTTAAAAAAAAAATGTTTACTTTTATTTTACTAAATACATTGCGAGACATTAATTTACCAACATTTTTGTTGTTATAAGTGTAATATTTCACAAAAAAATTCAAGTTGGTATAATACATGTGAAGAGTTTATTTGCAAAAACAGATTTATTGTGTTAGCCGTATTTTTGTAGTTATTTTTTACTCTGCAGTTTGATTGAGATTAATGGGAATGCAGTTAAAAACATGATTTTTGAAAATTGTTAAAAACAGAGTTAACTGTTTATGCAAATACTCTAAATGTACTACAATTTATGAATGCGTATATTCTTACTGATTGAAATAGAGTGCTAGTGTTTATTATGAGGATGTAGATGTGACAAATCAACATGTATCCGTATTTCTTATGCTAAAAGAAGTGATTTTGGTCGATTCAAAGGCTTCAGATCAAAGGTACAATCTGGTTTTAATCTGTTCCCATGCAGTTTGGAGTCAGAAACTAAGGGTGTGTAGTGTGGACATTGAGATTTCCGGTGGGCCCGTGAGCGGCTCTGGGTAGCGTGGCAGCGGTCGGTCAGCGCGGCTATCATTAGCCCGTTGTTTACACGCAGGCCTGGAGTCAGGGTGGCTCACAGTGTCACCAGCCACTTTCTTCCCTTCACCTCCTTCAGCTGATCAGAGGATCAGGGTATCAAGGCCGGATTAGCGGCGACTTGGGATTTGTGTGATTGGTTAATTTATTGCGGCGATGGCGGGTCTTTCATCTATGGCAACATTTAATCAGCTGCCGCCACACAGGCTATTACAGGTTAGCTTCTTTCTGCAGGCCTCCGCGCCACTGCCATCAGCTCCATCACAATTCCCCCTGAAATTTCCAAATTATCTGGAACAGGCTTTAGCTGCTCCGTAATAAAAATTAGAGCTGATTCCCGATAGAAGCTTTCGCTCGTACCGGGCCAATTATAAATAGTACAGCCGAGGCTCGGAAAGAGGTGGAGGAGAGAAAAAAGGGAAGGGAGGGAAAAAAGCCAACTCTGAGGGATGTTAGCGAGGAACTTATCGGCAGCCCCTGCTTCCCTGCTCTGATCCAAATCCGACCAGCTGAAAATTTATATTAGATTTTATCACACAGGCCTAAGTCGTGAAAAATCAATGAAGGTTATCTTTTATGTTGCAGCAACTTGTGGAAATATTGATTTTCATTTTATAGCGAATTTGGAGCATCAGTTTGTAATCACTCGCTCGCTGACTACACTGTTTTGGTCACTGTATCTCTTACACGTGGAGAGAGAGAGAGAGATGGCGAAGCAGTGGAGTGAGACTAGAGATCTGTTACTTACACACAGCGCCTCCGGTGAAGGTCTTAAATCAAGCGTCACCTCAGCATCTGTCTGCAAATGAGAGACGCTTTCGTTTCGCTTGTAGGTCGACGAGAGAATGCAAAACGTTATCTACTGGTTCATTGTGGTATGTGTGTGTGTGTGTGTGTGTGTGTGTTCATTTGCAATCTGTTTTTGATCAGTTTTGTTTTTTGGCTTAATGCTGTTAACCTTGAGGATTGTTCAGTCAAACATACTGCAGTGGATTTGATACTTCAGTGTCTTAAGATAGTTCTAGTGCTAAAATCACACTCTGTTTTTATACAAATGATCAGATGCATGTATAGTAAACAGTATGTATACTGTGCAAGTGTTTATTTTATTTTTTAAATGAAGGATCACGTGACACTGAAGACTGGAGTAATGCAGCTTTGCATCACAGGAATGACTTACATTTTAAATTAAATTAAAATAGAAAATGTTTTAAGTTGTAATAATGTTTCGAAATATGTATGTTTTACTGTATTTTTGAGAGAATAAATGTAGCCATTAGAATAACTAATTATTCAACTTCTGATCAGTAGTGTATGTATTTCTATAATAATCAAAGATATTTTTATGCAGAATTGCAAAATAGTATATTTCAAAACACCTTTTGAAACATCTGGCTGCGTCATACAGAATATAATATTGATGAATAGCAGGATTTGCATCACATGATGCTCATCTACAATATAACAATTCACATATATGCCCATTTTTTCATGAATTGCGTCATTCGCTGCTTTGGCTGGAGAGCGTCTGGGCCTTAAAAGAGAGAGAGAGAGAGACAGGGCAGACCTTTGCTTGTGAATAAGAGATGACTCCAGACGGTGGGGATGAGAGAAAGGGTTAATCCGATTCTCATTTTAGATAGTTGTCGTGGCAACAATCAGACGGTCTCCGGTGCTCTTTGACAGGCCTGTAAAATTCTCAGGTCAGCCTGGATATAAGGTATTATTGAATGGCTAATTTGAGATGTGAAACGGGAGAAGTGGTAAATGTTCGAGGGTTGCCAGTGTGGGGAGACGTCCAGGTGGGGGGAGACTGCCAGGTGAGGGTCTAAACACCGGTTATGACAGGACTTCACTGAAAGATTCTGGAAATCATCTCAATTATTTCTTCTGGATAAAAAAATGGATAAAAATCACAAAAATGGATAAAAATCACAAAAATCTTTTAATATGCCATTTGTTTCTCTTAAATTGAGAACAAATGAAGACTTTTCTCAAGATTTCTGATTTCTGAAAATGAAGTTTTTTAATCTCTAAAGTAACTATTTTGTGAGTTTCTCTCTTTTTTATAAATTGTGAGATTTACTCATAAAAATATACTGTAGTTTCCAGAAGGGGGTTCTGCTGCGCTGAGAAGAGCCGTTGTGCCATTTATAGACAAATCCAAGAGTTGCATGCACAAAAATCTTCTGCAAAATACATCACTGCATTCAAGATATCACAAACACATCTGAAAAGCAACGCCAACGCCTTTAACTATAATGTGAATTCTTGTTAGATTTGTGTGTAACCTAGAGAATTATGTGTCCTAGGCCGAGAATAGTTTTCTATAGGATTGGGTGTGTGGTTCCTGTTTGCATTTTACGTTTTAAAAAAATGTGTGACAAGTTTTTTTGTAAAAGCAGTTGAAAAAAAAACAACTATTGACAGATGAACGTTCCTGAGGCAGTGTGTTAATGTGACTGACACAACATAAGGCTGTATTTATTTTTTAACAAGCAAAAAGGCCTTAAAAGGGGGTTTCCCAGCAATGCCATAGAAGAGCCATGAGCGCAACCCTTTTGTATAGTGTGAAGACAATTGTAATAATCTATAATAATTTTTTTCCCCCACTATAAAGAACATTGCAATGGAACATTAAAGATTCTCAATAGAACCTTTACTTTTAGGACTGACAGATCTCAATATTAACTCAAATATTTCTCAGTAGACACTCTAAATTCTCTCATAATCTGAACTTTGCCACCCGCAACATTTTTTAATTGTATATGCTGTCTATTTCTCCTAAAGAATACAATCTGTAACACAGTTGATGAGCTTTAAAAGAGAGCAGCCACTGACATATATTTTGACAGTGTGTTTCAGACATGTTCTCTGTCACGAATCTATACTTTACAGGCGCAAATTGCAGTAGCTCAGCACTTGCAGGGGATGTGGACTCAGAAAAGGAAATGATGTCACGTGAGGCGCCTGAGAGTGACTTCAGCCCATTTTCACTTAGCTAAACTATTTCTGCTGCACTCTAATGCAGGTGTGCCTGGGGCGTCACGTCTAATGGCCCAGAAAGACAGACATTTTGCCTGCCAGTAATGGGCTACTGTAACAGCTGTCCAAGATCTTCACCAATCCTGCCTCGGAGTGAGGGGCTGATGTTCTCTAGGCTTTCATTGGCCTTTAAAAAAAGCCATTTGAAAAATGAAATAGAACTGGTATAGACAACAGCCTGGCAGCAGCAGCGGCCCTTTCTCTACAAAAAGGGTGCGAGTGCATTTTAGTAGCTTTTCTCTATCTTACCGCTTTCACCTTATAGATAGAACTTAAAGCGGTGCGTTTCGACCCCAGCCAGAAAAGAAAAATGACGTTACACATTCGGAATAATTTGCCGGAGCATTATAAAAACGTAACCTCAATCGGCCTTTGAAATGGATACTGATTCTTTAAATTCTTCTGGGCCCGTCGTAGGAAATAGTGAGATGGTGGCGATAGGGAGGCACAATGTGGCCAAAGTTCAGTCCTTAACGCTTGCCTTCTCCTCGCTGGTAGCCGTCCGCATTCTTTTTGCTATTCCCAGGCACCTGAGATCAGGCCGTAAGATCAGAAACTGGATCGCTGGGAAAAATTTGGCTGATAATTCCACACTCTCCAGAGTTAAATGAGAGGACGCAGGGCTGGTGGAGAGGTTATTGATACTGAACACACCATTAAACTGCCTGAGCCTCAGTGTCACTTCTCATCATGTGTTCATATATATATATATATATATATATATATCCCAGAATTCTCCAGTTTTCATCCACAGGGCAGACCACTTATCTTATTATTCTTTGGTCTAAAATGATTCGGATTTCATTCCCTTTTACAGAGGAAAGAAAGTTATATTAATTCTTAACTATAAAGATGGAGAGTGCCTTTTTTTCACTACTTAATTTTACTTGTAAAGTAAAATATTTTAGTTTCTATAATGTATTAACTGTTGCTATTACAAATCATGGTGACTTTAAAAAAAGTAAGCTTTTTTAATGATTTGAAAGTAGTGTCTTAAGTAGTGCTGCATGTTTTTGAACTAGAATATAGTGAAAGCAGTAACAGTAAAATTATTACTTTCTTATTATTTATTATAACTATCATCTATTATAATTCACTTAATGCATATATATATATAGTTTTTTATTTTAAATTTGTTTCATTTTTCGACCTTTAACAAAACAAAATATTGATTAACAATCAACAGAAAATGTATAATAATCTTGGTGATAAATGAGCAGAAATTACAATAACATTGCAGAATACGTCAAAGAAAATGTTTGCATTTCATAAAGAAAAAATATGTACAAGATCAACAAATGTCAAATATGAGAAGTCAAGGGTCATTAACTGACCCAAAAAAATACTCCCTGTGTTGGAAGTGTAAGAAAAAAAATCTCAAATAAACATCTTTTCTGTCAAGCCCTGTTGAAAATCATAATGTTTCTTGAGCTTATGAGCTTGTTGCTAAATTGTCCCCAAATAAACTAATGATTTGTGTGTGTGTGTGTGTGTGTGTGTGTTATCTCCACCGCTGCAGAAGACGAAGCCTCATGTCCCGCTGGTGCTGAACGCAGGCCCCAGGTGGCTGCTGGATGTGACTTGGCAGGGAACAGACGACAACAAGAACAACTGTGTGGTTTACAGCAAAGGTAAGAGGATGCTTTATCTGCCCCATACCAAACACGCCAGCGCCGCACACTTCCGCTATCTGAATCTCTTTTTTTTCTTTCCTTTTGACCCGTGTGTGTGTGTGTACTGCTAATGCTCCGAGATGTTTGGTGTGGCTTGGGTTCCCATGTCTCTTACATCTATTAGCGGTGTGATTTGTAATGTAAGGTCGTGGGGTCACAGGTCATTGTGGGTTTGCTATGACAAATGTCATTCGCTGACATTTGCTTTGTTGACATTATTTTCCGTGTTTCCAAATGCATTTCAACAGCGGATGGCCCAAAGGCGTCAGTGATTCACGCATGTTTCTTCAAGCAGCAAGCTGCGCACATGTAGCAAATCATCTGGACATCAAACGCAACATTAAGATCTAATAACCCATCCATGCTGTCTAAACTTCACACAATATGAGTGAGACCAGTAGCAACACATTACAACTCTTAGTATTCTACCAGAATACTATAATTTCAACAGTTATTGTTACTGTAAAATCAAAATAAATTCCAAGCCAATCTCATTGGAACACGTGCCTGTGGCCACATTTCTGCAAAATGATATTACTTTGCTTCTTGCACATTTGGCATAAATTTTAAAGTGAAATATCCAGTGAAAAAAAGTGTTTTATCCAAAACAGGTGTTTTTATTAAGATGGTTGTTGTTTAAAATTAAATGTCTGGTGAGATGCACTAATAAGTTTGAAGGTATGTCGTGAACCACCTGCACTAAAAACCCAACCCAAACCAAAAGCAAACCTGGTAAAATGGATTTGATAAGGCAACCATGCTATTTTAGTTTTTCACAAGATTTATACCTGATGCTTTACATCATAAGCGCTGTACCGGTTGGGCTAGGGAGCGAGTTTACTATGTCAGAAAACAATGGTTATGTAGGTGGTTTTGGGATCTTGTTGCAAGAGATCTCGCAAGATGCGACTGTTCTCACGAGAACTTGGCGATAGAAAACTGCCGTCGCGTTTTATTTATGACGTGCTGACATGAATTACAAATAGTTTTTAATGGTCGCTTTATCACGTCCAGTGTAGGCACAATTATTAGGGCCGGGGTGTACTTCACTTTCTGTGTTCCATTCCATCTCGCGCACAGCCGCATCCGCACAGCTTTCACATTATACTCAACCATGGATTGCTCGAGCTCGACACATGCGCAATGCCACCTACTTGAGTGGCACACTTTTAGCATTCTTCTCGTGCATACACTGTTGTACACGGATTTGAAAAATTGCCCGCACGTGAACAGGGTGAGTGGGTGTCCGCTAGAGGATGGATACCCGACCCAAGCCCGACGGTACCCGACAGGTTGGGCCGGGTTCAGACGGATATTTAGAAAGGATTCTCGGGTTCGGGTCAGGCTCGGTCACATCAATGCGAATGTGCGCCTGTATTATAACGGCGCTTTTTGCCCCGTGTGCGCTGATGCTCTTATCTGTTGACTTTTCCGAACGCCTTCCTACAGTTGCTAAATAAAAGTGAGCTTGCCAAACAAAAAAAGTGCATGTGTCATTAGAAAAAAATTAGATCGGGCTGAGAACATAAATATCTTAAAGCCGTCGGGCTCAGGTCGGGTTCGGTTACTGCTCTGTCGGATGCGGGCCAGGCTTGGACAGAAAAATGCGACCCGGTCCGCACTCTAGTGTCCGCGAGCCCTCGTGATGACGAAAATGACGTAATGTAGATGGCCCAAATATACTTTGGTCTTTAAGCTGGTGCGGCGTTTGCTGTAGACAAGTTTTTGGTATTCAGCACGACTCTAAAGCTTTTTGAAAAATCGCTTACCCTTCTTTTAAAGTGATATTACTGTTTTTGTTGAATACAATACTATTTTTCCCAATATATTTTATCATTGAGGATTTATTTTAAAAAGTCCCGTCTCGTGAACTCAGTGTCGTCTCGTCTCATGGGATAAGTGTCTCGTCACACCCCTAGTAAAACTGTTTTGTGTTTATAAAAGGAACTTGAAAATAAGTCTTTATTAATAGATAATTCAACTGTAATCATAATTTGTGTCAACAGTAATAAAAGTTGTTGGCGTTGTACTGCCATTAGTGTTTATTTAAGCTGAAAACTGAATTTTTTGGAGTTTTGGAAAATTGTAGGTAACAATTTTGGAAAGAAATCTAAAAAAAAGTCTTAATGTCACTGTTTTGCATTGCTGCATGGTTGCTAGGGTTGTTGTTGGGTAGTAGGGGTGGAGCCGAACCTGAATACGTTATTCGGAAAGGAACAAATAACGTGTTTTTTACAAATACTAATTTTGAACAAATACTTTAAAATATTTGTATTCGGGAACAAGAAAACATTTATATCAAAAAGCTGCGTTTCCTCATAAGACCATCGTGCATGCCCAGATGAGAAAGTGAGAGAGTGACGTGTAAAACAAGGTGACTGACACAGACTGCTCCACACAGCACATCAGTGTTAACTGAGCAGTAGAATTACACTGCACTTATTCACAATCACAAAAGTACATTATTCGCTTTAAAGTCTTGCTGATTAAACATTTCATATGCGTGCTGTCCTGAAGCGCGTACACCTGAAGCGTGTATCTAATAGCGAATATCTAATAAGATATTTATCACATGTGATTGTGGTAATACTGTAAAAAACACACAGTTTCTTGTGCTAAACACAAAATAAGTAATAAATAACCAAACAGTAGCTGGTCCTCATTGAATTGAATACAATGTTCAACAGAAAAAAGAAAGTAATTCGACCTGACAGTGACTAAATGATGGATGTAGTGTAGAAGTATATAGTGTTTCACCTTTCAATACTGCTGATTACACCTACTCTTCCTGAAAAATAAAAGCACTGTTTGTTTTATTCATATTATGTATGTATATTTGTAATGTGTATCTATTAGAATAACAAAGATAAAATTGGAATTTGAAAATGACAACGATTTTTATCTTTGCTAATTTTGGCCTAAATATCATCTTTATTTTATTCTTTGTTACCTTGAATGTCTTTGTTTTTATAAAAAAAAAGGAAAATTAGTTTGTCTGTACTGATTAGACAACTTGCAAAATAGTAAAATCAATGACACAGATTCATGATAAAATCCTGATTAAAAAAAAAAAAATTGTAATGTGATATTTTTGCCATATCGCCCACCTCTACCTCTGTAATTTGCAAAATAGTCTTAAAAAACCAACTTAAAATAGAAATGGCCTTAAAATTGTGAATCGTGATTTCCCCAGAAAAAATCGTGGTACAGTATGATATTTTTA
Organism: Enteromius trimaculatus; assembly: GCA_032361065.1. Classification (NCBI taxonomy): domain Eukaryota; kingdom Metazoa; phylum Chordata; class Actinopteri; order Cypriniformes; family Cyprinidae; genus Enteromius; species Enteromius trimaculatus. The sequence continues at coordinate 17,540,645 of JAUMHP010000070.1, read as the reverse complement.
CCATATCGCCCACCTCTATTTATGCTGCATTGTTGACGTCTGCAGTCGAGTGCTCTCATGTTCACTCTGTTTATGTAACGTTAGCTCTGTTAGCTCAGTAATTTAGACAATAGGCTGTTGACAGAGTAACGTTAACGTTCGGTTAAAAAGGTTAAAACAATGCCTGTGAGGTTGTGTCGAAGTAATGGCTGTTATGTTATTTTCTTTTCAATAACGTTCCTCGTTACATGTTCATTGCTGGATTTATGGAAAAACATCAACCAATATTGCATATCCATAATTATTATAATGGATATAATTAAAGAAAATTTAAACTATAGCATAAATTAGAAGTATAATGTAAAAAAAAATTTTTACGCGAATACAAATACAAATACTCCCCCCCCCAACAAATACAAATACCAGCTGCTTTGCACAACTCACTTGGGTTGTTGTCAGGGGGTTGCTGGGTAGCTGCTAGAGTGTTGTTAGTGGACACTATTTTGGCCGAGCTCCATCAGTGTAAGCAACTGTTTTTTTTATTTTTTTTGTCCAGTAAGTCTCTCTTTTTAATAAGGTGATAGGTATTAGCTGAGATCTTAGCAGTGTAATTTGGCTAATTTCAGTCATTAGCCTAGCAGTCGCTATTGTATTGTAGCAGAAACTTTCCACAATACGTTTTTGTAAGAGAAGCATGCTGACATGACAATTTAAAGTGTGGATTTCCATGAACGCATGCTTTGATGGCTATATTGCACTGAGGTGCACGAATAAACAAGTAAATAAGCAAAGTACAAGGATTCCAGAGCGAGAGCTCTCATTTAGCCGAATGTTTTTCAGATGATTATAACTCTCTCTGCGCTGAAACAGACTTTCTTCCACCTCAAAATGAACACGAGGCATACGTGGGATTTTTCATTTCCCAGCTCTCATCTTCTAATCACTGCACTGCACTGTGGGGCTGATCCTCTTTACCAGCGCCTTCATTTGTGCACTTTATCGGCAAATCATTAAAATTTTGATAAGCTGTTAAAGAAGATTACGCAGTTCTTTTAAAATCGTCTAATCTTTTTGCCAGGAGACTGAATATGGGAAACAAAAAGGCTAATAACAGGATTTCTGGAGTGTTTTGTTAAGTCTATAATTTCTTCTCTGCCTTCATATTTATTAGTGAAAGGGAACAACTCCACTGCGAGGTCACCGATTCATCTTTGCTGGACTGTATTTTATCAAACAGATAGTTATGGTTTTAGATGCTGATTGGTCTTATTGGATATTTAAATGTAAATGCATGCTCATTTTCTTCTGTTTTTACATTTGAATGATCTTAATACTAACTTAAAGTATTATTAAATATTTAAAATATTGTTTTATTTAAATTGAATTTATATTTTATTATTTTAATATTTTAATACATATTTTAAATAACATTTTGAATATTTAAATATTTTAATAACATTATCAAATGTAATACTTAGCAAATTTCTAAATGAATAATCAGTTTCCATTTTGTTAATATTTTTTTGTTAACATTAGCATTACAATTTTAATGTTGCCTAAATTCCTTATAACATTTAGGATGAATTTATTAATTTTTTTAAATAGAAAGAAAGATAGAAAAAAATATTTCAATTTCAGATGTTTATTATTTGTCATATTTAATAATATAAACTTTCATTCATTCAATCATTAAATGTACTTTTGTAAGCATTTGCTAAAAGTGAGGGATAAAATAAATAAATATGTACATAAAAAAAATAAATAAAAAAAGAGATGAAGAGGGAGAAAATGATGCACATTTTCCCTGTTGGCTGACATATTGTTTAGTATACAGCAGCGATTTATTGACATTTTATTGCGAATAGTTGCATCAGCGTTCTCTCAAGGCCTTAAACGTTCACAGTCCAGTCTCTGTACAAAACATCACCCTCTCTGCGCTAAAACACTTTCCATGAACAGACACACATGTTGAAGATGGGAATTGTGTGTTTGCTCCAGTAATAAATGCATCCCACAGTCCTGTACGGTTTAATCTGTTATACTCAGGCCTGTTGGGTGTGTGTGATTCCCTGCGGGCGGCTCTGAGCGACCAATGGAGGACTCACTGAAAATAGCGCAGCAAGAATAATCAGAAAAACTAGGAGCAACAAACCTGTAAACAAAAACTTGTCTTATTATCTTCCATCTTTTTAGCCTCGTCTTCATTTTTTCCCCCTCTCTGTATTTCTTTCGCTCAAATGAAATATGTTTATCGAGCATGTCTCTGAATGCTTCTGATTGTCCTGTGTAAGAAGAGTTGTTCCTCTTGTGCAGTGTATCATTGTGCAGTCATTTACTTTAGATTAACCCTATACACAGCATGTAAAAACAAAGTGAACTGTGATTGGTTGATTTAGGTGTCAGATGTTCTTGGCCAGGTATATGCTGAGTAAGGCAGCTTTGAATTGTCACAGATCTTACACTTATTTTGTCTTAAAGCCAATAGATTTTTTATGTAACCTAGTTGTGTTGTTTTTCTAAGACGTTAATGTGCCTGCCAGACACTGAAATGACACGCAAAATCAAATGTATTTTTTTTGTAATTTGGGCTAGCAGATAGTTGAGCTCTTGTGCATTTGGACAGCAGATATTCTGCTCTAGTGTGTCTGATTATTTAAAGGTCACCTAAATTTTTCCTCTAAGCCTCTTAGAAGCAGGAACAGTCAGATAGAGCGTGTCAGAGGAGTCGAGGGGGAAATTTGGCCATTGTGCGTGTGGAAATTGACCAGTGTAACGAGAGCGTTTTACATAAGCTCATAGACCGCAGGACTGGACTAATTCACTGTGTCTTTGTGCAGCTCATATTCTGTAATTCCTCTCCATCTGATTCTCCTCCACACATCTCTATTGTGAGTTTGCTGTGACAGAGTCAAAGTAGAGACGTGTTACCTTGACCTCCATTGCTGCCTTGACCTCCAGTCTTTTCTTTTCATACTCCTTTTGTCTCTCATCTTCTATCTGCGTATATAAGCACTGATGATGTAAATTATAAAGTTATCTGATTCCACTTAACAAATCCTGTTATTCAGAGATTCTGTTGGTTCATTAATGATTCAAAAGTTTATTTTAGTACACTGAAGAAGGACCCTCTCCACACAATGATTCGTAACTATATATTAGATTAATACACTTTACTTTTTTTGTGTGTCTATTTTGCTTCCATAACATTCAATTATAATATATATCTTCATATATCTCCTACACTGTAAAATAAAATTTACGGTAAAAAAATAGCAGGTTGCTAGTATAAAATAGTTTTAAGTTAAATTTACAGTTAAATACCATAATTTATGATAATAAACCATAATTACTGATACAATGTTAAAATACCAACCTGTTAAAAGTACTGAAATCTGTTTTGTACTTTTGAAATACACCGATAAGCACCAAATGCAGGTGATGATGAGAAAGCCACATGATGAACCAAAGCCTGTCACAAGCTGATTTTAAATAGTAAAATATATAGGAGGAGCTCAGTGTCATTCACACAAACACTAAACACCATCATGCTGAGACTCATTAAACTGAAATATGATGTTCCCTTTAAATTTTACAGGAATTTACCATTAACTATTAACAAGTTTCTACAGTAGGCTACTGTAGCATTTTCAGTTTTTTACCGTTAAAATCACGGTAATTTTTACATTGTACACTCAGAAGTCTCAAATATTTTCATAATATGCTATCAGAATTATGAACCTGACTTTATCTAGTGTTTAGATTTCTGTTCTGGAAGTGTATGGAAATGTGTACATATTTAATTAGATAATGCACAATTTAAACAACATTTCATAAAATGTGTCATATAAAACAGTTGCCTTAATATACAGTGAATAATCAATCGACTATGGAAGTATGGTGGTATGTATTAGTAAAATTTTCACTCACATTCACCTGTGGTGCTTTAAACATAAGTCTTTTTGACTGGCCCATTAAAACAAAAAACAGCTCATACAAGTCATTTGTATCCATATTAAGCCTATAAGAATGCTGTGTATTTGTCATTATCATACCTGCAAACTTTTCGCTTTTTGGCGAATTCTGGGCCGATCGTAATCTCAACTGAGTTCGCGCCTGTAAAGAGAGGGAAGTGTATGGCGGCAAATATATGCCATAAATAAGCGAGCGCACCACTGATGCTGGGGCGTGCAGTAAATCATATCCGCGAGAGGAAAACAGTTCTACACGCGAGGAAACAGGAGCCCGCGAGCTCATTTCAAACTCTTGCGCGTGCACGCCTGACATGTCACCTGCGCGCAATACAAGCACTCGCGTGCATAAAAAGTCATCTGCGCGCAATTCAAGCACTCGCGTGCACGATCATTCCTGCACTCGACCTTCTCTCACCTGCTCGCGCGAACACTTTTATTTTTGTTCAGTCGTGGGGCGGGCTTGCTGTTTTAGTTGTAATCTCAAATGTCGTTGGTTATTCCCCTTTTCCTTTATTGATAGACTTTTTAAAGACATGTAATTACACATACAGTAACACTGTCACCTTTTTTTCTCTGATGAGTTTGCAGGTCTGCATTATAATAGGGATACTGATGCCTGGGCTTTGTATATCAGTCGAGACCTGATACCGATCCGATACCATTGTTGAATTAATATTATAAACTGCATACCTTCCACCTTATACCTTCCTTCCACCATGTAGAAGAAACTAAAGGCACCAAACTTTCCTAACTATTTTTTCAATATCGGTGCCGATATCCGAACCTAATATCGGGTCGGTGCACCCCTTGCATATAATGCGTATTTTATTTTTATTAATTACTGTCGCCAGGTGTTGCCTGGTAACATTCCGTTTAAACCCGCAGTTAAATATGATTTATTTTGCAGTAGTGCTGTAAATTCAATATCAATGCAAAAAATGCTAAGAAGCGCTATCAAAACTAAATGTCATGCAAATGATTTGGTTGCCATATTTTTTTGGAAGTGGTTCTGAATACAAAACCATTCTCGATTCCCAACCCTAATAGGCACTGAGCGTTTCATCACTGTACAAACCCAACCTTCAAACGTATATTTATCTCCATTTGTGTGCGCGTCTTTGTGTAAGCGCAGTGCTGGGTGAGGGGTTTCACGCTGACAATAAAGCGCTAGAAAGACGGACACATGCCAGCTGAGTTTGGAACGACACAAAAGACAAACGCTGTCGTGTTTTAAACTGTTAAGGCCATTAAATTGTTTTTATTTCATCTTCCCCTTTGAAAGGCACGGAGGCAAAGCACACGGAGGTGCCAGGGTTATTATCTCTTATCTTTGAACAGCGGAAAATACTGCAACGCATAATAACCAAACAACTGCACACAATGTAAAATTTCATTATCAGGGTGTTAAAACTGGGTTGTACCCTGAAGGGGTCCCCACCACAGCTCTGAGCGCCAGTGTAATTATGTTTAATTAAAATACAACAGAGATCAACAGAATCATTTTCATTAGGAAATTATTAATGATTCTACCGTAACAATAATTGATTGCATTGAGACGGGCTGCAAGAACAGACGGTCAGAGAGAGAGAGAGATGGCAGAGTTGCATAATTTTAAGTTGAGAGCAGACACACACACACACATTTACTGGACATAAAGTGTACCAAAACAAGACTATGTTCTTGAACTGAGACCAGAGGCTAACAAAAGGAATCATGTTGAACATTGTCATGTTATAATTGACATTTAACTTTAACATTTAATGACTGAGTTAAAATAACCTCAACTAGCTCCTGTCATATTGAATAGAACAGTACTTAATGAGCTATCACTCAGTAATACTAAGGTACTACCATGTTATATATATATAGTGTTACTGTGTTGTGCAAATTACAAAGTAAAAAACATAAATGCATAGTATGTTCATGGTACTGTAACTGTAAATATTCAGAAAGCTGAAAAAAGCCAAGGTATTATAATGGGACATATATAAAAAAATTAAAAAGCATGGCACATGAGTTTTAGTGGAAAATGTCCAAAAAATTAAATATTGCTATTGCACATATGAACAAACATAGTATTGCATAATATAACAATGTGCATTTTCAAAATAAATATAGTATTATAATTATATTTGTAATTAAACAAAATACAATGGTTATTAAAAATGGCATATGGTATTATGTTGCCCGTTCAAAACAGCATGCTGGGTGCATATTAAAAAAAAAACATGGTAGTACTGTGGTACACATCCAAAAAAAACATAGTATAACCATTGTATATATATATATATATATATATAGAAAAAAAAGTAATTAGAATGGTTCCTGTTTAAAAAAAAGTATGATGTTAGTGCATTGTGCATTTTCAGAAAATATGGTAATAGGGGGAAAAAGGGGGAAAAAGACATTACCATAATACCAAGGTGTATGTTCAAATATGTATTACTGATTCTTTAAGCAGAAGGCTTTAGTGACACTGCTGTGTTTCACTCTGCATAATTTGTCAGTATGTACAGCTTTAGTAGGGCTGTGTGTGTGTGTCTGTGTGTGGATCACAACCTCCTGCTGCTACTATTAATTATGATTCAATTGTGTAGCTCTGGAGCTGCTAAGAGTGATGTTCAACTCCCCCGTGGCATTTCTAATCAGCTCATGAAGTACCTGCACCTGGAGTGAGTGAGTGAGTGAGTGTGTGTGTGTGTGTGTGTGTGTGTGTTTCAAGAGTGCGCACACTCCTCCTCTCTTGTAAGTGTGTGTGTGGGCTTGATGATTTAACCTGCATAATTGTATAATCGATGTTGAGAAATGCCTGTGCATCGATTTCCAGAGGGCAGACAGATCTCAGTGTCACTGTGAGAGCTGAGCTTTAACACACAGTCTGGAGCTGGGCTTTCAATACTGACACAGTAAACACTCCACTTCCTGTACCCACAATACATCAGCAGAGTATGGTAAAGCATCTGTTATGCTGAGCTCTTAATGGATGCTACTGAAATAATGTAGACTTTAACCATGCTGTAATGCATGTCCTGGTCTTATTTCACCCAAAAATGAAAGGAAAGTGTGTGTGTACATACATACATAGATACATATATATATATATATATATATATGCTGGCAAATGATTATTCCCATTCACAATAAATATTGTTGTTCACATCATATGCATGTGTTGTGTGTATATATATATACACATATACATACATATATTTATTTATATATATATATAGTATATATAAATACACACATGCATGTACAAATTTTATGTAAATATAGGTTAAGAATAATATGTTACATTTGTATATTAAATATATTTATATATAATATAAATTATACAAATTATAATTTTTATATATATACTGTATACACAATAAATATACACAGTACACACACATATGATAAATGAACAAAAACATATTTTGGATGCGATTCATCCTTTGACAGCACTATTATATATTTATATAGTTTATTTGCAAAAACAGATATTTTTTTTCTCAAAATGTTACTATTGTTTTATTGTGTTAGTCAGCTGTATTTTTTGTTATTTTGTATTTTTAAAAATTTAGCTATCTCTTTTTGTTAATGATATTTCCATAAATTAATAATAATTACATTTTTAATATAATTACCGATATATCATAATAATTATAATATATTTTTTCTGTATATTTTTATTTTGATTTGGAGGTGAAATATGACCCCCATCCATTCAGGCACACACCCTCCCTCCAAAATGATTGACAGGTCAAGAACAGTCTGTGATTGGCTACAAAAGTGCGGTTCGCTCCTGTGGCTCTTGTTTTGCTGTTTGCAGAGCCTGCGGCTGTCACTGAGACGGTGTGATTTCTCAGGACACATATTTCCTTGATCTTCAGTGCGTGTGAGATGATGGGACCACAAAGCTCAGTAAAATAGATGTCTACAGTAGGAAGAATGGCTATATTTTCATGTTTATTTCTTCTTTGTGTACAGAGGGGTGACAATTCTTGTTTTGTGTACTGCGATTCTTCACACTTGATCTATATGTACCGTGATGCTCATTTTCAGTTTCTAAATCGGAAAAATCCACCCACGCCGTGGCTGTTTTTTCCATCTGCAGACATTTTTCACCATTTTTAAGCACATTATTGTGATTATCTATCTCTTGCGCCTTTGGACATCAGCATAAGTGGATTTAGAGGCTTTCCTGTGTGTTGATTTTAAGTTTGGGCTCGAGTCTCTTTAAACACAGGCAGAATGGAGCACTTATCACCATACGATTATGAAGCGAAAGCTAATGTGATTATGAATATCATCATACGTTCTTACAGCATAATCAACAAGGAGCACTTGAAAAAGAGTCGTTGACACATCTGGGAGTGTTCAACTATATAATAATAGATTGGAATATCACTTTCCTGGAAGAGCCTATATATTCTTTTTGCCTTTATAAGCTCTTGAACTCTACAAAACCAATTGAATTAATTGACCATCTCATTTTAAAAAATCAGCCCCACTATTTTACTTTTACCAAGTTAAATTGGATATCGAACCACTAAAAATTGTAGGGCAGGGCTTGATTGGTTCATGAAAACTAATAGATTTCATTGTCAAAAAAAAATGTTTTAGATTTGTAGAAAGAGAGATTTGAGTTGAGGATGAATGGCCAAACGCATCTCCTTTAAAGTCATCTGGGGTTCAGGTTTGGGAGAAGACAGCAAGAGAGAGAGAGTAAATGGATCTGAAAGCATCAGGCAGGTCACCAGCCGCCCACTGAGTGAGGATAGATGGCGGTCCAGTCATATTGTCTCCTCGGCCGCAGGGCTGCACTCTCTATGCAGCATAAAATTACTGTCAGCCGGCATCTATATCTCTTCGGAGAGGTCACTAGTGCCACATGCATGTTACGTATACACATTTACTGTATACAATTCACTGTACGTACTTCATCACTAGCGCTGACGTTTAAGGGATAATTCCCCCAAAAATGAAATTCTACTACCATTCACTCATCCTTAAGTCATTTTAAAGCCCTACGACCCCTAACCTCTCTAAAAACATCAGTATAAGTAGATGGGGATGACATCCATGGTGACCTTTCACTGTCGGTACCATTAAGAGTTATAAAATGTCTGATATCACAAATGCATTTTCTGTTTAGCTCGTCCCAGGTTTTGAGACTGAAAAGACTTTCTTTTGGTTTTCATATCATCAGAGACATGCAGAAAAACGAGTGATTTTGAGATGTTTAGATAAATGTTGGCCTGGTGATGTGGCTATAATACTGAAACGATTGGAGATTTACTGTTGTTCAGTATTTTGATGTTAGCTTATTGAAATTTGCGTATTTGTTCTAAAAAAGCGTAATTGATGTCATATTTTTAATTAGAGAATGTATATAAAAGCAACTAATTCTATTGCACTTTATTTAATCAAGCCATTTTACTAACTATACTAGTTTTCCTCAATATTGCAATGTGTGGTAATATTAAACATACAGTATATATCATATATTTATTGTACATTTGCAGGACAGTTTGAACTGATTCATTGAAATGATTTGCATTTACTTTAACCGTGTTTTTGTTACTGAAATTAACAGTTCAAATAAATTCTATGCTATGAAAACAAAATCACCAGATTTGTGAATGAATCATTCAGGCTTTATTGAACTGAGTCAATTGATTCAATTTTAAAAAAAAAAGATTCATATCAATATTAGACATATTATTTTGCTCATAAGTTGATTTAAATTTTGAATCTGTTACAATAAATAACCCAACACTAGTAATAGTCAAAATTATTGTGGAGTCCTGTCATGTTCACATTCATCCTTCGGACCATAAACATGCCTTCTGACCACTTCATAACTACCGCTTACTTTGCTTAACAACCTCTTTCTGCTCACTGTAGAGAGAGAGAGAGAGAGAGAGAGAGAGAGAGAGAGGTGATGGTAGCGCCATCTGTCCAGTCTCTGTGGGTATTGTCATAAAGAGAGTCTAATGTTGTCATTATCCTTACATGGCAGAGGTCATTACCGTTTATAGAGGCACATGAAAATTTATGGCAAATGAACTTATGCTGTCATGATGTGTGAAGCAATGAAACAGGATCTGAACTAAAGCCTCACAATGAACTTGCATGACCCGTCACATAAATTACAGGCACACTTTGCAACTTTTGGCATTTTAGCGATTAACAAGCAAAACTGCGTTAATCTTGAGGGGGAACATTCTAGCCATTCTAGCTTCTGTGTGTTTATGGAGTCACACAGGTACTGGGATACTTTGCAGATGATGTTGTCCCAACAGGTCTAAAATAGTCAGAATATAAGCACATAATAGATTCAGGATTACAGTTTTGGAAGGTGTACTCATACATTGTATACATTTTGTTAATTCTAAAATTACATTTTTGTAAATAAAAATAAATAAATAAAAATATTGAATCTTATCTGTATCTTTAAGTACTTTTTTGAAAGGTAGAGGTGAGTTCGTGAGTGTTTTGTAGCTTTCCATGAAATCCTGTGAAAAAGTAAAAGTATTATAAAAATCACTTTATCTTACAAACATCTGAATGGTATATTTAATGTGTGTGTGATATTTTACAATCACAAATTAATTTCATACATAATTTTACAATTATATTGAATGCTCTGGGGTCGACAAATGCGGATATGTGTTTTGTGGCATGTTCTCCTGAAAACGCCAAATAGAACTTAATGTTATTAACAATAAACATAAAAGGATTTAGTGTTTTGTATATAAAATTCATCGCAGTCAACTTGTGTGACACTTAATAAAAACATTTTATTTCAAACAGACAGATAAATAAAACGTTTTTTTTTTTTGTAAATGTATTTAAAAAAAAGATTAGATTACTAATTCAACTAATAATACTTCTGTATTTATGTTTTTTTTATTATCCACGTTCATTACCTCTAGGTATGAATTTTGCTGCCATCATTTTTGCAGTTCCGTTTAATTCCACTTGCAGTGTATAAATGGCACAATTTGCACTTTCACATCTGTTTTTGTGTTGTGTTTTCACTGAGCAAGGCGATCAGTTGCTTGTTTCTACCCGCTCTCTGTGCGTGTTTATAAGTGAGGGTGATTTCTGGGTTCCGGTCGCCGCGAGGTTGCCTGCTTTTCACTCGAGCCAAGCTTCGGGTTGATTTAAAGACCGTTAGGAATGGCAGCGAGAGGGAGAAGACAAAAAAAGACAGTCGACAAATCAACTCACGCCGATGCCTCTCAAGGTTTCTGCTGCAACCTATTCAGCAGGAGAAAAGAGAAAAATATATATACACTCTATCCTGTCAGGGGCTTTTGGCTTATCTTGAGTGACTGTCAAGGCTGGGAATATCAGGGAATGGACAGAAACATATAAAATTAATAAGCTCCTGGATGTTGTCGGAAGTTATGATGCTTCCATAAATCCTGGTTTGATCAGAGAGGACAAGGCTTAAAGCCGGAGCCGCCTAACGCACACGGCGAGTGTTTTTGGGCATGGCTTCTCATTCTGTCGCTGAGATAGAAGCCTTTAGCTGGAGAAATAAGATTTATCTTCCTTCCTCCCCTTTCATGACTGACAAATCTGAGAAAGCCGGAGGCGACTCGGCAGCCATTACTACCTTTAATAAAGGGCATGGGCTCAGCAAGGTGAAACTTGGGCCAAAGGCAAAAAAAAATGCGCAGAAGAGAAAAGAATTTGGCGCTTACTTATCTGTTGTACGTCCCGTGTTGGGTGAAAGGTCGAAGAGCTTTTTGTTTGTTTGTTTGTTTCTTATAGCAAAAGGATGGATGCTATCTGTCTCAGCATCCAAACGGCGAGGCTTTCTGGAGCACTGCGGGTAATATTTCATGTCAAGAATTAGGCAAGTGAACCTCTGTGGTTTTTTTCAGTGGGTGGCGGAGAGAAACATTGATCATCGTCTCAGCAGCGAACAACGTTGCGTTGGCTTTTTCGAGAGGATGTTCTGTGTGCAAGTACATTTATTGCAGGGTAATTAAATGCTGAGGGGGTGTGTGTGTGTGTGTGTGTTTCACACAGCTTGAGAGTTTAAGAGGTTGTATCAGAAGGAAAAAAAAGCATAACAATAACAGTGCTTGCTGGACCAAATTAGAAAAACTGTATTTGAGTTTGAGAGGTTGTATTGTGAATATATCATGCTTTCTTGGCATATCAGTTGTAATGATTGCACCGAAGAAATAAAACAAAGGAATGATTCTGATATGCTGCTCGTTTCTTATTATTATCAACGTTAAAAGCAGTTGTGCTGCTTAACACTTTGAAGAATAGAAAGTTTAAAAGAACAGCATTTATTGAATATAAAATATTTCGCAACATTGTAAGTGTTTACTGTCGCTTGGTGGGAAAAAAAAAAAAAAATCTTACACACATCAAAGTGTAGTCTATGCTGTCTGTGCACAGAGACTATAAAGTAGAGCAATTCTACCTCTGCAAGGACAGTCTGGCGCTTCTGACTCACAACCTTTAAGTAAGCTATGTTCTCCTATTAAAAGAACCTGCTACTTGCTGTTCAAACACGAGTTCTAAGCAGTGAAGGGTAGTGCTTGTCGTTACTCTGATCACGAATGCAAACACGGTGTTACGTTTACGAGGTGTGATGCAGCACAAGAAGTAAAAAGGCGGTACTAAGTAATGATAATCAGTAATTTCTGTATGTCTCCGCTCCATGCAACAAATGATGCATTTGTAATGTTTTATTGTTTTGGTGTCATAGTGCCGGAGTGTAACCTTTATGCCACATGTTTGCGGTATTCAGCCAATCACAGTGCACTGGATAGCCGGCCAATCAGAGCACAAAATGCTTTTTTAGAACAATGAGCTGTGTACAAATTGACCCATTTTAGGAGGCGGGGCTTATAGGAAAAACAAAATCATGCAGTATGTGGAAAATAATGTTTTTTGCACCTTAAACCGCATAAACAAATTGCATTACACCAAATACACACAATTATATTTGTTTTAGCAACATCATTTGACCCCTTTAATATACATATTGTTCATCCTTCTTTTTTATGTGTATATTGTGTTTGTTATATCATTTGGTTTGCCTAGCTGTGTAAAAATACTTTGATGATTTAATGCACCTTAAGCTATTATTTATTATATAAAAGTTGTTGTTGTTAGAAGGTTGAATGACTCATGAGGAAGTGACCTGTTCCATGTACTGTAGATTAAAAGCATTTTCGAACAAATTCTTACAAATACTACTCAATTTATGTGTAAAACTTTTTTAATTAACAAAAAAAAAAAAGATTATGCACATTCAACGACTGTGAGCTAGAGGAGATTTTCACAGCATTAACTATCTTGACTAAAGGTCCTGTAAATGCATTCTGTTTTCTAGGAAATAATTGAATTGAGTGTTTGACGTCTGCGCTCTGGGTGCTTTACTGCTGGACTGGTTCTGAGCTGAAGTCTCTCAGATTATCCTGTGAATTGCTCTACCTGTGAAGTCTCCGGTTCGCCGATGGCTCTTCTGCATGAATTATTCAGATAGGCAGAATCCTCACAAAATGCTTGTGAAGGAAGTGAATTCTGCTCACTGGTAAACAGATTTTAGCGATTTTCTGCTCCGAATCCCTTATGAGTTGAGTTGTGCCTCGGTGCCAGCGACGAATAATTACATCACATCTCTTTTTCCTCTCCAGACCCCTTCAACTTTCCCCTGAACCCATTGCAACCCCCTTCCCTTTGTCCACATCCTGAATGATTTTTTACCGCTTGCCCCAGTCTCCAGTCATATCAGTGGTGAGGAAATATGGTCCCCTCATATTGAAATGACAACCCAAATATTTTGATTTAGTTATATATTGATTGTTTGATTGATTAGCGTCTGGAAATGTATTCATTTGTTTGTGTAAAATTTACACATCAAATTGAAATGAATAAATATATATATAATTTTGATGTTCAAGTATTTATTTAATTTATGTTATGACAAAGTAGGGTTATTTCTGGAATTGGTAAATGAAAAGGTATGCATCATCATTAATAGGCGTCCGTCTTACGTTCAAGACGTATCGGCCAATCCAGTACTAACAGAGCTATTGCACCTTTAAAAAAAATCAAAACATGAACAGTAAACTTGCTGAGAGATGCAGTGGTTCGGTGTGTGTGTGTGTTGTGGGCTGGAGTCTGACCTTCACCCAGGCAGTTTTTGGGAGGGCACATCTGAAGCCGCTGACCCATACTGGGCCGCACTAGAGAGAAAACGCTGCAGACATGAAGGAGTGGCGTTTGGCCAGAGCCCAACCGGGGGAGAACACCCGACCCTGCTCACAGCATGGGTGTGTGTGTGTGTGTGTGTGTGTGTCATAAAACACCTACTGGTGCAGAACAGAGGGTTCAGAGCAGCTCCAGCATTCCAGGGCAGATGGGAGGAAAGGACACACATACACAAACACACACAACATGATCAGAATGAGATGCACTGCTCTAAACTAAAGACCTGAATAACCCATATTTATATACCATGCATTAGACACACTCTTCCTTTATATTTCCTTAAAAGATCAAGTAACTTTATGTTTGGATGTTTCTCTCATTGGAGACTTCCTCAGTGGAAACACGGTTTTATTTTTCAGGAGACAAATCTGAGAAGTTGTTGATCAAACATCTCCAGAACAATAAAATGGGTATAAGATAAGAATGTATTTTTTTCTGACTTTGGTGTCTATCTAGCTACTGTATCAGAAACTTCATTTCAAAGCAGTCAGACTATCAAACACCAGTTAATTTGCTCTGTAATGGTTTGACTAGATTCCATAGGCTAGTGTTATTGTTCTCTCCCTCCTGATTAAAGCTACCGCAAGCATTTCCCACGTGTCATAGCATTTGATAATATTTGCTTCTAATCGTCAGAGGACACGCACTACTCCTATTAGTGAACATTAGCCATTTAAAGCTGTTTACACACTGCAATCAAGGCCATTGGCCGCCTTTACCACTTCACAGATAAATAAAGCACAAAGTTTGTTTTCCTACTTTGTCTTTGAGCTCCTTCGGTGCGGAGGAGAGGCCAAAACCCCAAAGGCGGAGGCAGGAAGCGCTCCTGTACCGCGGCTTTGTCATCATGCTTGAAGAATTTCTGTTTAATGTACTGTAATGTGGAATTCAGCTGGGACCAGTTTAATTGAGTTTTACACAAACCAGTTGGGAGCGGCGCTGGAAGCTAGGTGATGTTGAGGTTCTTAATCTGTCTCTCCGTAGAGGGTTGTTGACGAAGTGGTTCTTTCTCTTTGTGCAGGGAAAAAAGAGGAAGCCTAGGAAATGATACATCCGTGGATAAAACCAATTGGCAACCCTCAAAGGGAACGAGGTTGATAAGACAAATCCAGCACTTGTAGAGAAATAAAAGAATCCAACTGTTCATTAAAGGCGGAAACAAAACAGGCGATTGAGAAGGCAGGCCGGCTGGTCGAAAGAGAGAGAGGCAGGCAAACAGAGATGGCTCCTATCAGAGGAAAGGATTGGAAAATAATCAAGGATTTGTGAGCTGAATTAATAACCAGACAAATACTGATTTTTTTTTTGTTCCCGCTTTCGCAAAATTAGGAAGGATGGACCACAATTATCTAACGCAGGACGCCGTTTAGCTGCACTTCCTCCTAATTATGAAAGATAACTCAAATCTAGAGCTTCAGATGTTTCATAAAAGCACTCGGAGAGGCAAACTTGCTGCCAGGACTTCAATGTGCCCATAGGAAAGAAAAATCACAAAGAAGATCTCTTTAATATCTCAATTGTTTCTCCTAGACAGTGAAGAGATTAAATGGTGGGCGAATGGAGACTTCTTCAGAAGTCTGAGGCTTAATCTCCTCAGAATTTTTTTTTTTTTTCTGAGAAATAGACTTCAGTAATATCGTGTTTCCTCCAGAGTTTCAGATGAGTTTACCGATGTCTCGTAATCAACACAAGAAACATCCCTGAATGATACACTGCTGTTTGATTATATAACATCTGCCTGTCTTTCTCTGGATTGGAAAAAAATCCCAAATAAGATTATTTTTCCCTAGACTGTGATGAGATTCAATGAAGAGCAGATGGAAATTTCTTCAAAATCCAGATGTTCTCTCGAGAAAAAGATCCTATCATGTGCGTCTCCTTCAGAGTGTCTAATAAGGACAACAAAGTCTCACAATCAACACAAAAATGCCATTCAAATGTTAAATTGGGATTTAAGTATCTTGTAGGAAAGAAAAATCACACAAGAGATCTTTTTAATATCTAAATTGTTTTTCCCAGACAGTGATGCGATTACATGGGGATCAGAAGAAGTCTTCTTTAAAAGTCTGATGTTTCTCTCTCCTGAAGAAAACTCCAATAACCTCACATACTGTACAGTACGTCGTCTCTAGAGTTTTCAATAAGGTCAGAAGTGTCATTCAAATGATGAATTGGCAATTGAGTCTTATAAGGGGAAAAAAAATCCACAAAATGTTTTTTTCATTATCTCTGTTGTTGCTCATACACTGCAGTGAGATTAAATTGAGCTGAAGTATTCTGCTTCATTGTTTCTTCTGAGAGGAAAAGACCCCGGTAATCTCACATGTATCTTCTCTAGTGTTTCTAATAAAGTCAACAATTGTATTTAAATGATGTACTGTACTGAGATTTGAGTATCTTGATAAATCCCACATTAGATATTACTTGATGTTTCAGTTTTTCCACCTCAATGAGATCAAGTTGGGTTTTTTGAGTAAGTATTCTGCTTCTCAGATGTTTCTCCTGAGACAAAAGACCCCAGTAATCTCATGTAGAGGTTCTAATAAAGTCAACAAAGTCATTCAAGCAACACAAAAATATCTTGTAGGACACAAAACCCACATGAGATCTTTTGTAATATATAAGGCATTTTTCCAGGCAGTGATGAGATTGAATGGAGACTTCTTCAAAGCTTAGATGTTTCTTCAGAAAACAGAGTTTTAGTAATCTGACACACATCTCCTTTAGATTAGTGTCCACAATGTTATTTTAAGAGTTTGCGGTGTGCTGTCCAGAGGGCGAGCCCGGAGGTCAGCGAACTTCGAGCCCTAGTTGTTTGAGCCCTAGCGAGGGCTGAGCTCGGCGTCCGGCTCGAACTACTCCCCTGGTAGGAAGACGCAAATGAGGCGGAGAAGGGGTGGAGTAACGAGATATGGAAGGGAAGGAACCGAGCTTATTTAAGGGAAAGGTTTATGGATTTGATTGGACGGGACGGAATTAGGTTGATTGAAATGCGGTTCCAGCCGTGGCTAATCATGCGTACGCGCTTCTCTCAAAACTTTAGCAACATCACTTAAATGAGTAAAATCCATCATTACATCTTTTTGATATCAAAGTTGTTTCTCCTTCAATGGAGTGAGACTAAATGGACAATTCTTCTTAAAAAAATAAAAAAGTCTCCTGTAAAACATCTCAGTAATGTCTGAAACTGCTCAGATTTGTCAAAAAACTGCAGTTAGAATCCAGAAAATTTGATGGGGTTCCCTGGAGGCGGGTCTTTTACCTTATTTGTTTCTGATGAAATGTTTGTGATGCTGCATAAATGGGATCTCCTGGACTATGAAAAAGCAACCTCTAAACAATTGTATTTTCCATTAATATAACACATGTGAATCTAAAAAGCAATTCCAGAAAATTTGAAGCATAAGCGAGCAAGGGTGTGTGACCGTAGTACTTCATCAACTGGCCATAGCTGTGTAATGAGAGGCCGCCCGGCTAACGGTGATATAAACACACACACATACAGAGGACTCAGGAAAGGCAGGGGACGCTCGCTTGCTGTAATCAGTGCTTGTGTGATCTGCACGCTTCGACATTCCATGGCTGTTTTGTGTGAAATAAAGCCATTCATCAACACATCAATAAAAATATAGCGCAGATTATTATTGCGTTGGCCGCCCCATACAGCTTCAGTCGTAAATAATGGCCTGCTCGCCGCTGCTTATATTAATTAGAGGTGGAATGCAGATAATACGAAGGCTCTTTTATTGCGGCGAGCTGAATCAATTTTACAGTGTTATTCAGACTCGTACAAGGTCAGGCAAAGTTGTTGAGACAAGATGTGTCCCTTGTAAAACAGCTTTTCTGTGATCAGCCTCTGCTCTCTGTGCTGAGGACAGATACAGAGATTGAACACCAGAACATCATGCTCAATACTTTTGCATTGATAGTTGATGGGTATCATGCATGCTTATGTTACAACTGACAGGTCACATGTCAGACAGCAGGAATAAACTATGCACCTATTCATATTACCATAAAGGTTATGATTCAAAATGAATAGTTTAATCATATAAAAGGTTAATTGTCATTTTAAACTGAAAGAATGTCAAAGTTTGTGTTTAAACAAAGGCCTGTTTATAATTACAAATTTTATATATAAATGAGTTTGTTAGCATGGAAAATAATAGTTTGTGCTCATTGTATAATTATATATATTTTTTGTAATTATTGGATTAATAAATTAATTAATAAATAACCTAATAAAGAATAATAATTAAATTGAAAACATTAAAAATATATATATACATGTATAAAATAATGTAACAATTAATAGTAAGAGAATAATAAATCATTTTCAATATTTGACTTGATTTTAAAGACATTTTGTTTACTTATATATACTTTGTTCAATTGATTTTCCAATGTACTGTGAAATTTCTAATCTATTTTAAGCTATTTTATCAGAGTCACCTGTATTGCACAGAATGTAATAAAATGTTTAATTGTGCCTAATTTTTCTTGTCTTTTTAGCAATAGGCTAGAGGTTTAGAGAGCAAACCCATATGTCGAATCTTAATTTAAGCAGGGTTTAACATGCTCAGCTGTTCACTGTACTCTCTCTCTCCAGTAAAGTCATCAGATTAGATGACAATAGTACTATTCTACCATTCTGGGATACCTTTATGACTCTCCAGCTGCTTCTGAAAAAAGGTTTAACATGATTTGACTTGTTCAGATGACAAATTCTACATCGTACAGATCATTTGCTCATTTTCTTGTACGATTTTGCTATTGATCATCCCAGCAGGGTTTTTCGCGATTGAAAACCATTGCTTTAAGAGATTCATGCTAGCGTTTCAGTGCAGTTGTCATTTATTTTAGCTTGCCTCAGAAATGAATCAAAAGACCTTGTTTGCCTTAACGAACGACTTTATAATCTCATCAACAAACAGTGTTTGTAATTACCACAATTAGCTCCAGGAGAACCCTTCAGTCTGATATGATGAAATAATGATGTTCACCACTAATTTTCTGCGGGATGGACCTATTGAATGCCACCTGCAGATGCAGCTTCCTCTCTCTACAGTAATTTGGCAAAATTGTGGCATTCTCTGTCCGTGAATATCAGACTGACCTGCTGTTTCCTGTGAATATCTCCATCTCTCTCTCTCTCTCTCTCTCTCTCTCTCTCTCTCTGCTCGATGATCCGAGCGCTGACTCCTGTTAAATCTTGATTATGGATTGTGTGACATTGTAAATGACGGGAGGATCGGGTGGGATGTCTGGGATTAATCGGCGGGCACGGATGCAGATTCCGTCAGTAGACTCCATCTCGAGCTGAGAGGCTTCATTTCCACTCGGCCGCCCCCGTTGTGCATGCAAAGCAGATTTAGTGATAGGTAATCCATGTAAGGTTTTTAGCACAGCTTTTCAGAGGATTGAAGAAAAATTATGTACATGTTTAAAAGGAAGAGATTGTCCAAAAATGAACATTCTGTTCTTATTTACTCATTTTTTTCTAAATCTGTATGCTGCTATTTATTCAGGTGGATCCCAAAAGAACCATTTTTTAAAAAATAGCAATAGTTAATAGCGACTACAGGTAGTTACAAAAACAGTGTAAAATAACCCTAAGGTAGTTCATAATACTTGTTTGCTGTAAGTGCCCATGTTATGGGTTATGAAAGTTCATATTTTGGTTTTGGAAGTCCCAAACAACAACTTGACATACATGCAAGGTCAAAAAACACTTTAATTTTCTTACAATATGCATTTATTTTTAGCTTACTTGTTAAACAACTCCCAAACGATTCATTCAACAATTAATTTTTCCAAATCCCTCTGGTGATTGGTCCATTTCATTTAAAGCAGTGTTTGTGAGCTTTTAAAAGCGCCACTTAGTGGCAGAGAATGAATTTGCATTTTCGTTCAGACCAACATAAAAAGACCAACGAGTGGACGGGCAATATGCTAATATTTCATGATGACGTCAAAATAAAACAGCTCATTTAAAAAAATTACTCGTTTCAATGTTTTTTTGTTTTTTTTTTGAGATAATAACTTTATACACGGTGCACTTTCAGATTTAAAACTTGAAACGGTACTTGAAAAAATAACATCAAACAGGTTAGAAATGTGTGAGTAAATAATAATAGGGCGAGTAAATCATAGCAGTATTTCATTCTGAGATGAGCTATCCCTTTAACAGTGTAACTACAGTATCTAAAATGTTTCAAACAGTAGGAGAAACAGTCTCATTCTTTCCTCCTCCTTTCTTTCCGCCTTCAGAAGCGCCAGAAGCAGTCTCCATCTCCATCCCAGAGGACCTGAACTTTGCTAGAATATTCCGGAATATCACATTCTTCCCAGCTCTCTCCCTCCCCCTCTGCCTTGAAAAAGTTTGCAGCACCTGTCACCTGTCAAGCGTTGGGTTATTTTCTGTCGGTTTTATACTGCTCTTTCATATTATGGCTCATTAAAGCGCAGCGCGGTCCACGGCCGTATTTACATAGGGCTGGTGGGAGAGTTTTAATTTGCACTGGTACTGAGCATGACCGTAACTGAGGAGTGCAGTGCCACAAAATGACTTTTCTCACTTGACATCCCCCTTAGAAAACACCAAGCCGGGCTTAATTGCTTGAACAGGGCCACAAAAGATGGAGACGGAGCCCCTCGCCGGGGGACCCGGGGACCGCTGCCCGGCTCCTCATTGGTCCTGGGCGTTCTAGTGAGATATTATTTTACAGCATGTGACCATCCCATTAACCCTTTCAAAATGCCTCACATTTTCTTTGGCTGCGTCTTTTTTTTTTCCTTGGATGGTTTTCTGACCCAGCGCTTTTCTGCATTTCATATTTCTTTGTTTGATGTGAAATGAAACATGTTTTAGTATTAATGCATGTTTTGTGTCAAAATGATTCTACACTTTAAGCGTCAACTTATGGCTTTCTCATAAAATTCCTTAGGAGAAAGTAAAAAAATGAACTGAGGCATTAAGATGCAGTAAGCTATATAAAATGATAAAATAGATTTGAAATTGATAAGATATTGTTGGGATCTCATCTGAAACTCTAGAGAAGACATAAGTCAGATTGCTGAAGTCTTTATTTTCATTAGAATATTCTAGGAAGCAGGATATGTAGGCAAAAGTCTCAATTTGATTTCTGTTTAGGAATTATTGAGAATACATTGTATCATTGTGGGGTGGGGGGCTATTAAGGAATATTAACTTGGTCTCAGATTGTTCTCCTAAAATTTCGTATGAGGTATAAAAAAAAATGCAAGTTGTGGCAGTATAATAAATTTGGGGGGGTTATGAAAAATGTTAATTCATCTTGCAAATGGGACATTAAGATCTCTTGAATCTCTAAGAACAGATCTAAGAAAAAGACTCAAGTCACTGCTGCATAGGAGAGACTTTTCATAACTGAGATCTCAATTATGTTTCCTTATTAGTATCAAAGATATTTCTTACAAACCTAAGCACTTCAACAAAAAGCACCATTTGTGATTCCTCTCCTGTGGGTCAGAAAGAAGTCTGTTTCTTTGTCCTTCTCACTCCTTTGTTCACTGATGTAGTCAGTTTCTAGATCAGCAGCAGTTTGAGGTGCTAAGCCAAAATCTCTCTCTCACACACGCACACACTTACAGAGCTCTGAGATCAATCACTAGCAATGGGGTTTGGCTCTGATCTTGCTCATCAGCCACGGACACACCAAAGCACTCAGTACTATCAGCATCATGACTGCCGCGCTCAGAATGCGCTGTGGTTTTTTGGAAAGCATATTGTATCATTTCACCATCTGTCCTGGTGGAGGAGATGGCCGAGCCTGTTTACCGTCTGCTGCTTTCAGCACACGCAGATCTGGAGTGTTCCTTCTGGACCGGATTTGCATGGAGTAGATCGTGACAGAACCTACAGGGGTCGCCGTAGAGCACAAATATCAGCTCTGGTGAATGCAAATGTCTTCCCAGGCTGTGGTTTCCAATGATTTTATATTTTATTATTGGCTTTGGTGTACACATTTCTTTGGAGTGTGGCAGCTCAAATAAAAAGCATTCAATATGACGTCACATTAAAGTAGAAAATGCAATTCGTACTACTGGAGTCATCATTTTTCTTGTTCATCAGTTTAAGGGAGTTCCAAAGCTTCAAAATGTCCAGGTATTGATTGATTAACACATTACAATAGGATGGAAATGGCGATGTCCTGTTCCTCCGTGTGGCTGCTGGCTGCAGGTTCGGCTGCTCTTTGGCTGATGGATTAATACGGAGCAGATTGGTGGAGATCTGCAAGCCGTGTTGTTTGATCTTTCCTCTTCACGCCACGTTTGCTGGCACTCACCGTCTCAGCCTCACCGCATGGCGCGAGCGGCACTGGCGTGGCCTCAACCTGCCTGCCAGCTTTCTTTCCCCTCTTCTCGCTCTCTTTCTCTCTCCATGCCAGACTTATTCCCTCATGGCTGTTCTTTACACATTTTGCGCCCCATTTTACAAGAGCTAAACTAGTGCAATCACAGGACGAATAGTTCAATATACATATGAATGGCCCATACGCTCATTTTCATGATGGACACAAAGGAACTCTAGTAGCGGTACATTCAATTCATCTGCTCAAGGCCAAAGCAGACCGCACATATTCTATGCAGAAAGATGGACTTTATGAATTGTGATGGCCAGACTAGAGATTCTCCAGAGAGTTTGGGAAGTGTGAGGATCCTCAAATGGCGTCTTAAGTATCTTTGCATTTTTAAATTTAACAATGTACAATATGCTCTTTTATTCCAGAGCGTTCATCATTCTGTCTGTATTTAATACGCAAGGACAGTTTATTTAAGAAATGGTACTGTTATAATTCAACCATTCATTTCGAATGAAATTCCTCTCTGGAACATCCATTAGTTTTTGCTCATTCGATTGCAGTGAACAGAGACTGGAGCTTTCAGGCTTCAAAAAGGATACAAATGCACTACAAGCATCATGAAATCTAAATCTATAAAAGACAAAGAGTTAATTTTTCTTGATTCAGTGATAATTAGTGAGCTGTCAATAATGAGTAATGAGTTCATCATTGAGAAGAGGATCAGTCTGATTCTGAAATGAATCTTTTAGGATATGTGAATTAAATAAAATGATTCATTCACAAATCAGACATTTCAAATTCACTCATGAACATGAAGATGTGATATTTAGTGAACAACAGAAAGTTCTAATTCACTCTGATTTAGTTTATATTAAGGAGAATGGATTTATTCAGACATCTTGTAGGTCACGGTTGGATTGCTCTAAGAAATCGTTCTTTAACTGTTACGCTTTGTTGTTTTTTTCTTCCTTTTTGTCACGATGGGCGGGAAAACCTTGGGCTAATTTGGTAATAATAGTGTTTCATGATGTGTAAGCCCAATTTGCACACTTTCTTTGCCATTTCCCCGCTCTGCCGCGCTATCTCGCCACATCTGCCTCTTATCTCCTCAGCGTGAAGCACTTCATTTGAGGCTAATGGCATATGCCTGATCCTAATCTCTTCCATTCATTCCTCCACTGTGAGATGGAGATCTTCATTGGCAGGATGAGACAGTATGTTGAAAAAAGGGCTTGTTAATGAGCCGTGCTGACTTCTTCTTTGCTTTTGAGGGTCAAAAGCAGACGGAGCAAAGATTGAGTCAAGGAAAACACAGAATGGCAGCTTTGCGTAAGGGGCCGCCAAACAGTTTTTATTAAAGGGACAGAAGACATGCTTTATTTGGAGGAGATATTTAAGAGTTAAAACCCTTAAAGAGAAAGTTTGAGAAACATTGTTCTGAGCTGTCCAAACTACATCTGTAGTATCTGACAGAGGATTTATACCTAATTCCACGTCACATGATCTTTCCTCAAAGTCAGTGTTTAGCTGTCTGGTTACCAGTATCAATATTCAGTTACTTAATCACAGAAAAAATATTTACTTAACATTTTATTTTTTTAGCTTTTTAATATGCATATTTAAGCAATTTTTAAGTATATACACAATGGGGCAGTTCCCGAACAGGGTTTAAGACTAGTCCTAGATTAAAATAAATGTTAAGTGCACTGAGATATCTTAAAATATATTATTGTCGTTGTTTGGTCTTAAAATGCTCACAGATAATGCATTTTTGTAAGACATGTTTCTAAAAATTCTTAAATGTTCTAAATTAGCAAAGATTAATCTAACCCCTATCTGGGAAACCGGCCCAATATGCATATAGAAAGTTGTTTCTATGGTTTTTATATTATTTTTTACTGTATGTGATAATTATAAAAACTGTTCCATATGATTTTCTCTGTATTAAAAATTACTTGTATAGATTGTTTTCTGCTTATGTTATATTTTCAAAATATATACTATATGTGTTTAAGTTTATATAAACATAATGAATACACACAGTACACATATATTATGTAAACAAAATAACGTTTATTTTGGATGCGATGAAAATAAATATATATA
>JAUMHP010000070.1:17485230-17500812 GCA_032361065.1 Enteromius trimaculatus | reverse complement strand
AAAGTGTGTTTTAACTAAATGAAATGTAAAATATCTATTTTACACTGATGCATAGCTGCAAAAATGCAATGTCTGCACATTTCTGTTGTTTTGGAATGAAAGTATTTTGACATTATATTTTGGATACATATTATATTATGCGGCTTTAACTACTATGTACTTGCATCAAAAAATAAGTGCATTTTAGGTTATAAATAGGTATACATATAGGTATTTATAAAAATATTAGTACAATGCAATGTATGTACACAATAAGTATATTGTATCAGATGATTTCACTGTGTGCAGTACATACAAATATATGTACATATACAATATATGAATATATATAATTCTGAATTCTACATTTAGTTATTTAGTTTTTTTGTTATTTTTAATGAGACGTTGAATGAATCGCAGAAGTAAAAGCTTTTTTGTTGTTAAAATAATTTATTAATATCTTTCTTTAAAAAAATTGACACTTGGTTTTGTTATATAATGCAATGATTCAGCAATTTGTAAGCTTGTGTAAAATGTACAAATACTGGGAGCCACTTTATATGTATATTATGTATATTATAATTAATTCGTCATTATTTGCTGTATATGAAGACATTTGATTTTTTTGTTTTATTTTCACAACAATATAAACATATTAACCACTGTGTTTTTTTATGCAACTCAAAGGATTCAGTCTGCATGAATGTTATGAAATGTTGAGTGTTTTGTAGAAGTGCTTCACTGGACTAGCACGAGGAGTTTAGCAGATGTTTTGCGCTCATTAAAATGTTCCTGTATTCAGCATATCCTGAGCTACAGAGTATGTTTGCGCCGGAAAAAAAAGCAGAATCCTCCCCATCTGGCGCATTTATCCCTGTAAATATTTTGGGGATATATTTGGGTTTGTTTTTGACACCTTTCCAAACTCTTTTGCCATTTTGTGTCATTTTCCAAAGCGTGCTGCGAAGTGAAGCCTTTCAGCGAATATGGAGAAGTTTTAATGATGCTGTAGACATCAGCGGGAAGGATTTTCATTTCAAAACAGTCCTTTTACCGCTTTATTCCTTCTCCTGGGACGACTGTCTTGCCGCACACACACACACCAGCTGATGTGGGCACACCCTGGCACAGTGTTTCCACCGGTGCCCGTTCCACGTTTGCTGTGGATGCCAGGGCTGGTGTGTGCTGCGGCGAGACCCAGCAAATCTGTTCCACTCTATTACCCTCGTGCCTGCCGCCCACCTTTACTGTGGGGAAAAGAGCAATTTCCTGTCGCAGTCTGTTTGATCAAGTGCTAAACCCTTCTGATCAATAGAGAGACAGATGTCAGCTCCAGATGGCCGTGTGGCAGTACCTGGGGCAGTGGACGGGCCGTGCCAGGATGACAGCATGGCACTGTGCAAGGGCAGCAGTGTCCTCCCTCCGCACCAGCCGACAAACGCAATTAGATCCTTTAGCCGCTGCCTGTTTATTTCAGACGCTCGAAGCGACGGCGGACGTAATTAGCTCATGCTTTGTGCAATATGTGGAATTACAGAAGAGTCTGAATCTTGGGTCGGATTTTACAGTAGGTGATGTCTTTCTGTGCCGTTGGCATTATGACAAAAATTGTCAGGTTCCCAAACGCTCACTCATTCGCCATTGGTCAGACAAACAATGAGTCTATGGTTTACTACAGGGGTTCACAAACCTTTTTCTTTTCTTTTTTCAGCAGAATCACTTGGATGCACTGGATTTTAGGATCCCAATCAAATGTAATACTGCCAATATAATTATTATTATTTATTACATTTGGTTGAACTCTAATTACGAATTTAATATATATATATATATCTTAAACTTTTTATTATATAACTTTTTATTACATGTTCAAAAATCATGTTTTTTATGACGTTATTATGTTATTTAGCTGTATTTTTTAGTTTTTTTTTTTTACCTAATCAAGATAACCCCACAGTAGTTTGATTGAAATTAATTGGAATTTTACATTGAAAAAACATGATTTTTAAAAATTGTTAAAAGCAGTTATCTGTTTTTGCTAATAAACTGTTCATATATATGTGTTTAGGAAACCAATCAAATTTAATCATAATCTATTAATAATAAAAATAATTAATTGCTAATAACAATTATTATTGTTGTTATTATTTTGTATTTTGTAGGTTTTCAGAAATGTCAGTTAAATGTATAACTGTAAATTACAATTGTACAATTTTATTGTGCAGTTATAAATTATAATTATAATGAACATTTTATTTTACACTATAAGTTATACATTTGTATCTTACATTTTCTTTTGCAAACCCTCAACATGTAAACCTTTAAAAATCCTTGTGCTTTTCTTTTGGCTGAAAATAAATTGTTGTAAAGTTCAGCCCACAAATATGATGAACATTACAAAAATGTATAAATAAAGTGAACCTAGTGCATGTTGCGTTCCCAAGTGAATATTAAACTTTAAAAATATATTACGTTAAGTGATGGAGTTTGCTGTATGTTTCTCTTTAAAACAAGCAGAGCATCTATAGTCATTTAAATAATTTCACTAATGAATATCGCGACTATCAGGCAGCCCCTTTTTATTTGTTTTAATGTTACATTGGATATAATTCATTAAATAGCGTTTTACCAACACACGCACACCCCCTGCAGTTCCCTCGTGGTCCCACAGGGGTTCGCAAACCCGCATCCGTGTTTACTGTATTATTATAATACCTTTTCCCAGAATGCACTTCCACTGCGAGACATCTTTGTCAGCTCTCCTCCTGTGATTTGTTCATGTCGCAGCGATCCGTCATCTTCCAAAATGGTTGACAGGTGCATCAATCTGGCTCAATCTCCCACGAAAAAATGCCACTGCCAGACGGCCCGAGTCGAGGTTTCCAAAGACGAGAAGGAGCCATTTTTCCAGGCCGTGCATTTGCATGAGGGCAAGCTTCCACGGGCCCATGTGGCACGGGGACGGAGCCATGTTGGAAGAGAGCGGTCCCGCTGGAGCCCGGCCGTTCACCTGCTCCCCAGCGTGGAGCATGCTGGGAAGGGGACGCGGGCCACCGACCACAGCTGGGGGTCTGCTGCGCTGCTCAACACTACCGCTCCCCGCTGCCATGAAGGCGTGACGTCCCATTAACGCTGATGGTCAAGACGGGTGGCATGTGTGTGTCCCTCCCAGCGGGGGCCGCAGTAAACACATGTCGACTAGCCGCAACCAAAACGCAGTAACCTGACCAAGTGAGAATGTGTGCTCAGCGCTCTCTTTAACTCTGCAATCAAAATATTAGCAAGAAGTTTTTTGTACTATGAGTGAGCTAATCTATGCCGCTTCCCATTAAAAAAAAAAAAGGAGGTCAAATTCTATTTTTATTCATTCTAAATTTTATTTTTATTATCCAAATGTCATTTCAAGCCAGATATATTTATTCATGCTTGCGTTTCATCCAAAAATGCTTTTGCAACATTCATGCGATGTGTAAACAAAGTTTGGGCTTGACGTTAAACTGATGAGCGGATGTGTTTTTAATGCTAATTCTCATCACAGCTGTTGCTGTAAACACAGTAAATTAAAGCTTTTGTCAGCGTGATTCTCAAATCAGCAAATGAAAAGTACTTCTAAAGGGATTTGTCAAAATCAGCTTTTAATCATTAAATAAACATCACTTTTTGACTATTATAAATCATTCAGTATTATAAACACATTTCTGTATCTGTTGCGAGTTGGAAACCTGTAGTGTTTTGAGCTGGAATTTATAATATTCAGAAGAAAGGTCTTTTTTATTTTATTTTTTTTTGTTCTGTCATTCCAGATCTCTCTCTGCCGTAGTCTACTCTTTTATAATGAGCACACCACATCATAACACTACACAGTGCTAGACCGCATTACATCAATGCATATATTTTATACTAATACCACCACTGTCATTTTATTTACTTGAACTCTTTCACAAATGTGCTAAGAATGTAAGCATGTGTACAATAGTACCCATTTATGCTTCAAAAAAATACTGTAGAACAGTCACTGCAAGACAATGGAATGGTTGAAATGCGAACCAAAAAAAGTCTTTTTGGGAAAACAAGGAGGGGACAAGTAGCTGTGTGTCTGAGATTGGTCTCGTGTGGTTTTGGGATGAGCAGAGCGAGCTCTGATAGGTCAGATCTGTATTACAGTATGGGAACAGTGCCCCCTTATGGCCATACACAGTGATTGTTGACATTGAGACGGAACATATCAGTCTGATGGCTTATCAGTTACACGACTCGCTAATTTAGACTTCTTGTATTATTTTATTCATTTATTTATTAATTACTGATGTTCAAGAGTAGATCTGCATTTACAAGTAGTTCAAAATTAGACTCAGCAAAGCAATACCTACAGTATTTACCTAAAATATTTCATAAGTAACGAATTAAAAGATTTTGGGCAATGATTTTATTGCCATTTATTTTTTCCCCTACTGTCCAATCAGAACAACTTGCAACCCACCATTCAACAACTGTATTTTAGTCATTTCATTATTATTATTTTTATTAATAGCCTTAAGTTAATAATTAGGAAAAGCAGAGGATATATATATAATATAAAAAAAGAAAATGAACACTTTTATTTATTTTATTAAATTTTTTTAGAAGCTTTTCCAGCTTTGCATGAAGTGAATGAATTACTGAACGGTCGATAAGAGCTGCCTGATCTTTCTGAAGGGATGACATATGATTTAAGATTAAATACACCTTTACTGTCACAAAATATTAAGGATGCAATTGCCTCCTTTGTCTCAGATTCATTTCTGGCGTAGCGTTAAGGTTTGTGCCCTGATGCAGCCGTTTGTCCGGACAGATGGGAGAAACAAACACGGATATGTTTAACTATGCATTTTACAGCAAACTATTAAAGTCTTTCACTGTTTACACACGCAAACATTTGAGTAGCTGTCCTCCGGCCAGTTCATTAGCCAACCCTTCTGTCGGCTTTTGCCACGAAAAGACAGAAAGAAAATGCAGACGAGAGCTAAAAAGGCTTGTTTTGTGCTTTTACAACACGCTCGATCTTTTAAAGTGATCATTCAAAGTGCTCGTGCCCCAGATCAGGCGCCTTTGAGGGCTTGGGTCCTGGTGCGTTTGATTAGAAAGGCACAGACTTACACGTGTAATTGCTTAACGCTGAACCCTCCTGTAATTCCTTTATGTGAACATCTTTAAGTAAGTGTTTAAAAGCATCATTAGTGCGAGCGAGGGGGGAGTTTGGGTGCTAGTGGATTCTATAGCGGGAGATTGTATGAAAAGAAGCTTTTTTTTAAAGTTATCTGGACTGTGTACAGGATACCGGGTTTTGATTGTTTTAATGAAGCAGCTGGCTTATTGTGTGTCCTTAATTCCTCCATTGTTTTTGGAATATGTCATAGTTCTTTATTCTTTTATCAGGTGCGCTGCAGGAGGACAGAGACAATAGGCTTCATTGCGACTGCGTTGGCCACGGCACAAAGGCCTTCTGCTGCAGACAGCTCACAGGCGAAAGCAGCACAGCGCTGGCTACGCTTTTCAGCCGGGGTCCCGTGTCTCCTGCGTGTGCACTCTCGCTTTAGGGCCGCCCATCGACCTGTGTGTTTCGGTGTGTGGACTTACAATGGCACAGACAGGAAGTCTTCTTCCCGACTGTGGATGTTCTTTAAGTTGGACTTTTTGACCCCGAGAGTGCTTTGAGTTGAGGAGGAGAATCGGTTGGGAATGTTTCTACACTGGCCTGACCGCCCACACCTGTGATGGGTTCCAGCCAGCCTTTTGTTCATCACTGCATGAAGTTAGGCTTTGTTTGACGTACTGTAGAATATTGGCAGATTGCACTTATTATTTCTGCAGGAGGTTATGCAAATTTTCTACAGCTTTCACTGGAAATGTGCAGCATACTGTATACATTCAGTGCAAAATACATTTCCAGAGTGACAGACAAACTAGAAGTAAGCATTTTTTCCCTCTGTTTTTTACTAGACTGACAAAAGTTAAGAATGTTTTCAATTTGAAATAAATGCAACTAACCAAATAATTATGAATGTTAATAGCTAAATACATATCAGCTTTTTAATAGGCAGGAGAAGGCAATTCCCTAATCTTTAGCTTTTGAGGTCAAAGGTCATCCATCCTGTGTACAGTATTTTAATTAGTTTCTGAAAGTAAGGAAGCAAATTTAGTATATAGATTTTGGTATTTTAAAATATATTATATTATGTATATTATATTATTATAATGTATCATACATCAATTATGTATTTCTTTATGAATTAAAAAAAGTCATTATACTAATTTAGCATTTGTTGACATTAATATATTTATATTAATTATGCTTATAATATTTCCATTTTCTTATTTTGTATTATACATTATTTTTTATTGTTAACCGCTGCTAAAACCTAGCAATTATTATTAATTTCTTTAATAAATTTGTTGATGAAGATAAATGTGTGTGTATATATATATATATATCTATGTATATGTACACACAGTTATAGACAAACAGATACTATAAATGAGAAAAGCACATTATAATGGCAATGAAAACTTAATATAAACATAAAAGATCATTCTAATAATATTAATAAATACTGCAATATTCTGTAAGAACACTTGTATGATACTGTATGTGATGCGTTGGATTGAAGCAAATAGAGTAGAAAACCACTGCTTTAAATCTCACCTTTCATCTGCAAAAACATCCGCATCAGAGAAAGACATGACAGCAGCACTAATATCGTTCTGATTTTTATTACACCGTATCATTTCAAAGTTTTCCACACCTCACAATGCAGAGGCACCCTGCATACACCACGTCTCTGCCTCCGTTTCTACAGTGCTAGTAATGAGTTCTTCATGCAACTTCCAGCAGTACTCTGAGCAGGCAGAGGTGACCTGCGGCCTCCTGCTGGTGCAGGTGACAGTTCTGATCTGCGCTGATGGCGACGGCAGTTTTTGTTATTTTAATTGGGAGATAAGGAAGGAGAGAGCCTCTCCAGGCAGTGTGTGGTGTGTGACAGGATCCCGCTGATGAAGAGGACCCGTCTGAAGAGCGTGTCTCCCCGCTGCAGATTCACACTATGATAAGCTGCTCTTTCAGGCAGCAGTCACGCATTTCTAACACAGAAGCTTTCGCAGTCAGAGCCTGCATAGAAAGCCATTTATTCTCCAACTTTATATCTGATTATTATTTATCTGATATATCTTTCATTTTTGAGCGTACAGTGATTATTAAATAATAAGATTTCTCTTCAAACGTGTGCTTGGTAGCTTATTTTTATTAGACAGCTACAGTAGTTGAAAAGTAGTTGAATAGTCAATGAGTGAAGTGATTCACACTGTGCAGTATCATTCTTTCAGACCGTTTTCAGAAATTACATTCCCTTTCTTTTTGTCTCCTTACCTTTCTAACAGCTGCTGTGAAAGTGCAGCTCATCTTCCTCTCAGTGTCTCTAACTGAGAGTTTAATTAATTGTCCAGCTTCCCTACTGAAACAATGTCCTAATTCTGCCATTTAGCATCTGTGTATCATAGTTTGTTGTTATCTCGGAAGCCAGATTTTTCGTAAATAGTCATATTTAAAACTTTAATCTCTTGAATGGCAAATGAAGTGCGGCTGAAATCCGTCCGTGTGTGATGATAAATGCTATCTGAGTTAAAACCCTTCACTGACTTCCCATCTATCCCTCCCCTCTTTTCTTTCGAAATGTATTCGGGGTGTTTGATCTGAACTCAAATGTTAGATGTACAGTAGACCGTAAATATAAACCATCCCATTACAGCAACATGATTCATTAATTAAAGATGAAATGCGTAACAATATGAAAAGAGTGATTTTTTGTTGTTGTTGTGTTTCATGAATTCCTTTAGGTTTTTTTAATTGATTTAAGGCTGTCCTACAGTATATGGGATTTTCCTGTTTAATTATGCTACCTGTATAATTTCAAATGCAAAAAATAAATAAAATGTGTAGAAAATATATAAGAATTCATGTCATTTTAATAAAATAATATTCTATTAACTATTCTAAAACTACTATTTAGAATTTTAGATATAGTACTGCAGGCTAAAGTTGAAACATTTGGGGTCGGTATGATTTTGAATGTTTTTAAAAGACGTCTCGTATATGATCCACAAGGCTGCATTTACAAATACCAGTTTCCTATTTTAGTATATTTTAAAATGTCATTTATTCCTGTGAAGACAGAAAATTTAGTTGTTGTTTTTTTTAAGATTCTTTAATGAATAGCAAGATTGTAATAACTGCTGCAAAATATTTGCTTGTATAGTTTTATCTGAATATATTAAGACAGAAGAAGAGAAGTATATTAACGTGTATTTTATTAATTTAAAATTATGCACTTAATCTTTAAAGAATCATGATAATTAATTCTCTTTTAACTTAAAGGATATAGTTTACCCAAAAATGAAAATTCTGTCATCATTTCACCCTCGAGCAGTTCCAAATCTGTATAAATTTCTTCGTTCTGCCGAACACGAAAGAAGATATTTAGAAAAAAGTTTGTAATCGGGCAGTTTTGGGTGACCATTGATTTTTATAGTAGGACAAAAAATGCTATTGAATGTCAAAGGTGACCGAAAACAACCTGCTTGAAAATAACCTGCTTCCTCCATAATCAGTAATCAGCTTTAAGCAGCAGTGATCATCTGTGTTTTTTCTCTCACGCAGGAGGTCAGCTGTGGTGCACTACGACCAAGAACATGATGGAAGGCGAAGAGCTGGTGGCATTCGCAGTGGACTTTGACTCTCGATTGCAGGCGGTCAATCACATGTCTCTCGGTGAGGGCATGTACCCAGCACGCCTTCTGGACACCATCCAGCTCCTGCCCCAGCAAGCTGCCATGGCCTCCATATTACCTACAGCTATAGTCAACAGTAAGACCTGCTTCTGTTTACACACAAGCTCAGTAACTGTCCACAGGCATCATAAACACGTATGCAGCGAATCAAAACTAATAACTGTCAACCTACTTTTACAATAAGGCCGTACGGTTAAGTCTCACCGTAAAACTTGGCTGCAATATTGCCACATATGGGGTCTCACCTGTTCCCGCGGCTGCACCGTTCAGCTCTCCAACCAATCGTTCGAGCCAGTTCAGAAAGTGTTACACACGCACGTATAACACTGAAAACAGAGTCATTCACTGATTAACCTCTGCTAGAGGAACGTGATGTTCTGCCCTTCAGTTTAGGGGTACAGTAAACATATCTGGACTCTGACCAACCTTGTAATTGCAGAATTCAAGCCATTTGCAAATACTTTGTTTGTTGACTTTATCAGGGAAGTCTAGAGTTCAGCTTGACACAGAGGATGCTGCTAGCAGATGGTGCAATGTTTTCATTTGCCCTTGAGGAAAGGGCACGAGCCTACTGGAATCATCTCTGTTGCCATGCAACGTCACAGCAGAAATGTCATTTAAAACTGTTATTTGAGTCATGCATGTGAACTGATCGTTCAGACGTCCCCAAACACTCCAGACATCCTTTCTAAAATATCCCCTCTATAGGTATTTGTAAAGACTTCCCCAATTGCTCTTCTACTTCCACTTTTGAAGTAGTATGAAAAGTAGTATGCAATTCCTCAGCTAAATGTTTAGGATTTCGATAATAAATGAACTTATTTGGAAAAGGGGCAAAAGTGGCAACATAAATGCTACGGATCATAATGTGTCAAATGACACACTCGGCAGAATTGTTGCAGGTTGCCTTCACATGTCTGTCTCTGTGTTTCAGAGGACATCTTCCCCTGTAAAGCGTGTGGGATATGGTACAGGAGTGAGAGGAACCTTCAGGCCCACCTGATGTATTACTGCAGTGGACGGCAGAGGGAACCTGATAACGTCTCTGAAGATACTGATGCCAATTCCCACCAAACTCCCAATATCTGCCCTTTCCCACAATGCAACAAGAGCTTCAGCAACCCTCGAGCTCTGGAGATGCACTTGAGCACACACAGTGGTGAGTGTGATGGTATCATGTGTACAATGCATTTTGACAGTTAGACAAATAGTTATTTCTGACAGTGTTGCACATTTAGCTCATTCATCACCCACTGCTATTTTGCAGCTGTCATTTATTCATATCATCAAATCTTAAATGTTACAGTAAATTATGTTTAGGCTTTGTATATATAAGTGTAGAATATCATTATTAAATGTGTTTTAAGATTATTTGAAACCCGGCCAATCTGGATATTAATGATTGTTATGATTAATAATGTTATTCATTAATATTAAAATATATTAAACTTCTACAGTATATTTGCATGTAAAAAATAATAATAAAGAAAGAAACAAGGACAGTTTTATAATGTGCGTCTAAGTAAAAGGGAAAATGCTACAGCAGACACAATGTAAAATTAGTGGAAATGCAAGATTAACAAAAACAACCGTCTTTTTTGTTTCTCACAGGTGTCAAAATGGAAGAGTCTCTTCCCCCTGGCACCAGCTTGAAATGCACAATCTGTAACTTCACAGCAGATTCACTCCTTACATTCCAGCACCACATCCTTTCGCACCTGTCACAGGCAGCCTTCAGATGCAATCACTGCCACATCAGCTTCCAGAACCACAGGGAACTGCTGCAGCATCAAGACTTACACGGACACTCTGGGAAGATTCACAGGGAGAGCGACAGCGAGAACTCCCCAAGAGGAGGAGAAGAAAGCCTACAGGCGGCGCGAGCAGAACTGTCAGGCAGGAAGGATGTGGTTATGCAAAGTCCCAAGAGCACACCTAACAAGGCCCACAGTCCTGATGGAGAACTCGAAAGACCTGAGAAAAAACCTACCCTCGGCCTGCAGAAGGGAGAAAGTCACCTAGGAAGCAAGGCTAGTTTCTCTTACACCAGAATCAAGTCAGAACCCTCTAGTCCACGACTAGCCTCCTCGCCGGTCCAGCACAGCATGGGCCCAACCTTTCCCATGGGTCCATTCCTGTCACAGTTTGCTTTCTCTCAAGACATTTCTGTGGTACCACAAGCATCTGAGATTCTAGCCAAAATGTCAGAGTTGGTGCATCGCAGGCTACGCCATGGAGGGAACAGCTACCCTCCTGTCATCTACAGTCCTCTCATGCCCAAAGGAGCAACCTGCTTTGAATGCAACATCACCTTCAATAACTTAGACAACTACTTAGTTCACAAGAAGCACTACTGCAACAGTCGCTGGCAGCACATGGCGAAGTCTCCAGATTTCTCCAGTGTCCCGGACAAGGTGTCCGATGCCATAAGTCCGAACAGTGGCCACACTTCGGTCGGTATGCTCCCCGGATGCCTTCCATCAGATACTGACAGTCATCTCGTGACAACAGCTTGTTTGAATTCGTCTGTTTTGGATATTATGAACGCTGGTGGTAAAGTGCCAGAAAAAGACCTTCCCGGGCAAGTAAAGAAGGTTAATACACCAACAGGAGTAGAGGAACGACTCGGCGGAAAACAGCCTGAGGTGAAGAGTCCCAGCACATCTTTGGTGGACGGAGACAACGACCCAAACAAGACCACCTGTGAAGCTTGCAACATCACCTTCAGCCGGCATGAAACTTACATGGTTCACAAGCAGTACTATTGCGCCACTCGCCACGACCCACCCATGAAACGCATGTCCGCGAAGGTGCCCGCCATGCAGAGGACCATGAGAACGCGCAAGCGGAGGAAGATGTATGAGATGTGTCTAACGGACCAAGAGCAGCGGCAGCCCATGGGGCCTCAGCCGGGATTCTTGGGTATGCCCACTCTAGGAAATCCCTGTACATCCCAGGAAACGGTAGAAAGTCTGGCTGACCGCTTCCATCCGCGATGCGACATCTTTCCGAGCCTCGTCCCGAAACACTTAGATGCTTCTCTTACTGTCTCCAAGCCTATCCTTGCCCCCAAAGGTAACACTATTGCAGACCCACAGGAACTAGATGCTCCGATAGATCTCAGCAAAAAGTGCTCACCTCTTCCTGACAAGTCGTGCAATTCCCCCAAAAGACTCTTGGACTATCACGAATGTACCGTGTGCAAGATCAGTTTTAACAAAGTGGAGAACTACCTTGCCCATAAACAGAACTTTTGCCCTGTCACATCTGCTCAGCATGGTGAGATCGGCAGTCTGGAGCAGCCGATGTTCCCGGGCGTCAAGAGCGAAGGCAATAATTCAGAAGACATCTATGATAAGAGTTCTGTGAAATGTGAGAAAAACGGTGGCAACAAGCTGATGGTGCAGAATGGAGGCATGTTTCCACCACACCTCGGGCCGGCGCCAGATCTGAAAGCTTTCGGGGACGCAGCACTCATTACTTCGAAAGATGAGAACAAGAACATGTTTTTGCCTCACTGTCTCTATCCTGGAGCAATAAAGAAGGTGAAAGGTACAGAGCCAATATCGCCGTATTTTGGGATAAAAAGCAGCGACTACATGGCAGGTAGTCTCGTTATGCAGGGCGAGGCGGCCGAACAGGAGCAAAGCATCAACGGCGCAGGTGAGACGGGCACAGAACCACCTGCGGCCAATGGCTGCCCCCATCCCAGCAAAGACCCACTGCCCCTGCTGCCTAAAAACAGGGGCATGGTGATCGTCAACGGTGGTCATAAAGAGGATCGCCAGACACCAGCAACTCCCCAGCAAGAGAATCAGCCTCACAACGCCTCGTCACCAGAGGAACAAACCTCTCCCACGTGGGGAGCCGAGAACCCTCCCGACCCAAACGAGAATGTATCACCCACTTCGAAATCGCCCACGGAGGAATCCACACCTGCCGGAAAAGGCGTAAATGGGTCGGCGCCACCAGCAGGCAGTGGGAAGTACTGCCGCCTCTGTGACATCCAGTTCAATAACTTGTCGAACTTTATCACTCACAAGAAGTTTTACTGCTCGTCACATGCCGCCGAGCACGTGAAATGAAATACGTTCCTCTCCCCTCGTCTTTTTTGGGTACACAGTCGTGGAAATAGTGCATCTTGCAGTTTTATATACTGCTTGTGGACAATCAAGAGAAGCTTCTTCTTTCGTTATTTTAAGACTTAATGCAAAATGATGAAGAAAAAAAAATCCAAGTGTAATATTGGTGCCACTTTCACCTTTTATTTATTTCACAATCAGTATTAATAGGAGTAGTGCTCTTAATTTAAATTCAAAGAAAGTTTATATCAGAGTTGTTTGTAATGTTAATGTATAGTCATTCTTGTGTAGCAGACATATTGTTTACAATGTACATTAGGTTCAAGGAGACAATAGGCACAGGATACAAAACTGAAATGCGTTTTAGACCCAACAATAGCTACTGGAGCACTTGTGTATTCTTATTTGCTGGTACAGTTTTTTGTATATGTCAAAATGTCACTTGCAGTATGATTCTCTTGACTTCAGCCTTAAAACAGTTCGGAGGGATAACCAGGCACAACGCTGCAGCTCATGTTTTGGCATATACTGTACACATGGCTTTGCATATATATGTTGCTGTTTGTCTGTCTTTTCTTCGACTCAGAAATGGATGTTTAAATGAAGATGGCAGCATTCTTGTATAGTACTTGTATTTCTGTTTGCTGATACACCTCTTGTTCTCCCTTTTTAAAAATTTGCTCTCAGCGCAATACTTTGTAAAAAAAGAAAACATAAGGAAAAAAGGAGGAGGGCGGGAAACATTATGGAAAGCAGTATTATAAAGGGGGAAGAGCAGCTATTTCTTACTCCTGAAAAAAAAAATTAAATTGTACAAAAAGCAGGTTTATCAATGGTGATTATTGATGGGTGGGATAAGACAAGGGAATACTGTAAAAATGATCATTCCAATGTCCTTATGTAAGAAAAATATTTCTTAAAAATGTTGTTGCTATGCATGTATATGGATGGAATAAAATTCCAGATCTGTTGGAAATTTTTATTTTGATGTGGTGTCAATTAAACTTCAATCCTCAGGATAAACAGACCATGTTATTGTCTTCTTTCAGGATGTCTAATGAAAACATTTAAAGGCCTCATCTAAAGAAGAAAAAGGGAACACGTACACCGTGTGTGTTTATGAGGACACAAATTTGTATAATGACAAAGATTACATTATGAAGGTAATTTATGAGGACTCATTCTGTATGATAAGCTTTATAAAATCTAAAAATGGCTTTTTATTACATTTAAACTATAAAAAAAAAACATGTTTATGAAAAATGTCATGTTGCAAATAAAGTCCTTTTTTTCTTTTAAAGCTAAATATAATTTCCACATTTACTGAAAGTACTGGAATTAGTACAGTAGATAAATGCTTGTGCATAGGTTTAACAAGGAGTGAAGCACACATAACGTGAGATTTCTTACAAAAACACTATTTAGAGGCTAATAAACAGAGAATAGACTCAGTATTGTTTGTTACTGTATAGCACTGATGACAATGTGACATTATTTGCACCCTTTTGGCCTCTAAATAAAGTATAGTTTGTAAGAAATCAGAAATACAACTTCATGGACGTTTTTTTTTTTTTCTTAAATTTATTCACATTAATAAAAAAGCATTTCGGCAAAAGTAAGTACAGTTAAACGCAGTTAAATTACGTCTTCAGCAGTTCACCAAAAATGTACAATCCATCAACAAACAGACTACAGAGATTTCGGTTTCCTTTGTAAGCAGAAATATGAAGCTGTTATTTGGCCTCGGTATGTGACAGCTGCAGGGAAGGAGCTGTTATTGATCTGTTGTTATTAGAGAGGCTGCATTTTCTGAAGCATCTCACTGCCTCTGTTGGTTGGACTGCCTTTGTGACACGAGCTTATGCAAATGTTTGATAAGCGAGGATGGATTTTTGTAGATCATGTGACGATCCGCCCCAGCGATCTGAATGTGATTGGCACTGGGATAAGAGCGCTCCAAAAACTTGCTCTGAAGTTCAGCAACCACCTGACAGTTAATGAGACGTTCAGCAAAGGATTTGCCTCTGATTAAAACTAACTGAGTTCAGAAGTGAAGGTAGAAAGTGGGACTGTGAAAGACACTCACTTGGTTGAGATCTGAAGGAAGCTGATCATCAAAGGATTCCCCAGTGATCACATGCACAGATGTCTTGCTAGAGAGAGGCTTATATCTGGAGATCTCTCTGAAAAAGTCAAGGACATTCAAACAGCAGCATAAATGAAGGCAGGTCAAACTTCACACTAGAGATTGCTTATTAATACACCATTAATTGCATTTTGCATTGCGGTTTTTATATTTTATTTTGTCACAATTAGTCCAATTAACAAAAAAAAAAAAGAATATTGCTCAAAAATTATTATTTTATAACACAAAAATTATTATTTTATAACACAAAAATTAGTTCTGCATACAGATTATCAGAAATGTACACAAAATTAATAAGAAT
This sequence comes from Enteromius trimaculatus, assembly GCA_032361065.1. Classification (NCBI taxonomy): domain Eukaryota; kingdom Metazoa; phylum Chordata; class Actinopteri; order Cypriniformes; family Cyprinidae; genus Enteromius; species Enteromius trimaculatus. Next base: position 17,485,484 of record JAUMHP010000070.1, on the reverse strand, counting down.
AACAATGATGATGACAATGAACATTGTTCTTGCTGTTGACCAGAAACCATCTCTCAGTCTCTTTCAGTCATCTAAGCTTTTAGTTATCAGGGGAAAAAACATCAAAATCAGATTATTTTAGTATCACTCAGAAACAGCTTCATTCATATTTTAGGGGGGGGGGTGGGGGGGTGGGGGGGATTGGTTAGTTTCACGTCTGTGTTTTTGACATTGTATTAGTTTTGGTTTAATTCTTTTTAATTATTATCTGTTCT
>JAUMHP010000070.1:17465312-17484127 GCA_032361065.1 Enteromius trimaculatus | reverse complement strand
AATACATTTAAATTAACTGAACAAAAATGAATATAAACATATTTCATTAACAAAATCTTAATGCAATCTTGATTTTAAAAAGTATTTTTTTTTTTTCATTTTTTAATTAAAACAAACAAGTTTCTTATGAAATGTGGTTGAAAGGTTTTCGTTGAAGCTGCAGTCATTACCTGACTTGAGATGCACTCTCGTTGAGAAAGAAATGTTCGTCTACAGCAGCGCTCTGATGGGCAGGGTTACACAGCAGATATTTCTGACAGGACAATCACAAGACAAAAAATCAGAACAAGCACTAATTTATAAATCGATGGCTGAAAGAGATGTATTTACATGGAGATATATTATACGCCAGCGTGGCTTAAGGAAGCTCAAACGACAGGAGTTGTTCCAATATTTAATTTTCACTCTTTGGTGATTGTACTATAGACTCTCGGTGACCTCAGACAGACACACTTGAAAGCGTCAAGTCAACACTTGAGTCAACAGCTGAAGAGGAACAGATCCTCTCATGAAGAACAATCCTCCATTCTGAGAGACAGAGCGGTCAAATTAAATGTCGACAGGCATTTCAAGAGCCACAGTTCCTCTCAGTTAAACATGAAAGCACAGCGCAGCCGCTAATTACTATTGGATTGTCTGCCTTCTTGTGGAAAGAATTTTATGCGAAATAAATGCTTGTTTTATTTCTTTTAAATCATGTGATTTGTAGTTTGAACATATATTGACAAGTCCTTATGAGCAATAGCAATTGATTAGCATGACCCTGATTAGGTTAACAGTGACCATCTACTGTATATACTGCATTTGTCAGTTACAGAGACATAATATGTCTTCTTTAAAAACTGTATGTGACACTCTGTGTACCTTTATTTAAATATATTTAGTGAATGCAAAAAGGTTTTTAAAAAAAGACATTTTGGAAAGACAATTTTGTATATTATAAAAAACATACAAGTCCAGAAAATTAGTAGTTTGGGTTTGCAGTCAATCTTGCTTTTATTCTTCTTCTTATTATTAATAATTAGATAAATTAGATAATAGTTAAATAGAAAATTAATAGTCTTTTACATTTAGCAAGGACATTTTCATTTCATCTTAAGTGACAGTAAAGGCATTTGTAAAGTTATGTAAAGTTTGTGCAAAGGCTGCTGAAAAATCATGTGTTCATCATAGCAATAAAATATGTGTTCAAATAGACAGCAGCTATTTTAAATTATACAAATATTTCCCAAATGTACTGTTTTTACTGTATGTATAGATAGATAGATAGAACAATAGATACTCCCTAAAATATAAAAAGTATTCTGTTTAAATTAATAGCAATTTTGTTTTTGTTTTTCTGAGCCAAAAATAAATATCACACTTTTACCTGATTTATTAATTACTTTTACCCCACATTCTAATCAGTTGTCTTTTTTTTTTTTAATTTGTCACTATCCTAGATGTCTCCCATTTGTCAGTTTTTTTTTGTCATTTAAACCCATAAAATTAATTTATATATTTAATTGAATTTCTACATAAATATTGTGTTACACTGAATGACCAAATATTCTCCAAAAACTTTTGAAACCTTAAAAGTAGACACTTTACTTACACTTAAAGTGCTATCTATAGACATAAAATCACTTTTGTGAATATCTTTTGATGCATACATTTTAACGTCTTTGACCCATATACATACAGTACATACATATAACTTTTCATAAAAAACATTTTAACTTATTATTGATGTATTTTATTTTATTGCAAAGCAGTTTATTATCTTCTCCGTTGACTTCCATGCTAGCAGTTCTCTAAAACCCAAAAGTTTCCAAATGCAGCACAGACGTGGTTAACATGCATCTGTGCTTGCAACCACAACCTGAGGTTCATTTCTACATTTATAATAACTGTACACCAAAACGGTTGCAAGCCATTGACGCATTTGTCTTCTGCCGCATTTACAACAACACAAGCAAAGTTGTTTTTGTCTCTAGAAAACAGCCAGATATTTTAAAGCTTGTTTATTTTGTTTTGTTTTGTTGAAATCTACCGTTACAAAGAAACATATTGCTTTCGTTTTATGCTTCTAATCTTTCCCAGACAAATGAGACAGAGGTCTTAAAAACACTGTGTCTGTTTTTATGCAGATAGAGAGGAAGGATGGGCATGTATGAAATAAAGAAAAAAAACACACCTAGTCATCACCACCTTCCTGTTGTGCATTAATTATTTCAACCTCCTTAGAAAGGCGAAACATTCCTCCAAATCACCTCTTCCGTTCCTCAGGTCAACCTTCGATTCATGTCGTAAATGGGAATCTGTAGCTTTTTCAGGGGAAGAGGGGCCATTCAAAATTCTAATAAATGTTTTGCATATTCGTGGCCGCATGTTAACGTGCATGAAATTGGGTGGAACTGGAGCGAAGAGAGCGGCCTCGTACCTTGACTGCACGCGGCTGTTTTGCATCGTGACCTGAGAAACCTTGTCTGAAGGCGTTTCAAAAAGCCTCGGCGTCAGTCTCTGTCTGCAGCCTCTCACATTCACACAATCCCGAAAAGTTGTTCATCTCAGACAACTGATCATTAAACTGCTTCCCTTGTTCTCCAGAATCCTACCCCGCATGTCAAACGCCTGCTTTACGCAACAGCACCACCAAGCGGCCACACTTGGTCTCACCACCATCAGTCAAAGTGTTGAAAGTGAAACTGGACAGCTTCTACAAGCAGAGGGCAATGTCATTTTTACTAATGTACTGCACTGCAGGTGATTAAACTGCTTTGGTTTTTTAAAAGAAATCGAATGCAATAACATGCCAGAGATGAAATGTGCACTTGAATAATGTTTTAAACAGATATCATGAAAACGGGTTTAATTATATGAATTGTGTGACAGCTGTGAATTACAGCAGGTAAGTTATTTCAGAAAAGAAAAGAAATCATAAAATGAATCACAATTTCTTTAATCTTTCGAGAGCTAATATGTGTTTTATATATATATATATATATGTAATGATTCATTATTTAAACAATTATTTTAATATGTTGAAAGCTAGCATGGACATGGACACAAGTTTAACAGCAAAAAGTTATTTCAGAATTTTTACAAGGAAAAAATATCATCATAATTAAAATTAATAATTTTAATCTATTGGCAGCAAGTATAATTTATTTAAAATGTACTTATTTAAAAGTTGTAATAAAGTAATATATATACATATATATATTTATACACATATATAAAGTATATATATATATATATATATATATATATACACAAACATATACACACATATACACACATATATATACACACACATCCAAAATAAAAACAATTATTTACACATGCATGCATATTTAAGAAATATTTAATATTTTAATATTAAAAAATAAATATGTAATGTTTACATAATAATTCTATTTATATAGAACATTAAAAAAATAATATAAATATATAAATGTATATACGCATAAATATTTTCGAAAATATATATTGAATGTGATTTATCATTTGACACTGACATATATATCAGAACTTCAAGGAAAATCCTGAAATTATTCACCATTAATTATTTTATTATTTTAACAGGCTATATTTTTTAGTTTCCATTTTTTATAGGTTAAACAAGTAACATTTTCTTCAATGACCTTCAAAATCCTGAAGTGATTCAATTATTCTATTCACAGCTAGATTATTTTTTTTAACAGATTTAACAAGTACTGCTTGAAATGTATTGAATACCTTTTGGAGTATGTGTACCGCTGGTCGGGAATCACTATTGTAGAAAACTAGGAGCAGCGACATCTTAAACTTTAGTGGCATATTTACTCACCGGTTTGCTTATGAGACACAATTAGCCTTTAAACATTAAAAACTGAAACTGCAAACCCTGAAATTAAGTGACAAGGTGAATTGTTAACTAAACGTTTAAATCCATGAAGTGTCAGCAGGTTCAGATGGAGTTTGTGGACTGACCTGTCTCTGTATGAGCTCCTCTGAGACGTCTCCTCCCTGAAAGACCGGCTTCAACACCCCCAGGATAATGAGCAGACGACTCAAACCCGCGGCTGCAGAGAACTGCATCATCTGCATCGACGGGACGAGGTGAGAGTACCTGTAAAAAATATACAAACATCAGATTTTGAAGAAGTCATATATGAAAAATCCAAAAAAGACCACTTATTCAAATGAACTGTAAGGTCAGAATGAGGAGATGTTAAAGGAACACAGGAGGCAGAGGTGTGTAATCAGTGACAGGCGTCTGCTTTGATGAACTGCTTTAATTGAGGGGTCATTACCCGCGCATGAAGGACTAAACGACTCCTCACTGCGCAGTCTAATGCTTCACCCTGACAGCTCATTTATGAAGAATGAATCAATGACACAGAAACATTGATCAACACTCGTGAAGAATTATTTAGACACGTTCAATCACACGAATACACACGAGATAGAACTCTGTTGGCGAGCCTGCTGGATAGTTGCTAGGGAGTTGCTAGGGTATTATGGGCTTGCTGAAAAATAGAACACCTGTATGCAAAATCAGACTGCTACTAAAATTACAAAATACTATAAAAATTAAATATGTGATTTAAAAAAATGAAGTTATAGGGAAAGTTTTATAAGAAATCTCATTTAAATGATGAACAAAGAACACAGTGTGAGTTGTGTTTACAATTCACTAAAGATTGAGGCAATTCATGCATAAATTGTTCAAATTTATTAAACTTCTTTAAATGACCAACAGGAATCATCATAGTTAAACAAACAAACAAGCAAATAAATGTGCACTGAAATGTTTTTAAACACTACCGCCATCCTTAAAAATCCCCCAAAATATGCTAATATACATTTTCAAGTTGTGATTTCATTTAATAGGCATCTGACTGTGAAAACAAGTAAAACCAAATATAGTTATTTTCTAAATTAAAAGAAAATCACGAAATGAATCACAATATTTATTTATTCTTTTGACAGTGATTTTTTTAAGTTATGACCAAACCTAATGATTGATTTGTTAAACAATTAATTTGTTTAATCTATTGACAGCTAGAGTTTTTTAATTTAAAAAAGTAGTTATTTCAGATATTTAAAAAAATATTAAATTAATTATTTTAGTCTATTAAACTAAAAACTTTTTCCATTGTAATTTCTATTTGAAGTAAAACTTTAATTAAAATTTTTTTATTTAACACTTCAAAGAATACTGTGACATCAATTACAATTTATTATCTACAGGTAACATGTTCTCTTAATTTAATGTTTCTTTTTGTTTTTTAACAAAAATAAGTGAGAGTGTGTGTGTTAAAACTACGTTACTACTATAAGTAAATAATTAAATAATAATTAAAACAAATCAGCACATATTGCAAATGATTATTTTAGTTTTAAGGGATTTAAGGTTTAATAGCTGCTTTAACAGGGGAAATAAAATGAAAAAAACTAGTAGTCATTTTTAAATGCCATATAATCTGCCTGTATTTAAAGCCACATTAAATAAAAATGCTCCTGAGTTAGCAGTTTCCCTGAATCATTCAGAACCATTGCTGACTTCCAGACTTTTTTCGGTCATGTACGACTTACATCACTCATGTGCAGCTAACATTAGGGGTTTGTGCAAATAGCTGGTTACTAGTGATGCAGCACCACTAATGACCAAAAGCCATGAAAATGGTCCTAAACTGATCGGCTGTGTAGGAAAGTTCTGCTGAAATTCTCCAAACGCTCCACCTTCCATCAAAAGTTTAACACTGAGAGTTTGAGCTCATCTTTTTAAATATTCTTTCCCATGTCATTTTACCCCTTTTTCTTCGAACCGTTCTTCCCTGACACCTTTTCATCTGTCAGCATTTCCCCCAAAACACGGCCCGTATCGAGCCTGACAATTTGATTCGAAGTCAAATCAGTCCATTCGCTCTGACATTTTATTTCCACCTGTCCTATTCTCTCCATTTCGTCATTCTATCAATTCCTCCGGTGCTAATTCTGCCCGGTAGGTCTGGATTATGCGCAGGAAGGCATGCGTGTCAAAGGGAAATTTAGCGAGGGTAAAGACAGCCCAGATAGGAGGATGAATTAAACAGATAACGGCAGGCAGACGGAGAGAGGAAGTCGTGTCAAGCAAAACGCCTCACCGATGTTGGTCATTTTCCCATCCGTTCTCTCTCTCTCTCTCTCCTTCCCCCCCCTTAAGCATGACAGAAAACTATCTAAATGAATAAAAAAGTGATGAAATGACTTTGGTGCCATGGACTTTTTGCTCTTTGACTTCCCATCTGGATTAGTGCAGGCTGAATGGAGTCTGTTTCTTTTGTAAGAACCAACACATGAGTCTGTCTGAATGTTTCTCTCTCTTTGACACACACACATTCTGTGCTTGATAAGAGTCCATCTGAATTTGCATGGGAAATTATGTCCTGTACGTCCACTAGAGCTGCCCAGATGGACTGCTACATATACAGGGAAGACAAGGTTACTGATGGCCTACTAAAATCTTTTTTATTGCTGTAGTATCTAGTTCATGTAATACATTTTACTGATTTCATTTGTATGAAATTTTAATTTTTTCATAGCAAAAACAATGCAAATCAACAGAACAAAACACTAGCATCACTAAATAAAGTAGCAAAATATATTAGATATTAGCTAAACAAACAAATATTTATTTAATAAAAATATATAATGTTTATATTTAAATCTATTTATATATACAGTATATATATATATATATAAATCGATTATAGGAATACAAATATATACATTTAAAAGCATAATAAATATACACAGTGCACATCCATATATTACGTAAACTAAAACTTTTCTTTTGGATGCAATTAATATATAAAATATACAAAAAAAGATATAAAATATACAAAAAAAGTTGTTCCAGGACGCATGACTTTAAGCATCGACCATGACTACAGAACCCAGAATTATGAACTGTCTTTAATGTAAACTATAACAGTAGGAGTTAAGAAGCTTGGTTTGTTTCAGGGAAGTTCAAACTATCCATTTCAATAAATCCAAATGCTTAGGCTACTTGTTGGCTTTATCACTACAAAATGCTCACAACAGTTTCAGTGAAGCAATTTTCTTGTATTAAAATGTAAAATTAGTTTTTAAAAAAAGCAAAGTGCATTTTTAGTTTATATAGTTTACATAATACGTTCCTGCATTAAAACATTTTGAATATGATCAAAAATGGCCATTCGGTTGAAATAATGCTCCCTTTTATGCGGTTTCAGAAAACTTGCATATAACAGCTACAGATTAGTCTTATTGTCAAATACATCTGTGTATGAAAGCCATTAAAATGTAAATAGAAAAGGTTCCAGACGCTAGTGAAAGCGGTCAGTAGGGGGCAGTCATGTCTCACTCTGACAGAGTGAACACTAACAGGGAAAGAAACACTAATGTGGCCTTACTTCATTACTGATGGCTGACAGTGTTCATCCAGCACTAGAAGCTCTAATTACTGTTGATTGCCATTACTGAAGCCAGATCAAAGTAATTCCACAGGATCTATCACCTACTGCAGAACAACTGAAAGAAAAGCAACACAAACATTACAGGAAAGGAGAGGAAAGTATGTATGACAGAAACAGACGAAGATGAGGAAGATGATGCGGTGAAGGCATGTCTTCGTCAATCATCCTGTACCTCAGACCTGCTCAACCCTGCAGGGTCTTGCACCACTTTATCCTCTCTAAAGGTTACTTCACACTAATGGCAGTTCAATCTCTGGAGGCCAGTGAGTTCCTGTGATGCGTTAGTTGCTAGTAGGCATTCCCACCACAGTCCAACACTTCCAGAAGACAAATCACGTCATCACTACAAGAAATCAGCTGCTAATTGGCCTGAACTGTCAAATTAGTCAGCATTTGCTCAAAAGAAAATCAAATAATCAATTCACTGCCACTAAACTATACTGTACTTGTCACTTTCTATACTTGCACCTCAGAAATATAGCTCGTATAAGACCATTTCTTAATCTGGAAGATGCTAAGAAACTGACTCATGCTTTTATCTTCTCACGTTTAGATTACTGCAATGCACTCTTCACAGGACTGCCTAAAAAAAAACAATTGAAAGACTACAGCTTGTTCAAAATGCAGCTGCAAGAGTTGTTACTCACGCTAGAAGATTTGAACATAGAACGCCTATTTTAGCAGACCTACACTGGTTACCAGTCTCTTTTAGAATTAATTATAAGATACTTTTATTCATTTTTAAAGCTTCAAATGGACAAGAACCTTCAAATATATAGTGTTTAACAGAGTATACTCCAAATAGACCCTTAAGATCATCAGGCTCCACCTTGCTAAACATCTCAACGTCAAAATATAAGAAACATGGACAAAGAGCTTTTTGTTTTTATGCTAAGAATTGAAACAAGCTGCCCATAAATACACGCCATGCCTCCTCTCTTAATATTTTTAAAAAGCAGTTAAAAACACACTTTTATACTCTGGCTTTTAGTTAGGGTGGTGCTGATTTTGCATCGGAGAGTTCTGCAAGGTATCTCCTGGCTGACATGGTGCATCTAGTGGTTGGCTGATTTGTCATTGCTAGACCTTTTTATTATTTTCTATTTCTAATGATTTTAAATTGCTGTCATTTTTTAATTACTTGTCCTTATTGCTGGTTTTTAAGGTTCTTTTTTTGTTGTCTGCTCTCTGTAAAGCACTTGAGCTACATACAAATGAATGAAAAGTGCTATATAAATAAAATGTATTATTATTGTTATTATAAACGCGTACAAGCCATGAAGCCAATAAAATATCCAAAGATAATGGTGGCCAAATAAGTGACATTGCTCAGTCAGTCTTGTAAGAGCATACTCTAATATTCAAAGCAATTTAAAGTCTTTATGGTATCAAAAGATGCTTCTGGTGTCTAAATGAAGATAGAACGATAGAAGATGGATAGATGGATAGATAGATTTCAGATTTTTATGAGTGTCATTTGATAGACGGGATGCACAGACAGAAAATACTTCATCTTGGGGAAATCCCTCTCTCAAGAGACTGAAATTTGACAATTCTGACATGTTTACGCGTAAATGCCAGCGTGGGGTTTTCTGACAGCTGTTCCTTTAAGAGCAAAAACACAGTCTGTACTGTGTAAACCTCACAGGAACTGCATTCAGCTGCTTTTTGTCACCACAGCAAAAAAAAAAAAAAAACAATCAACAGAAAAAAAGACCAGAAAAGACCATCTGTTCGCAAGCAACCATATCCGAGACGACTAGAAATCCCGGCTAAAACCAGTGTCTGGAATAAAAGCTGGTTTGCTTGCTGCTGGTTCAAGATGGTCTACTAGCCAATAGCCCAGATCACTTAAACTGATGCAAAAGCCATTTTAACCCGTTTTTTTATTCAAGTTGAATTTTCCAGGTTGAGTAGATTCAGACAAGTCACCTCTAAAGTGCCGGATGATTTTCATGATCTGATGACAACTGAGTATTTGCACGAGTCCCTGACCGCACATTAGAGATGAGACCGGATGAGAGCCGGGACACTCTGCTGCTCCGTTTTGTTCTCTAGCGATTGGGAGTGACTCATTTCGTCGGATATAACGGGAACTCATTTCAGAGTGAGGCAGCGTTAATGAGACGCTCTTTTGATGTGGAAATCCTGCTGGCACGGGGAAGACGCTGATACCGTCTCCGCTGTCATCCTCAGGTGCGCCAGCTCTCCTTATTGGACACCGGCAGTTTATCTCTTAGTTGCCACACGAGGCTTCTTAAAAGGAAGGAGACGGCAATTACGCAGACTTGTGACCCAATTAAATCCATTCAAAAGAACACAGAAACACTGCAGTCAGCAAAACAAAGAGTATTTTTGGTTTGAGTTTACACCTCATGTAAAAGCCTCTCATCGCTCAAAGAATTAATGCCTGCTTTTGACACACCTTGGAGACACTAATATAAAACAAATCGGTAAGCAGCCAAGAAAGTTGTGTTAGTAAAAAAAATCCTAATGCAATATGTGCAAGTTTAATCATAAAAAAAATCATAAAATGGAATTGGAACGGATCACAAAAGATCCTACTGGAAGCAAATAATAAGAATTTAATAAAATAAAATACTTATCTAATACTGTAATCTACTATTGCTTTAGCCAGATTTAATGGAAATAATGCTGAAAAATGAAATATAAAAATGTAATTTAATTTAAAAATGTAATTTAAGTTTTTATTAAAAATGAATTACGTTAAATTAAGTTAATTTAATATAACATTTAATTTAATTTAATATAATATAAAATTAAACATGTTATTAATGTTAAATTAAACATTTAATTTAATATAAAATTACAATTTTAATTTACTTTAATATAAAATGTAAAAAATATATATGTATTTAATTTTAATATAAAATGTAAAATTATTTAGTCAAAGATTAACAATTTAAACTTAAAAATGTACACAAAAGATTAAAATGTTACCTAAACAAGCAACAGAACTAAATAAGTACTAAAACTAGTAAAACTAAAATAAAAATAAATAAAAGCTATATAGATATATAAATAAAAAAACCTAAAAAAATACTACATTAAAAACTATAACAGAACAAAAATAATACAAATACAAATATTTCCCCCAAGACTTCATGTTATATTGCACGGCTATCACATAAGTGTTTAACACATCCTCAGCATCTTTAATTTAAACCAGCAGCTCTTATGAAATAAGTAAGATTGGTAATAAAACTCATGTGATACGGATATTAACTTAAGCCCTGAGTTAATATCCACAACATTTATTTCAGTGTGTCCTAAGTAATTGGATTGCATGTACACTGTCTTGCACTCAATGGAACGAGCATCTATTAATCAAAGCATAATTGCGCACATTTCCCAGATAAATGGCGCTGCTTCACGTCTAGTCATGTACAAATGAGTCAATCCGGGCATATTCATTTCTTATCTAGCTGAACTCATTCGAGTCGCATAATGGCGATAAATAATAGAGGTAGAAGTTTATGAAACCGGATACTCTCCATGAAGGAAGGAAGGGCTTTTAAAGCAGTGCAAAAGGGATCTCAGAGGAATTGCGATCATGTCACTTCTAAATGACTCCAATAGCAGGTAGAGCGAGGCCAGGAAATGTGACTCTATTTCTTACTGACTTCCACTGAAATTGAATAACTTCAGCATGCTTAACTATAGACATAAACTGCAACTAGCTGTAAATACACACGTAATTGGAGCTGTACGTGGCTGTTTAAATATTTTATGAATGCTTACATTGGATGTATATTAGTGTCTGTGAGCACTGAGCAGCTAAAGAGTGAAAGTCATGTCAGACTGGCTGTGTTTAGTTCTGACAAAAGATGTGGTGAATGGAAACATTACAGACTACAAGGATTCAAATCAAATCTTGAAAAAACTAAATTATAATAAATTAATAAAATTAGGGTCACCACCCAGTTCAATTTGATCGACACAATTTACAATTAAAAACATCTAAAAAACTTTTTTTTTTTTTGCATAAAATTCTTACTATTAAAAATAAAAATAAATTACTACTATACTGAAAATATAGATAAAATATACTTTTAAGATATATATAAGCAGATTGTTTAATAAATGTAATATCTATATAATATTTTATTCATATAATTATATATATATACAGGCCTGATGGTGGGAATGGGAATTTCCACAGCTCTTTTCTCAAAGCCACTTTATTGTGAGGCTCAAATATTTCCAACCATTTTAAATAAAAGATCAAAAGGATTAACTATGCAGATTAAGATTCACAGCCTTCTTTGATAATATATACCAATATTTTTGGCCAGACTATATATATATATGTGTGTGTGTGTGTGTGTGTGTGTGTATATAAACACACACCCACACATAGTACAATCACCGTAAAATTCAGGGGGGAAAACAATTAAAGAATTCCATAGTATTTCCATGTATTTGAAATATTAATGTCATATAAATGTCAGACTTGGAAAAGATTCATTTTTGTCAGTCAAATCAGATCTGTGCATCAATAAATATGGAACATGTCAAATATTTAATTCAACTAATTATAGAAATATTCCAGTAAAAACTAATTAAAGGTGAAGTGTGTGTAATATTTCTTCCACTGGCATAACCAAACTTAATAATGCCAAATTATTTTCATTGTGTCTGGCCATAGTAATGTTTTGATACTGCAACAGTCCGTATGCTTTTAAGGAAAATCAACTTCTGAATGGCTCACTAAAACTAAGAGAAAGTATTTCATCACATTTTTTTAAAAAAATGATGCACTTCACCTTTAATTTGCTCCTCTGGCTCTCAGCATTAGCATGGAGCTGGGCTTTGAAGAATCATGCTGATGACTCACCAGTACTGCTGCCACTTCTCCTCTTCAAAGACATCCTCTGGGATCGGATCGATCAACACCAGGTCAGACACTTGCCTGAAGAGACAGAGAGAGACCACACAGAGGATGTTTCTAGAGCTCAGATGAGACCCCACATACCGATCAAGAAACGAACAGCATCTATCGAATGAGATAAATGGGCTCAGAGCCGCAGCAGGGACAATATTTTCAGTCCTTGGGCGCTACAGGCCTGACAAAGCTGAATTTATGGGTCTTAAAGCTGCACATGAGAGCAGATGAAACGTTAAATCTGTCAGATGGAGGGAGGGTGGAGAGGCTGTGCAGAAAAGTCAGTCCCAAGCTGCTCTGATGGATCTGTTGGTCATGACAGGTATAAATGTCTGCAAGAAAAACCCTCCAAGTTATTATACACTACTGGTCAAAAGTTTAGAATAATTATTTATTTTTTTAAAGAAGGCTTTTTTGCTCATCAAACATGCAGCAAAACAGCAATATTTTTAAAAATACTATTACAAGTTAAATATTTATAAATATATATATATTTTTTTTAAGAAGTCATTTATTTAGGCTCAGTTATCATCAATTATTACTAGTGCTTAAATATTAATGTTTATTATTATTATTATTATTATTATTATTATTATCAGGGTTGAAAAATGTGTTGTTACTAGTGCTGTCAAACAATTAACCGTGATTAATTCCCACCATTAAATTTTGAAAATGAAAAATGAATTGCTTTCAAAATAAACATTTTTGTTTATATAATAAGTGAGTGTGTAGTGTGTATATTTATTATGTATATATAAATAAAAACACGTGCATGCATGTATTTAAGACAAATGTTATGTTTATATATGAAATATATTTTAATACAATATAAAATATAATAATATAAATAAATGTATATACATGTAAATATTTTCAAAATATATACTGAATGTGTGTGTGTGTGTGTGTGTGTATTTATATGTACATATTAAATAAATGCAGTACACACACTTATATTTTGTAAACAAAATCTTTTCTTTTGGATGTGATTAATCTAGCACTAGTCATTACCATTTAATATTTTTGTGGAAACCCTGATATATTTTTTCTGGATTTTTTAATAAATAAAAGGTTCAAAAAGACAGCATTTGTTTGAAATAGAAATATTTTGTGAGATTATAAATGTTTTTACAGTCAATTTTGATTAATTCAGTGCATTCCTGCTGAAATGTTTATTATTTATTTATTTTTTTATATTTATATTTATATTTTTTGTATTTATTTTTATTTATAACTCCAAACCTATAAATGTATCAAGGTTTCCACAAAAATTAAGCAGATGACATTAATAATAGGAAGAAAAGCATATATATTATAAATACAGCATATTATTCAATATAATTGGAAAAATTAACTGGGAAAAAAAACTAAAAAAAAAACTGGAAAAATTATCCTGAAAAGCTTAGCGTCGCAGGAATAAATTATATTATTAGATTATTCATTATTATATTAAACTGTAATAATATTTCATAATATTTTTTTCTGTATCACATAAATGCAGAATAAAAATGTTCTTTCAAAAACATTTAACATAAACATGCATTCTGCAACATGTTCAGATGTGACTGACTGAAATTTTTTACAAACAGAACAGCATGACTTACGCATCATAGATGTGGCTGTAGAATCTTCCGTTGAGCGTTCCAAACTCAGAGCCAATCAGGATGAAGGGTGTGGCTATATCTGCAGCCTTGACCAATCGATGAAGGTCATCCACCATCCTGAAGGATAAGAAGGATAGGTCAGGAACGAGTGCAAATAAAGTCTAGACATGACTCATCTGACAGTTCATTAATCACTGAGACACATTATGACACACATGTCCGTTCACCTCCAGACGGACGCCCACTGTCCCAGACTGTTGCCCAGTTTTTAAAGCGGTCAGTGATGTTACATGAAGGACAAACTGACCTCAAACCAGAGGCTGACATACTAAACTAATATGCACCGTGTACCATGAGACACTAACAGGTTTTATTTCTGACATCCTCATTAACTAAAGACCATGAAGATTCAGTGGCCACTGAGTGATTTACTGCAGTGTGTCTTCAGGAGGTCAAGAAAACTAGAGACTGACCGACATTGTTCTCCTCAGACTGATATCAATATAGATTGTAACAATTGTTTAAGCTATTAAATTTATGCATATTATTATTACATGTATGATTGTTTTAGGCTGTGTCTAATTATTAGACATGTTTCATTCAAATTAATGTGAAAACTATGCTGGGCAAAGATTAATAAGACAAAATAAAAGTTCTGTGTGTGAACTGTGTATATTTATTATGTATATATAAAGACAGTATATCATTAGAAAATATTTACATGTATTTACATGTTTATGTTTATATTATAAATATAATCCGGATAAATATTTAATATATATCTGCAGGATACAGTATTACACATAATGTTTAGTACAGTAGTACATACAGTATATAGTAAATATGTCTAGGAACAAAATGTTACATGTAAAAAATGTATGTATTGTGGGCTTTCCTTCAACATCAAATCAAATCAGTTTCCAAATGAAAAGGTTTCAGGAAAGAACAAAAAGGACAATATTCCAAATTTTTTGCTCCTGGCTTATTGAACTTTAGGAAAATTAATATCTTGCTGTTCGCCTTCTAAACGTGAGAGACAGAGGAGAAAAGAGGACACTGATAACCAACTCCCCTGTGCTCCTGCTACACATCACTTTAATGCATGAAGAAATGTTATCATGTCAACAACAAGATAAGAGTGACTCCACATGTAGGACGAATAAACCTGAAGGCAGGACGTCTTGTTGCCAGAGGACAAGGACAAAGACATCTCTGTCCTACAGCACTGATTGAATAGTAAAGCAGGTCATTGTCAAAGATATGAGATGCACAGATACCTGCGTGTGGATTAAAACTCTTAGCATGGTTTTTAGATTTACTGCCTAATATAACCATATAATCTTTATGTTTTGTACAAAAGTACACTAAAATTCAAAAAGGGTTTGTAATAATAATAAATTAACACTTACTAGCAAGCACACAACAGAATTGGTTAATATGACATTTATAATGCTACAAAATGGTTCTATTGAAAAAAAAACAGTTATTTTAAATAGATTACATATAACTACATTTAAAATATATAACAATAGAAAACACATTTTTAAAAATTTTTAATAATGTTTCACAATATTTCTATAAATAAATAAATGTGTGTGTGTGTGTGTGTTTACATACATAAGTGCTGTCAAATGACTAATCGCATCCGGAATGAAAGTTTTTCTACATAATATATATGTGCATACTGTGTATGTTTGTTATGTATATGTATATGTGTGTGTATATATATATATATATATATATACACACACACACACGCATGTATATATTTAAGAAAAATATGTGACATTTATATATTAAATATATAATATAATTATATAATTATAATTATGAATATCAATATTATAAAAATGTATATATAAATATTATTAATATTAATATTATTATTATATAAAAATATAAATTTAAGAAAAATACGTTACATTTATATATTATATTTACAATAGAATTTTATGAATATCAATATTATTTAAATTAGATTTATTGCTGTCAAATGACTAATAAAAATTTTTTAAAGTATGTTAAAATATGTTACATTTATACAGTATATTGAATATATTTATATTTTATATAAATGATATGAATATAAATATGTACATATAAAGACATGTAAATAATTTCAAAATATATGCTGCATGTCTGTATTTATATATACATAATACATTTCCACAATACACACATATGTTATGTAAACAGAATGCTCTAATTGAAGCTAGTGTTATTTGAAGTGTTATTTCCTCTGTGTTTTATTTTCATACCTTCCAGTGGTTGATATTCCCCAGACTTTCTCTGTGCCTGTAGACTCATTCTGCAGGGTTCTTCGGCTGAAACCCAGACCGACTCTGTCATAGGTGCACACCTGAGAAACAGATCACAGATAAGGAATCATGAAAATGACAGCAGCAGAAACCTCAACTGACACTCAAAAAACCTAAATCCTCATTGATAATCTTTACAGGACTTCACCTGCAAATAAACTGTACATTAAACGTATTGTAATATTCACAGTGTTGCACAATTTATTGTTGCAACTCATATAATCATCAATTATGGCAAATGTGTGCTACATTGTCTGGCTCTACTGAACTGTCACTGCAATGCAGGCCATCAGCAGGAATCTCCAACACTTTACAACAAGGTTTGTCCTGACAGCATGTCACAGAAAAGCTTCACCGCCTCACTGCCTTGAATTACTAGAGCAACACAGCAGCACATGCTCTGAAAGCTGAAGTCTTGTAACTTCACTGAAAAAGCAGAAAAATCAATAACACCTTTTTGTCACTAAAGTAATGACTCACATCAATGAAAACGCTGGCGCTGCGTTGTTTATTTAATGTTGCACACAACATCAGTGAAAGCTTTCTCTTATCATCTCCTTAATGGAAGAGGTTTCATTAGTTCATTCTAAATGGCGAAAAGCTCATTTAATCCCGTTAAGTAAGTGGCTTTTGTTTTTGGAATCACACGCAGCATAAAACATCCCAACGACCTGATAGATAATATCACTGAAATAGGAATGATTTTGGAAATGTAGGTTTGTCATATTCAATCATATTCAGACAACAACTATAAATCAATTTTGCTGCACTCGCTGACTGCAAGAAAAAACACGAACACACAGTATAGCACAACATGCCATGCAGACACCCAGTACTGAATCAGTCAAATTGAGTGGCAAACCATACAGAAGATTTGCTGGATCTCATTCAAAAATTATGATTCACATTAAACCACGCAGGTGCAAAACCAAAGAACACATATTCTGGGTGGTCTTATAATCTTTACACAATCATTTCATCACATACAGTGAAAAATAGAGAAAAGCTACTGTACATGACCACTAATTTTTGCGCTTTTTCTGTGCCCCAGAAAATGATTACAGATATATTTTTATCTGATGATGAAAATTAATGCATATCAACATGAGAATAATTTCCCTTGCCAATATTTCAGCAATTATGTCATACGTTTGCTATCACCTGTTTACAGATCTAGAAATGTTTTATTAATGAATGAATGACTATTTACAGTATGTAGCTAATATATCAAATAGGATTGTAAGAAGGTCTCATTTTTTTCCAGATTCAGATTGATTCAGCCTATTTGGACAATTCATTTAAAACCTTGAATTCAAATCATTTGCAGTGGTTTCTGAAATAATAATGGGATACTTAATAAGAAAGAATTCTGGATGTTACACACAATCTATTATAGGGAGCAAAACTCTCAAATGTCTCCATCATTTGTCAGTGATGATGCAGCTCTTTTGCTTGAGGACTGAGTTTAATAACCTAACATACAGTACAGTAAATTACTCTTAAATCATGCAACATTCAGTTCAGCTATAACAACTTTACAGCCAGCGTAATTATTTTTATTTTGCTCATATTTTTTCTGAAGAAAGAAAATGTACAGTTATGCAGGCCAAAATATTAAAAGTCATGGATGAATATTTACTGAGCAATCAACCTGTTTTTTTTTTTGAGGGGGTCAAAATGCAAATTTTTAGCAGTAAATTTTTAACAGTAAATTTTGGCACTCCAGCCGTTTTATAAACAGAACTGCATGCATCTTACGGAAGAACGTTGTATCCAGAGCTACTTCTCTCTGTTGTGACGAATCACACAGCTCCTCCGCAGCGGGACCTACCCAAACCTAAACAGTCTTAATATAAAGACTTATTACAGGTGTACCGTAGTGATTCAGAACAAGTCAAAAACACAGATATGGATTTACGGTGTACTCACTACTATATAATTTTCTATATTTTGAACACAAAAAAAACGTAACCGACTGCCCATTTAAATGTATACCAGTTTCCAAATGTTTAGCAGTCATGGTGGCAGTTTGTTTGAACTAACCTTTGTTGATAACGAGAGACCCTCCTGCACATAGTACCAAACATCTGAAGACATTCCTGCTGGAGCGTCAAGAACAACTGAAACAAAAATGAGTTATAAATAACAGACTCTTTCCCCATTTTTTGGCTGAATCATTCATTTTACATACCAACAGGTCGTCCGTGTCCTTTGCAGAGCATATGGATCTTTTGGCCGAGGCCGATATCAATCAGCTGACCACCTAAATATCACAATATTACAAATGAGCTGAAAGTAACCAAACTGCTGGCCCTTTTAAGGTCCTTGTGAAAAGATGATGAGGTCTCACCTGCGGCTGACAGCACCTGTCCCTCTCTCTGCAGGGAAGCGTAGTTCAGGAAAGCTGGAGTGAAGATGATGAAGAGCAAAACCTTCATCCAGAAGGACACAACAGTCCAGCAGCTCCTCTGTGAAACAGGCACAGCAGTAACACCAGAGTCCTCTAAAGTCTGTGGTGGGA
>JAUMHP010000070.1:17420218-17446504 GCA_032361065.1 Enteromius trimaculatus | reverse complement strand
AAAGACTCGAAGGCGATTGGTCTCTCATGCGAGATCCCATATGTAACGTCGAAGTGAACTCGACTGAAGGGGAACTCAAACATCAGCAGAATTAAAACTATTACCATTAAGGTTAGTTTTACCTGTAGGCAATTTAGAATTGAAGACAATGAATCGTATCTTGGCAGAATGATCTGAATCTGTATATAGCATGTACAGTAAATTTACTGAAGACCTTCTGTGAGATCAGAGATTGCCTTTTACCAACATGAGAACCATTTGCAACTTAGCAATCGTATCATGTGTCCAGTTTTGTTTAGTTTTTTGTTTGTTTTATATCAGAGCTAGCCATACTCCGACTCGGACATCCTTCAAAGTGAATTCTTTCAATTACCTTTAAGGGGCTGAATCTCAGATTATTATCTCTTATGCAGTGTATAACAGCCCTTAGTGAACGAAAACATCTTGCAAAGTTTTACATTTTAAAAGTTATTGTCTCTCAAAAGAAAGAATCGACTCCGAATCATTGAAACAAGTCCCCAGCAGTTTTATTTTGACGTCAATCATAAAGCATATTGCCCACCCGCTTGATGGTCTTTTCGCATATGTTTGAATAAAAATGCAAATTGAATCTTTGCCATTAGGTGCCGTGTTAAAAGCTCACAAACACTGCTTTAAATGAACCAATCACCGGAGGGGCTTGGACAAATGAATCGTTGAACGAATTGTTTGGGAATCATTGAACGAATAAGGTAAAAATATAATTTATAAGAAAATGAACCTGTTTTTGGACTCCCAAAACCACAATATGAACCTTTCATAACGCAAAATAGGCGCACTTTAATCTGAATCATTCACAAGACGTACTGAATGATTCGGGTCGGTTTCTCACTTCTCATATTTACCTAGGATCCATGGAAACCTTCCTATCATTTGCCAGCAATGAACTTTAGTGACTCTTTAATGATTTCAACACAGCACAACACCTCGGCACTGCAGGTACATTTACCAGTGAAAAACACTTTCAACTAGGCTTCCTCAAAACCTTAATTGTGCATGCAGGCTGTGGGTGAGCTAATATATTTTATTGGCTTAATGGCGCCATGACATCAAGTCTGTTTGCACCTGTCTCCCAAACATGCTTAATTGCTGTAGCAGTTTTATATCACTGAGCATTGTAGCAATTCATAGGTTTTAAAAGCAGTTAAAAAATCTTGTTGACACAGCATGAAAATAGAATATTTATCTTAGATAGTCTTTGAAGATACTTTTCTGAGTTCAGGCTGAGAACTGACTTTTGATGGCAAATCTTGTCAAACCTAGAAACACTTCTAGATGAATCTGGGGACATGTGAAATCACTGGGGTCTTTTCTGAGGGAAATATCTAAGAGTACTTATTTGATTTCCATTGCTATGGAAGAACTGAGATAAATATATCCTTTGTGTCTTTTTTTTTTACTGATCTAATGGGCATGTAGTTAAATTCACAATGCTTATTTAGCAAAACTATTAGGATATAAATAGAAAGTCATGTCATTAGGGTGACATAGTGATTTATAAAGGTCTCGACGAACACACTCGATCTATGGTGTTTGTAGAATCAGCTGTGTTTATGAAGGTCTTTATATGTTAATCTGCAAGAGCAAATCGTCCCCCTGTGCTTTGATTTATTGATTAGATGGCAGGCAGTGAACAGAGGACAACAGCGGCCTGTGATGAGAAGAACTGAATGTCTGGAAACAGTGTAAACACCGCGTTGAGAATCAACAGCAGGACTGGTTACACGTCTGCAGCAATTGCGAGGGGAATTTCCATAATCACGTCGCGTTTCTGCAGGCTTCATTTGACCCCTGTTAGTCCCTGCAGATGTCAGGTTTAAAGAGTTTCTGTAAGAATCAGGTAAAGGATGGTGAGAGCGCAGTGGACGATGAGTCACCTCGCTGCAGCCACGCAGTGTGATTAACACAGAAAGCCTTCCAACACGCATGATTTGTTTGTCAATTGGGTGATTGTGGGAAGGGATTGAGGATGAATCAGAATTTGCTTTGTAATGTTGTACATCTTTGTTCCATTTAAGCACTTGTTTTAGGGTGGTAAACAGCTCCTATGACAAAGTACCACGGTTTTTAAACATTTACAAAGAACCATAGTGGGCTGGATGACCAAAATCTTAAATCTGAATAATCTTTTACACTATGGTTATTGTTTCAACAGCTTTAAAGAACTATCACATCAAATTATGTGAACATTTTTAGATTAAAATAAAAAAACAGTCTATATAAGAAGAAATTCATTAACAATGCTTTAAATTGAACAAAAAATGCTATAACTGCTAAACGTATGACTGTTTTCCAGCAATCAGAATATTAAAATGAATTCTGAAGGATCATGTGATATATTAAAGACTGGAGTAATGGCAGCTGAAAATTAACCAAATATTTTTTTTTACTGTATTTGTTTAAAAAAAAATACAGTAAATGCAGGTTTGATGAGCATAAGAATTATTTTTTTAAAACATAAAAAAGACAAATGTTTATATTTTAGCTTAATTGTAATAATATTGAAAATTTTTGTTGTAATTTTGATCAAATACAGTAATTGAAGAATTGATGAGCACAATAAACAATTTTTTTAAAATGTAAATAGCCTATAATAATTATATATATTCTTTTTTTATTAGTGAAAAGAAGGGATTCATGAATGCTTAGTTGCACCATAGTTGAAGAAGCATAGTCTTAGGGGGGAAAAATCACATACATTTTTTACACTTCATTCAGTAGGCCACAGTTCTCAATGCGAAGTGGGACACAAAAAAAAGACAAGCCATCAAAGTTCCAGCATGCTGCTGCCCACGTCTCCCCAGTCGCCGTCTCATCCATATTGTTATCTTCTTGTTCTTCACGTTCTGTACAAGAAAATGACCGCAAGCCCTTCTCCCTGTTGTTTGTTGATGTGGTCAACAACTCTAGCGTCGCTTTGTTTGAGAGTTTGTAGAAGAACAATGGGACTCTTTGGATGGTTGTTTAAGGTCAACCTAGTTTGCAGTTAGTTGTGTAAACTGCAAGTCTTTAAATATACTTAAGGCGACCTGCTTCTGTCTGGTAGTGTTCACTGGGCCATCCATTTCAATGTCAATAGCACCATTTCCTCAACAAGCTTGCCACTGCCCTCTGAAACCACACACAGTCCATGGCACTTTATTTTGGAGCGATGAAAGGCTTTTGATGAAATCACTCTAAATCCATTGAACGCTTAGACCAGAGGGATGATTCACTGCCGAGATGAGGAAATACAATAAAATGAAATAACCTTCTGAACGTACCACGTTTCCCTCAGCACAGACCTCTGCTTCTGCCACTGTTGTGGGCTGTGGGTCTATGGCACAAAACACTGAATAAAGAACTGATGTATTTTTAATACCTGCTGGAGGTACCACAGCTTTTATGATTACAACTTTTTCTTCAACGTACAGGCTATGTCTGCATTTTTTCGCATCTCCTCCCACAGGTGTCTCAGATGTGTTGGTTTAAAAATAGAGTAGATTAAACCGGCAAGTGAAGATAAGAGTGTGAAAGACAGAGTGGAATACCGAACAGGAGAAATCCCACGATTCAGTGTTGTTCATCAATGCCATCTTTCTGTGTTTTCCCAGAACTCCACAACACTCAGCTCTTAAAATAGACCAGTGTTAAGTGTGTCTGTGGACTTGGACATTAAAAGGAATAAAACAATAAAGCATTGACTCACATAGACTATTTGTCCTCATTTGACAGTGTGTGCATTAAAAAAAAAAAAACTGTCTTTAAGATCTGTTCTTTTTTTAAATTTCCGTTTTTGAAATTACAGTGTTTTGTTGTTATTGAGCACCAATTTTAACAATTGATAATATTACCCAATTTGTAATTTAATATATTAATTTTATTATGCTTTTTTAATTACAGTACAGTTAAAGTGATCTTGACTTTTTTTGTTTTGTTTTATACTGCTGTCTAAGTTAGTTGTTGATTTTCACATTATCTTTTTTTCCTGCTCTTATTTCATGCTTTATGTAACTTCTCTATAATACATTTTTTATTATTTTGCATGTAATTTTTTTTTGTGTACCATTGCTGTACAGAAGTCTGGGTTAGTGAACATTCTGACATGACATCGATGCCTTGATTAGGAATGTACTGTTCCCTTCCAGTCGGTCACTTCGGTGACCAACAAATAGGAATATCGCTTCGAGATGATCAATCTACTTTGCCTGTATGAAAACACGCCAATGAAATTGGCATGAGCTGATTAACATCCAGCTGCAGCTGATCTCCGCGCGAGTATAAACAAGCTATTGATGTAGCACTCATTAGCTCGTCTCCCCTTTAGTTATCTAAAAGAGCAAAGCCTAAAAAAGCAAGCTCACGGGTGGTTTTTAAAGACGTTGTACCACCAGTGCGTTCTTGTATGCAGTCGTTACCTGGCACCGGGCGATGGTCACGATCGCTGCCTCACATGCCTGGGCATTAAGCATGCTGAACCAGCCTTTGTGGATGCGTCATGTTCCTGTTGTGGGAAGATGACCATCGCGGAGATGAGGACCAGACTCTGCTACCGGAAAGAGGGTGGGGTCCCCGTTCCACTGTCGCGATCTAGTACTCGTTCCGGTGAGAATCGGGCGAGTGTTAATTCTGGGTGGCACTCTTGGACCACCCAGTTTCTTCCATCTCTGGGTCCCCCGAGGGGATGAGGCGTTGTGGACAAGCCAATAATAAAGGTTTTGTATCACACTCACCCTCCTCTCATTAAAGGCAGCAGTTCGAGGATAAGCCAATGGATTACCCACCTTGCTTCTGGCGGAGCGCAGGGAAGACTTCACGACCGAGTCCCGAGGTGTGCATGTGAGCACGGCACTCACCGTGTTTAGATAACACTGGCCTGCCGCCAAACCTTCTCCCCGTGGTCAGACCTCTCTTTTCTCTTGGCAGGAGTGCCTCTGGAACAGGTCTCCAGGCAGGCTGTAGTGTTCACACATGCCTCCACGACCAGGTGGGGGGCCGCGTACAATGGGCATGCAGTGTAAGTGGTTTGGACGGAACCTCATCTTCATTGGCATATCAATTGCCTCGAGCTGCTGGCAGTACAGCTAGCCCTGGGTCATCTCAAGAGGCACTTACAGAGCAGACACATACTAGTTCGTACAGATAACACAGAGACCATAGCGTCACATCAACCATCAAGGTGGTCTACACTCCCGTCGCATGTCACAGCTCGCCCGCCATCTCCTCCTTTGGAGTCAGAAGCATCTGAGGTCGCTTCGCGCCATTCACATTCCGGGCTACTGCAACCAGACAGCCGTCGAGCTGTCTCAAACTCCACTTCCCAGGGAATGGAGACTCCATCCCCAGATGGTCCAGCTGATTTGGGAGCCGTTCTGAGCCGTTCAGGTAGACCTGTTTGCCTCTCCAGAAACCTCTCACTGCCAGTTGTTTTACGATCTGCCCGACGGAACCCTCGCCAGGGATACCCTGGCACACAGCTGGCCACAGGGCCTGTGCAAATATGCATATCCCCCAGTAAGCCTTCTAGCCCAGTTCCTGTGCAAGGTCAGGGAGGAAATGGAGCAGGTCCTGCTGGTATCCCCCTATTGGCCCACCAGAACCTGGTTCCCTGAACTCATGCTCCTTGTGACAAACCCTCCTTGGCCGATTCCTCTGAGGAAGGACTTCCTGACTCAGAGACAGGGCATCCTTTGGCACCCGCGTCCAGACCTCTGGAAACTCCATGTCCGGTCCCTGGATGGGACACAGAGGTTCTAGTTAACCTACCTCAAGGGGTAGTCAACACCATTTCTTCTGCGAGAGCACCTTCTACAAGAGCTGCCTACATGTTGAAATGGAACCTGTTCGTTGAGTGGTGTTCTTCTAAATAAGAAGACCCCCGGAGATGCCCAATGAGAGTCGTGCTCCTGTTCTTGCAGCAAGGAAGTCTCCCTCCACCCTCAGAGTCTACATAGCTGCCATCACTGCAAACCATGACCCAGTGGACGGCAGGTCTGTTGGTAAGCTAGACCCGGTCATCAGGTTACTCAGGGGGGCCAGAAGTTCCCTCCACGGCCCTCTACTGTACCCTCTTGGGACCTGTCTCTCGGGCTGAGAGCACTACTACAGGTCCCATTTACCAAGCACAGGGTGTGCCCTGCCCCCTCAGTGTACGAGCCCACTCAACAAGAAGTGGCATTGTCCTGTCTGGGAACCGAGCCGTATCACTGCATCATCTGCTGCTTGTTTATACTCGCACTGCGATCAGCTGCAGCTGGATGTTAATCAGTGCATGCCAACATCATTGGCGTGTTTTCATACATCATTTCGAAGTGAGATCCCTATTCGTCGGTCACTGGCATGATGTGTCCGTTCCCTTCTTCATGGAATGAAGGTTACATTGTAACCAAACAATGAAACATGACCTTTGACCTCAGAGAACTGTACTTTCAAAGCTTTCTAGAAAGAGAATGTGCAATTGCTCTTTTGCCTCACAAAAATGTGCTTTCAAGGAGAGTGGAGGTGTTAGAGCTAAGCACATCACCGGAAGCCAAAGAGCAAATTCATGTACTTTTTTTTTTTTACTGTCTACTCCATTGGCTTTTGCACTTATCAACTTTTCCAAACTATACCAAACATTTCTTTCGGCAGGTTTATTTTTGTATCGGCACATACCTGAATCTTGGCCAAAAAACATATACCTTTCTACTGGTATTTCCCAGGACAAAAAAAGATATATTTTTTGAATACAGTACATGCTGACTTCATACTATGCTAGTAATGAGCAATGCCACTATAGTTTTTTCATTTTCTCTCTCCATCACAGTCAAAGTCACTCCCTCTCATTATGATACATTTAAGATCCTACACATTAACGATGACCTTTGCTGCTTCTGTAACCTGTGTTTAAGAGTACCTATCCACATTTTCCTGAGCATGGAAGTAAGCGTATGGGTGAGACTTCTGGTTCTTTAGACGCTATAGGTAAATAACGAGCAAAACAACAACATGCAGTAAACAGTAGACCTGCTACAAACCAGTGAGTTCATAATCAAGATAATCCATTAAAATAGCATAATAGGATGCACCAGTTTTCAATATCAAGCAGCAAAACGACATTGAACGTTTTGTACAGCTAAAAATAGCTGGATGCGGATGAGACCGGAAACTATACCCATAAAATTTGCAAATGGCGGCACCCATTTTTACGTCAGGAAAGCCTGCAGGACACATCACTTATACAAGCATCCAATCAGATGTAGAGATAGAAAAAAAGACATGAAAGTTTTTCTTTTGTCTCTTAAAAATTCTAGAGACTATGGCAAGCATGGAGAAAGTACATCTGTTTTGCTGGTATAAGAGACTTGAACCATTATACCTGTCATCCAAAGTTACATAGTTATCCAATGCTTAAATCCAGTCTAAAAATTGGAACTCAGTGCAGCTCTCATACAGCTCTCTGTTTGTAATGAATGACTTTCATTCTATTGTTTGTTAAAGACAGTCAGCCAGCATCACATGCAAAATTAAACATGACATTAATGTAGCATACTACTTCTAATAATATTTATCTTTAAATACTCTTTACGTACTATTCTATTTTAAAAATAGGCAATATACATGTACACAATATACATTTATGTAATCCACATGTTCAACAGGTATTCTGAATGGCTATGCAGTGTTGACAACACTTCTTATTTTCACCCAATTAACAAATGTAAAAGACTGCTAACTCTCCCTTCTGTCTTTAGATGAAGTACAGCTTGCGCTCGGCAAAGATCTCACAACATTTAACCAGTGTGATAATGAATTATTCATCAGCTCACAGAAACTAAGCCTTTAATGAGGGCGTTTAAGATTATTAAGCTCAGTGTATTTCAGTCAGACATTAATCAGACAGTTTGTTCTTTATCCTCATGGTCACTTTTAGCATTCATAAATGTGTCCAAAATAATAATTTTGGGTTCATTATTTCTTTATAAATGGAACAGTATTATTCTTAATATGTGGTATTAAGAATGAGGTTTTTTTTTTCTAGTTCAGCAGTTCAGTTTGAATCTTTTATTAATGTGGACATAATCAGCGGTTTTTTGAGCTCAGGTCACCTTCACATATCTGCTCTTAATATCCTTTCTGTTTCTGGTTGCTTTCTCAGGTTTTTCCCAGAAGGAAACCTTTGAGTCAGAGACAAACGTCCTGCCAACATGTTCAGCACCAAAAGGTCAGAGCAACACAGTGGTTTGTTGCTTATTTTTGTGATCATTTATGAAAAATTACAGTGACTTGGAGGACAAGACGTTATTAACATCATAATTTAATCATAAATGAAAATCAGCTATATTGATAGAACTTGATTTTTTTGTACAATTTTTTTTACTTATGAAAGGTTGAAGTTATTTACCAGTCTGAAGTTCTTCATTGAAGCTAAATAACAAGAATATATAATTTACACTTTATAGCTTTCCAATACATTACTTTTGTATAACTGTGCATGCATTGTTCATGTGATTTTTTTATTTATTTGTTTGTTGTTATTGTATTTAACTATTTGATTCAAGCATATTTTTCCTTTGAATGCATTTCCATTGCAGCCGTTTTTTCAGAGTGTCAGAAGCCAGGTTTAACTCATCTAACTGAATATGATTACGTCTCTTGTGGGTCATTGCGCAGACACACACGCTAGGTTTGACGCCACAAACAAATGTAATTGGTAGCTCATGGAAATAAAGAAACCAACAGGGACGCACAAAAATTGACAAAAGCTCTGTCGAGAGCCTGTAACCTCAGGAAATCACATTGTTATTCTGCTCAAGATTTCTCCCCATGCTTGTTATGAGTGCCACAGAATGTTGTTGAGCACACAGTACAGCTTTCAGCCTACTTACTAATTAACACTGATTGTATTAGTCATAAGAGTGATTTTTCTCAAATGATGATTCTCATGAGATGTTCGTTTGGCTTTAAGATGTGGTTTTATGCAATGATCACAGAATCCAAGATCAGAAAAACATGATTTTCAGGTTCTAGTTTAGTTTGCCCATTAGTACTGTACGTATGAGTTCAGGTTCTTGTTTTTCAGTCTTTTAACATATTCTTCTTGTGTTATAACCTTAGGCAGCATGAAAGTCAAGAGCAAGAGTAAAAAAAGGTTCAGTAAGACACATTTTGTTTGCATGCAAAAATCCATCTTTTTCTATAATCTAATGTTTCCTGTGAATTATAGTATAAGCCTTTAAGTTGTTTTTCCTTTTTCCCACTCATTTTCCATTTCTTTAGTCAGTAGTGGTGAAAGTTGTTTTGGTAAAAATCAAGGAAAGCGTTAGTTTTGCCAGGTTGCCTTAGTCAAGCTCGCATTAGCTGATTTACCTGAATACGATGCCTATCTCAGCATTCATGTATAATGTATAAGGTCCTTTGGTATAATCAACAGCTTTTACATTGCTCAGGAGCAAATAACCCTCCTCCACCCCAAAGTCCTCCTCTTTCAGTCAGGATTCTGATTGGCTGATGAACGTGATGCACACGTGATTGGAATTAACAAAGGAGGAGTTGAAAAGAAATAATCCTACTCACATAGTGTTTTAAAAATACCTTGAAGTATATCATCTGATCGATGTCTTTAGGTGTGGCAACTGTAGTATAAGCGGAATAATTTATTCAGGCCGTTGAATTATTCGAAAAATAATGCACACCCGAGGTGGTGATGCGGCGGAGATTCATATCGACACAAAGCGGAGTGTGCATTATTTAAATTCCTTACTTAATAATTTCTGCAATACATTCATGTTGGTTCTGTTCTTTTACCAGGAGGTGAGTTATTGCTGGTTTCCCAGCTCTTCTCCACGTTAGACTGCATGGGTGTGCCCAGAAACGCCAATCCAATCTGCTAATTGTCAGTCGTCTTGGACGATAGTGGTCCTGACAGTTGCAAAGAAATGTAAAAAAATCAAGAACAGGGATTTGGTTTTAAGATTTTGAGATGGATTTGGGGCATTTTGTGCAAGTGACATTTCAATTCAACGTTATAAGGTCACATGTAAACTGTTCACAGTAGGAACAATAACAAGCATTTAAAAATTTTAATTTTATGCCATCTATAAAATAAGAAAACATTTTAATAGCTCCCAAGTTTTTACTTTTTCTTGTTGTTATCTTGGTGTTTCCATCCAGCATTTTTATGCAACATCCCAAAATTTGCATAAACAATATGTGGATGGAAATCTGGCTAATGACCCTAATACTAAAATGACAAAACTTTCCGACAGTGTTACGGGTAGCACACATAATCACATGGTTTTGAACCAATCTGCATCCACTACAGAGCTCTGTTATTTTTGGGGTTTGAGTTCTCATCAGCAGTTTAATGGCTCATGTTTACATGCGCTAGTTAAACTGTAACGGGAACACAGCTAAATTGAATCCTTCATCGCTGGGATTGTTTATTAAATGCATTACAGTTGGAGTAGCTCATTATAAATGTTGCCCTGCCATCAGTCTTCTTGTGAAAAATGAACCGTAGTTGTCTTTGAGGTCGCAGTAATGCGTATGTGCTCTGGGCGGCAGATAAGGCTTCCTCTAATTAGACTAACCAATGTTTACGTTCCAAAATGAGCTCAGGCAGTAAGAGCTAAACCGTTCCACTGATGCCCCGGGCATAGGACTCATTACGCAGTCGTCACATCACAGTCACCGGAATCATCTTGACCTCCTGTAGCTTCAGTGTCACTTAAAATCCAGCAAATATTCAGCTGATTTGAGGGAATAGAAAGAAGCTTCACGATTCAGGTTTGTTTTAAGAACAAATCGCATTATGGTTTAATTCAGTTCTGCATCCTTGTGTGATTCCTATACTGTATCAATCAATCAATCACTTTTGTATTGTATTTTAAATTTTGCGAATAATTACTTGTGTTGTATTTTATGGTTAATGGAAATATTAATTAAATAATAAAAATATAAATAATTGTAAAATTTGATTATTTTGAATCGCTGGTATTTAACTGGACATTTAATTGTGCATATTTCCATTATGTGCATGCATCTTTATTTTTTATTTATTGCCCCTTCTAATTCAGTAAATCTCAAAAAAACACAAATTAAAATAATAGTGATATAGTGTCATATATATAAATATATACTATATATACATAATACATATACATATATTTGTTTTCATTCTTTGCCTCATAGTTTTTATTTATTTAGACACACTTTGTTCTGTCCAGTTATCGATCTTAGCATAAAAATATATCCGTTTTCTGGTATCAGAATTTTAATTTCATCCCTTAAGGTTACCATCTTTAATTACTTGCTTATTGCTGGTGCTCCTTCTAGACCTGCTGCTGTTGTCAGAAGCAAAATTGATTCAAGACAAATCACAGACATGACGTTGACAGCAGCAATCAACACTACGCTGTTCCCATGTGTAATATAGGCACAAATCAAACTCCCTAACCTTGCCCAAGAGAACACTGACACCAATGACCCACACTTGATTAGTTGCAAATGCAGAAGACGTTCTTCCTTCAGAGAGCACAAGGCACAAAGGGATGTTCAGTCCTCTTCAAAGGCATGATGATCTAATCTGGGCAGAATGACCTGCAAATGCCCAGATATCCTGATTGACTTTGGGAATGCTTTGGAACTCTGAGGAGAAATGGTGGAGATGTGAGGAGCTCAACCGATTATTGTTCCCTGCTGTTCTCTTTCCTGAAGGTGATTTTGATTGGTGTTCCGTTCATTAGCATTAAGGGGAGGTGTTTGTGAGTTATTCTGAGTGTTTGTCAGATTACAGGAGGTTCGTGCAATCATTGGAAACTGATTTTGTGTGCACTCAGGGTCCAGAATTAACGCTGGGCAATTGACAAATGCAAGTAAAAATAGACTATGACAGGTAAATGAAATAAAGGCCTATAACTTTATTAGGATTTGCAGCATTAGGTGGTTTAAGTTGAGTTGTAAGAACCGTACTCTGCCCTTGAGACGTGTAAGATATGTGATTCAATCTTTTTTTTTTTTCCTGTGGTGACACATGTGAATGATTTCTTACAGTACATGAAGCCACCAACATAAAAATATTAGAGGAAAATCACAATTTCTCTGCACGTTTTTGTGACGGATGAAGATTTGTTTTGTGTGTTGCACTGCAAGTGACTCATTGAGTAATCTGGGCTGCTTCTCATATATGAAGGGCAAAAAAAATGGCTGATGATTTTTGTTGTCATAGAAACAAAAGTAGCAATTTTTATTTAAAATAATGCAAAATACACTTTCACTGTGAGTTGTCAAAGGTGAGAGGAAGTGAACATCTGCTGACTGATCAACTCCAAAATAATAAAGATTGGCAGGTTTTAGGCAATTTTTAATTAACTATTTGGTTGGGTTTTTTTTCTGCTGAAGCACTAATGAGGACGTTTTCAGGAAAACAGCCAGATTTGTGTTCATTTCATTTGACTAACATCAGCTACTTCACGTTCACTTTCCTGATGGTGAATAATACGCACTGCATCGGACAGCTCTTAAGACAGACATGATGGCCAATGATGGATGTTTTTGTCTTGTTAATCTGTTCAGCCTAACATGAACGGACAGCCTTCAGCTGTTGATATGTGTGACTGACGATACTATGGCAGCTGAACGTGCCTGTCTGATCTGCTTGTTGTTTCCTTCTGTCCTGTCTGTTCAGTGTGTCTTCTCAACATTTTAGGTCCTTGCTGACACACATTGAGTCATCTATCTGCGTTTTCTAGTCACTGTGGCTTAGGGATACATGCGGTTAAGCTTAAACTATGAAACTGATTTAAAAAAAAAATCACACTTTTTGTATAATCTCTACAATTAATTCTAGCTTAGTTGGAGATGATTGACAATAAAATGCAAATTTACCTTTTTTTTTTGTTTTATATAAAGCAGAGCTGAGGGACAGTCAAAAATTAGAACCTTTTTCACAAAATAAATGGTTTGTTTTTAGTTTGTTTTGTTTTTTTTTAACTGTCATTACTTTCCAGATTTTGTTTACAGTAGTGGTATGTGTTTTCATAAGTTATCATGCAACCACAACTGCATTTGCATCTTTATGGCAGAGCGATGGGCTTTTACACACAGCTCCCGCTGCAATTCCCTGACCTATTAAAATCTCTAAGACCAGAGTGAATTTATTTAAAGCTCTAGAGGCGTTGGATGAGGGAGGGCTGGTACTGAGAAAATATAGGGTAATTATATTTTGCGGATTAAATCTGTAAAGTGGCTACTAAACAAAATGTTTTTAGTACATTTAATACATAATACAAATGCTGTTCCAAGTAGATTTATTTTTATGATGCCTTCTTTAGTTACATTTTCCAAAGCAGGATATAGCATCTCTATTCTTCCCGATAATGGAAATCCCAGAATGCAGTGCAACAAACTCATTAGAGGAAAAAAATCAATTCAAAATAGTGGACAATGTGCTAATTAGTCAAATAATTGGTAACACCTCAATAGTCCATTTTAGACATTTTACTAACTTTGCAACTACATGTCAACTAGCAGTCATTAGAGTATTAGTAGACTGTCTGCTTAATACCTTCTAACACTTTCTTTTAAAGTGTCCACAACTTAACAGAAACTTTGCGAGTATCTTTCAACTTACCCTAACTATCTACTCTGAGAGATGGTAGACATAGAGTTTATTAAGAATCAGTTGGCATGTAATTGACAAGTAGTTACAAAGTTATTCATAGCTAAAAGAATGTCGAAAGAGGACTATCAAAATAAACTGTAACCAAATAATTAATCATTTTTGTCAATGCTGAATTAAATATTCAAATGTGTTACAAACTTGCCCAATTTGTTTGTGAGTGCTGTGTATTTGTCTTTTTTAATGTATATATCTTAGTGAGATGTTAATGCCAAATGCCTGAGTCGAGTCTACCGTGTGCTTCGCATGAGCAGCTCTGTTTGTTGACCTGTGGAGTTGCTGTTTATTTAGTGTCCCAAATCTGTTAGGTTCCACTTCAGTTAAGATGCCTGTGTAGGCGGTAGACATCTCGCTCCTTTTCAAACCAGAGCCATTGACCCAATAAAACTCTTTAAACAGTGTGTTGAATCTGTTTTATATGACTGTTTGCATTATGTTTTGGTGTTCACTGTCTATTAAGGAGTCCAGCTTTCCTCCGTGTCTGTTTCAGAGCATGGATACGGTCGTTTTCTTTCCTCCATAGTGGAATGCTGAAGCATTTTACGCCCCAGTATATGAAGCTCCATTTTTATGGGATTATTTTTTTAGGCCACGACTTTAACTTCAAAGAGACTCTGATCATTGCCAGAGGTTATTCCGAAACACTGTTTTCCATTGGAATAGCTTTAAACATATTCCCTTTTGGAATGTAATTTATCACTGTTCCACCTCTCTGTGTTAATGTTTGGGTTTTTAAATGCAATATTTGCACTGTTCTTTTAATGTGTTTTTTGGTACCAATATAAACCTTGTGTTTCATATAGACTTCATGTGATTGTCCTGCAGTATATATCTTTACCACAATATTACCATAGTACAAACATGGTGCACATATTGTGTTCAGAGATGATTCTCCTTAGCATTTAGTCTTTATCTTTTGTTTATCCTTGAAAGGAAGTATACTAATAGTACATTTGAATAAGGTCTACATTTGGTTTTTCATAAGGGTAAGCTGCCAAGAAGCCCTGCTTCTTGATTTTCGAGTGAACTGTACCTTTAGATAATCAGAAAGAGATCTTGTATTTACAGCCATGGTTGCTGAGCAGAATGCATCAATCTTGTAAGTATTTTTTTCATGTCCGGCCATTTTAAAAAGTCTCTTCAGAGCTTGCGTCAGCAGTTTTCCACTTTTATTCTTCCAGTATCAAATCATGTCAGAATTTACACTAGACGCTTGATTAGAAGTCTTTAAATGACCTAACCCAGCCACAGGCTTGAACTCTCTCTGCATTTCTCTGCAATGCAAACATTTGCTGATGAGGCATAAATGCACTGATGAAATGTTCTTTCGCTGCTGCTCACATCTGTTCCTCCACTGCACATTCATTTAAATAGGGGACATGCTTTCTGTTTTGCTGCTCTCTGATGCAAATGCAGAAAAATTGAGATTAAAGGCTATTAATAAAAAATATGAATTATATTTATATAAGTATGAATTATATGTTTCTCTTACTGTATGTCATCCGGATCAAACTAATTTTTGGATGCATGCAGTGCTGTCTTATACAAATTTGGCCATTAAACGAACTTCAGGAATACACCTGTGATGCTTGGCAATGTAGTATACGTAGGCAACACACTAGGTTTTGGAACTGAGCATCTGATGCGTGGGAAAAGGGATGTGGAGGTCAGGGACTGTGATTCGCAACTTGCCTTTTAGCAGAAGCTTCTCCAAAGCCGCTTACAGCACTTTAAATGAGTCTCAGCCCATTTGACCCCAGAGAGTCATGACAGATATTGCTCAGATTGCACTCATGTCTATCGGCATCCGTTTGCAGTTATTTTCAGATGTTCTTATGCATTTTTGTTGTTGCTTCGCATATTAATAAAGAAATCATCGCTGAGCACACGTCATTTTACTTATATGGCTTAGAGAAAAGTGAGAAAAATGCTGTGAGTCTGAAATTTGTGCGTGTGGTTCTTAATATTTGTCATACTTTAAATCCAGGCTCAGAGTCGTACAGGCGATGTCGACAACAGTAAACAGGGGTAATAGAGGCAAAGGCGAAGACGTGGTCAACAGTCCGTAGCAAAGGTCCATACCAGTAAATCCAACACGAAACACGGATGACAGAGACACAGGAAAAACGCTTACAATGGGGTAGGACAAAACCATACACTCACAATGATCAGCGAATGGCAAACACATGAACCGGAACTTAAATGCATAAGGGAAACTAGGTCAGTGGGTGGAGTTACATCAGTGGTCATGACAACAGACAAGGTGGGCAGATACAACAATGAAATACCATAACAACCGATGAGCGGGTTGGAGACATGAGTTTTTTGGAATGAGTCCAAGATAACAAACACAAAACACAAAAGCTGGAGTGCCATCTAGCTGATTGTTACATAGCCCCCCCCCTTAAGGAGCGGCTTCCAGGACCTGGGAGAAGGCCGAAACGACCTCCAGGGCGGAGAAGTCCACCTGGGCGGAGCAGACATTGAAGACATTCTCCTGAGAAGACCAGACGATGGCACAGCCCTCCAGGGCGCAGCGGGCAGCGGAGATGACCATTGAGGCCGACCAGACCTCGACCAGCCTTCCGGGGCTGACCGGACCACGAAATTGTCCTCCAGGACCGATCAGACAGTTCATGTACCTTCCCGGAGCGGTGCAGATGATTGTAGTGCCCTCCGGGCTGACCAGGCGATGATCCTGCTCTCCAGAGCCGACCAGGCAGTGACCGTGCCCTCCAAGGCGGAGCAGGCAGCGGAGAAGACCACCGGGGTGGAGCAGGCGGCGGAGCACACCTTGACACCATGAGGGCCTTCTGCAGCTTCTCAGGCTGCGTAACCGGGACTGACTGGGTAATAGCCGACTCTTCGTGCCGTTGAGCAGAATTGACGCCCACTGCAGGCGGATCAGTAACTGCTAGGTTGACGAACCGATCCCCTAGTGGTAGTCCTGCGCTCAACTGGACATGACTCTGCCCTTCTCGCTGGGTGATGACATGAACACCCTCTAGGGGTGAAATGAGGATTGCCGAAATGGCAGAAAGCTCTCCTAGCTGCAGCCCTGTACCCAGCTGAATATCACTCAGCCCCTCTCGCTGAGTGATGGTGCCAGCGCCCTCTGTGGGCGACTCGGGAACCACCGACGTGGGAGACAGCTCCCCTAGCTGTCTTACGTTACCTGACTGAGCATCACTCAGCCCCTCTCGCGCAGCGCTTATTCTTCTATTCTGTCACGCTGGGTGTCAAGGAAGAGATGGGAAACATTCGAATGGATCCGCATAATACCATAACAACTGATGAGCGGGGTGGAGACATGAGTTTGTGGGAACGAGTCCAAGATAACAAACAAAAAACATAGATAGTTCCCTGAGTGCTGGAGTGCCATCCCCAGAGCTGGACTGGCACATGCAGCTGATTGTTACAGCATTAAATTGATGAAAACTGGCAATAAATACATTAATAATAAATTTAAAATACATGCTGCTCTTATGAACTGTTTATTCATCACAGAATCCTGAAAAAATTGATTTCCACAAAAATATGAAGCAACAACTGTTTTCAATATTGATAAAAGTAAGAAATGTTTGTTGAGCAGCAAATTAGAATAGATCAGATAATAGATGAGATGAATCATGATTTGTGAAGGATCATGTGACCGTGAAGGGTAATGATGCTCAAGATTTTTCATCACAGGAATAAATTATGCTTTAAAATATAACAAAAAAGTTATTTTAATTGATTATTAGGGTATTTATTGCCAGTTTTCATCAATTTAATGCATTCATGCAGGGGAAACTTTTTAGATTCAGTATTAAAAATAATACAGATATTAATAGAATAATACAGAATTATAAATTATAAATGAACAAACACATTGTAAGACTCCTCAATATCAGTGTAACTAGACTGCCACTTGTGGTGATTGTGAAGCAGTCCCTCCAGCTGTGGATAGAGGATGAGGAGCAGGATGTGTGGGTGAGCATCAGAGACAGCAGGCTGTTTCCTGTAACCCCAGGAGCCTCTGCAGGAGACCAAAGCACCTGATTCATTTCCTGTTAGCATCGCTGCGAGCCTTACCTATAGCTTCAGGTCCAGTGAACAAAGGCACTGTTTACACTGTGTTTAATAAGCCTAGGTAAATTCACAGATTTTCGCATGCATAGTGTTTTGAGTTACAAGCTATGCAACAATGCAAAAAAATCTTAAAAGGGATGTAATGTATTTGGAGTCTAAAGACGTTGTTCTTTTCCTCTTCAGGTCCACTTGTAATGTTTTCTTGTTTTTTTTTTTACCAAAACAGTCATGATTTATTTTCTACACTGTCACTGATTTTTAGTTTTTGTGTTTGTTTTGCACAGCTGAGTCCTTCAGACTTCATTATAAACATCATTTTCATGTGTGAATAGAGAAATGGTGCTTTGCTGTGCTCGCATACAGACTGCAGATTTGATGAAGTCCAACATAGTTTTTAATTGGCCCATCAATTATGGACAGCCTCTTTGCAAGTTGGATTTCATTCTTTCGCAAGCCAAGAAGGGTTTAGAAATATGAGTCTGTTTTGAAGTTCAGTTTCAATATGAGTGCTTTTTGGACTAGAGAGAAAGTTTTTATCCTGGAAGCTAAGAGGAAGTTTTAGCCTTTTTCAAAGATTAAGTTATCATGTCACGTCTAATTTCGTGTCCTGGTGAGAAGCGTCATGTGTCTTTGGCACATATCAGTGTCACATCATGAATAACATGTCCCTATGATTCCCACAATGTCCTCCAGCTGCACTGAAGCAACTCTCAATGATTCCTGACAGAGCTGCCCACTGCTGGGACAATAAAACATTTATATTTGTTGTGTTCTTTCTAGACACTCTCGCCCTGATTCTACACAAAACAACCTCAGACTCCACCAGACTACTTATTTGAAGAATACAGAGACTGAAATAAAGGAAGATGTGTAAAATAGATCCACTAACAGTGGTGAGAAAAAATACTTGAAAAATAGTAATGATAAAATAAATAAATAAATAATAATAATAAAAAATTTAGATACCTCAATTTGCCTGTTTATAAGATAATAATATTTTAAAATAAAGATGTATGTTTAATATCTAATTATTTAGTTAGACAACTGCGTAATATGTATAGAATAATAATTAATTAAAAATAAACCTATATTTAATTTTTGTGAAATGCTTATTTAATAAAAATATAATTGATTTTAGACACATTTAAAGCACAACTTTTTTAATGAAATATTTATTTCAAAATAATTAGAATATTGAAATATTAAAAGATTTAATAAAGTCTGATAACTACAATATGTACTACTTAACAAATAATACTTAACATTGTTTTGTTTTGTTTTTTTACTTTCATTGACTAATTATAAATTGTATTGATAAAAAAAAAAATTGGAATTTTTATTAAAACCATTTCCAAAGTCACTGATAAAATTGATCAGAACCAGTGGTGGATAAATAACGGTCCACAAACAGTTTGCTTCTCTTGTACGCTTGTGTTTATAAACCAAGGTCAGCGCTGTTCACAGATGAGAAAATGATTCATAGATCAGGGAAGAATGAAATGCCAGGAGATGAGCTGAAAATCGAACGGCTTCGTCTCTAAACTCAGCAGCACTTCTTCAGGGACACGGCTGGTAGTTAATTGTCTCTTATATAATACGAGAGACCACGTGTGCGATGGCATTTAGAAGTGTGAATACGTTGTGAATGTTCAATGCATGCTATAGGTTTGACATAAATGGGTCACATTATGAGGAATCAATTTTTTCCTTTATCTTTTTAATAAAAAAATACATTGAAGTCGTAAGAAACCAGAAAGAAAGGAAAAAATTGTTGGAAAAGAAAAACAGATGGGTGCGATGAACATATTTTGTCCAATGTTGTTTGGTTCTCAATGTTCTTAACAAAAATAATTTTGCATTCCAGAAGAAGAAGTCATACAGGTTTCAAAATAACTGTCAAACTCTGATTATTAATGACAAAAATCCTTCTAAAGTTTATACACTACATGGTTGCGTACATGCAGAACCTGATTTTGGAACAACACTGTGATTAGCCAATCAGATTTGAAGAATCAGTTTATAGTTTTTGTGAAGTTTAGGCACGGATAAGTACATAGTGTATAAGTATGTAGGATATAGTACATCATTTGGGATGCAGTTCATGAAATAAAAAAGAAGCAGACGTTAGCATCCAAACACAACATTTGTGAGCACTGCTTGCATAAGCGTTATATAAGTAAAGATTGATGCAAAGAACCATTAGAGATGATAAGAAGAATGATTCACACAGAATGATTTGATTACATTGATTATTCCGCAGTCTTTGCCGCTCAAGGTAGATGTCCGTGGATCCGGTGAAGCTTGATAAATGCTGTTCTGTTTCACCTTCAGCTCAGTAAGGCATGCAGGCCTCGAGGCGGCCCGAGGAAGCAGTGAACCCAAAATAGGCGAGAGATGGCGTAGCGTGGCGTTCCTGGTGGTTCACTGGAGCTCTCAGTGGCTGCTGTGGCGAATGGGAAGTGACATGAGACAACCACAGGCGCTGCTGGGCCATGCTGATGTGACAGAGCTCATTACAGGGCCTCACTGAGACTTCCCCGCCAGCTGTGGCATATATTTTTAGTCTATAAGGCCAAGCAAACTGCTGTGTGCCTTGGTAGATGGGCACAATTATGCAACAGTGTCTATCCAGAGACTTTTCATGTTGTAACGTCATCAAGTGAAACTGTAAAAGAAATTATTGTTTTCATGAACCTACACCTACTGCCACACCCACTTTAATACTGGTAGCCCCGCCCCCAAACTCACACCATTGGTTTAGCCAGAAGCTAAGATAGGGGTGATATTTACAAAAAAGGTATCTCAATAATGGTAATTAAATGATTGCAGAGTAGTGTTGTCAAAAGTACCAACTTTAAAAAATACTATACCAGCATTTCCCACAAACATTTTGAGTGGATTCCTAAACACCTCTGATTGGCCATTGTGTTCATTGTGTAATTGGATTCAATGACCATGTGATGATCTTTGTAGCCAATCACATGCATATCTGTTGAGTGAGTGAACACAATGGCCAATCAGAGGTGTTTAAGAATCTGTTCAACAGTGCTCAAAAGGCTCAAGGGAATTGTCAATTCTTTTATATTTCCATACAGTTCCTGACGTCAGTACTTTGAACAGCACAATTGCAGAGTGTGTTGTTGGGCTGGTCCTTTGACTGGGTTTATAGGCATGCTGTTTATTCAAATGATTTGTTCTAGTGGCTAATAGAGTTGTGTCCTAGTCCTCAAACAACTGAGCTTGATTGGGTAATGTATATTGAGTGTTGCAGTTTCTCCCATTCATAAGTAATAGGAAGGAACCATCTTTGTTTATCTATAGTCTTTGGTAGGACCTCCAGCTTATTATGACCAACAATACAGCTGTTTGGTAACTGATCAGTGTGTTACCTGTCAGTGTGAAAGCCACATGTTTGTAGAAATGACACCTCACCCTTGTCATGAGAGGACATGTCAGATGTTTTAAATCAAACTTGCACTTCTGCTATCACTCGGTTACATAATACATAACGGCTACTTTTAGGTTGAGGAGCCTGAGGACAGCTGAGCAGCTGTAATTATCATGAAAGGTCATTGAGTGCTGTAGAGCACACATCCTCTGGACCGCAGATTGAATTGGCCAAGAGCAGCCCAAAGGAAGAATGAGTTAAGGGTCATTCACACTGAGTGTGTTTTATTTGTCTGGGGTTTTTTTTTTTTAAGTTAGTGGAAGTCGTCAAGAGACTGTTATACTGTAGGTTGTCATGAACGTTTCACCCAGTGGATGCCATAACATTATTGGTGAGCTTCACAAATAATAATTGCAGTTGACCATGTAACCTTTAGAAACAGAACAAGTGTTGCTTCGACCACACATGCAGTGTTTTATTGGTGTTGTGCACAGTTTTATCCCCCTTGAACCGCAAAATGATTCTATTGGCTGAAAGAACTTCAATTACTGCATGATCGTTAATTCAACAAAATTGCTTCAGTCTTATTTTAGAAATATTGGTAGTATTCATGAACATTTTGAATTAGCTCTTTTTGAAAATTTTAGTTTAATTTATTTTAGTAAATTAGGCTACTTATGTGATTGTCATTTTTATTAGATGTTTGCTTTTAAATAAATTAATTTAAATTTTATTTTTTTTAAATAATTTAATAAGTTTTGATAACTTGCAAACTTGCCTCTAATTTTTATTTAAGTGTTTCATCTAATAATTATATACTAATTTCAGCTTTATTTCAATTAATGAAAATGTTTTTTATTTTTTTCTAACAACAATAAACTGCTTTCTGTGTCAGCTTATATGTAAATATGACAAACAATATTAAAATATTAATGGTCAGATATTCAATTCAGTTCAATTCCACTTTATTATTGAAATTTATTTCAAAATTTGTCTTACATCCATAACTTTTTCCGTCTTACATACATAAAATATTATATTATGCAAGCATTTCTTTTTCAGTCAGCTGAGAAGTTTTGCAAATTTAGTTTCATAGTTAGTTTAGTTTTAGTTTCATCAACATTTTTCAACATACTGTGATCTAGCCATACATACAGTTATATATTTATTCAATATTATATACAGTTTTTTTGTTTGTTTTAATAGCC
The DNA here is from genome assembly GCA_032361065.1 of Enteromius trimaculatus. Lineage (NCBI taxonomy): Eukaryota > Metazoa > Chordata > Actinopteri > Cypriniformes > Cyprinidae > Enteromius > Enteromius trimaculatus. Next base: position 17,424,159 of record JAUMHP010000070.1, on the reverse strand, counting down.
ACAGTTACATAAGTAAAAATCAGAAAGACAATTTTGACCATCTATAAGAAGATCTCAGTAACACATTGACAATATTTGTTTATCGCTGGGTTTGTTCTATTATCAAGTTGGCTATGGAGGGCTAGGTTTTGAAGAGAGACCATGTGTCATTTTTTACACAATGAAAATACAATACAAAAAGGACAACTTCACTGATTCTTGAATATCTTATAATGACTGAATATGTGGATATTTGGCTGAGATTTGAGAGCTAAACCAGTGAAGTATTGCTAAAAAACTAAAAAGATATACATTTATGATGCCTTTTTTGACTTTGGTAGCCCTTGGAAACTAATTTCATGTTAATTTTGTGTTACATGAAAGTTTGAAGTTACCTGAGGGTGTTTAAAGGATGGCACAGTGCTCATTTTCAAATGAACTGCCTCTTTAATGCTTAATAACATCTCTGACATTTAGATTTTCAGTAACACTGATGCAGCAGGTGCTTCATTAACCTCATGAGTCACATCATTACTAAAAACACCTTCAATATGTTCTCCCAAAAAACAAGCGCTCCTGCTTTCAGCTCCCTAACATGCTTTTACCTGTATATGAACCCACTGACCTCCTCAGACTATTAATTAGCTGTTGACAGTTCAGTGATTCCCACTAATGAAGATCCATGGCTTGTTTCCATTGTGCGACAGTCAGGAATAACGCGAAGTTTCATCGTCACGTGACCAGCTTCACAGCCTGGGAAAGCGAGAGGATATCCGTAAGTGTGGATGTCAATGTCAATGTCTTCATGCGATTGTGATATTCACCATAGAGCCTCATATCATGGGGGTCTGCTGCACCTCGCTCCACACAGGATCTTTCATCACGGGTATATACAGATGCACGTTTCCCATAGATGTCACGAGGATGTGAACCATGTCTACGAATCGCCGCTGGGCATGAGCTGTCTTTAATGTCAGCTGTGTAAAGCGATTTCCGAGCCAGATTCTTACTGAGCTGTGTCTTAGCAGGCTGTTGTTCAGAAAGAGCGAAAGAGATTGAAAGTGTATGGAGAGCGAGAGATCAGTCTTTTTTACGTTAGCTGACGGTCCCCCCCCCCCCCCCCGCCGCCATCTGGGTCAGTTGAAGTGGCCGAGATGGTTTTTGATGTGTGAGAAATAATTTAGCACCTACAGTGCACATGTTGTTCTCTAGCCTTACATATGAAACATTCAACATGACGTGAAAAAAAAAGTGTGATTATTCTCCTTGACTGCTAGTCGCTAATAATGCATATCACAGGTCTGGCTCGATACAAACACCACGTCAGCCTTCTCTTTTCTGTCTGAGGTTTAACTAGTATTTTTAAATTTTGTCTTATCTGTTTGAAAAGTGATTTAACAATGTATTATTTTGCTACATTTCATACATTGCTACACTGCATTAAGATTGATTTATAATTATGTAAAAACTACTTATTTAATTCACATTTTCAAAAGTTACTATTTTACATTTAATTGTCTTTTAGAAAAAGATAAGATGTATTTAATTAAGTCTAAAAAGTTATTTGTTACATTTAACATGTATAAAATACATTTAAATGGAATTAGTAAATATTTGAATAAAGTGAGTCTTAACTTATTTATGTCAAGAATTAATATTTATTTATCTCAAGCTCATACCTGGCGTATGAAAAATTTAAACCTAGAATACCTTACGTTTAGACATTAATTGCAAGTAATTTATTGATTCAAGTTTTGATTCCATTTGATTAGCATGAATTATTGATTAATTCCACTATCCATGTTTCTATCTATCTTACCATACTTTAATGTTAAAGAGGCCTCACTCGTATAATTTTGTGAGAGGTAGGTTACAAATTTGCTACACTGTAATATATATATATGGAAATTTGTTGAGAGATAGCATTGCAATAATAGACAGATTTTTTTAGAAATTGTGTATGAATTCATGGGTCAAAAAAAGATAAAATTAAGTGCAATTTTGTTTTGTATGAGAAAAAAAATAATATCACACTATTTTCTTTGCCCACTAAAATCTTGTCAGGCATATTTACAACAAAAATCAATTTATGATACATTAAAAGACAAATAATTTCTACCCCAAATACTAATTAGTATTCATTTTATGCTTTTTTTTTCATTTGCCACTATCCTGGATTTTGCCCACAATTTAAAACATGTTGTGTATCTATCTATCTATCTATCTATCTATCTATCTATCTATCTGTCTGTCTGTCTGTCTGTCTGTCTATCTACTGTATATTTACATACTTTAATATAATGTTGAAGTATGATTTAATACTACATACTGCAAGAATCTGTTCACGATCCATTGATTGATGTTAATGACATGTACTGTAAGTCTTGTCATTAATTAACAGATTGCTTTCCTTCTTATCAGGGTTTTGGTGCATTTGTACTCTTTCATCTCTCATCTTTACATGCTTGTTTTTGTCTTCTGCTAAAGCCTGTTTTTCACCCCCCCGCTGGTCAGTTGGTCCCCAGTCGTCTTTAATGAAAAGAGTCGGTCAGCTATAGCTGCAGTCGATACTTCACCTACACACAGGATAAGAGAGGGATGCTTCTGACAGCAACACGCTTCTATCAGCCTCATAGTGAGGGCAAGAAAAGACCAAATTTCAATTTACCGTCTGTGAAAATGTAATCTTCTCATACAGGGAGCTCCAAAGAGGTTGGTGGACAACGACAGACACTTTGTCACAATAACACAAGTATAGCACTTAACTCACTTATTCTTCTTTATTTATGCTTCCAAAATAAGATATTTTTATGTATGTGTTATATATTTAGTTTGGCTCAGGCTATAGCATATTTACTGTTGTCTATGTGCAGTCAGAGTATTTAGATAAGCATGTTGTTATGTCCTTCTCCTGTGTTGATTTCATCATTGTGATTGGCTTGACACTATGGCTCCCATGTGAATTGTGTTGTGTTTTTTTCTTCCTTCACTCTGGTGGGGTTTATTTTTGGCTCTGGACCACTGACAGCATCCTGCCATAAATATAAGCCGGCATTATTTGTATTCTGCACCACAGTTGGTAAGCCATCTCAGAGCAGGTCTATTTTTCAACCCCAGCCTAGAAATATCATCCTGCGCCACCCACGGCAAACACGACAGAATACAGATGTGCCCCGAACGGCCCATTTATTATTCAGATATATCTGTAGAGCTTCATATAGGCCACTTTGCATGAATGCAGCACACTTTGGTGTTCTATTACTTTTCACAAATTCTCCCACAACCTTGTTTTGTCATGAGATGGATGAAAGGAAAATAGTAGTAAAAACTATAGCATAAAAAGTGTCAATTTTTAAATGCATCAAATGTCTGAATACTCGTTATAATGGTGATTTTGGCCTGAATAGAAAAAAACAACAACCCCTAACTCTTTTGCAGTCTGATTGGTTTTTAGGTCCATTGTATGTTTAAAAAAGCTCTAGCTCTTGCTCTCATGTGTTGATGGTTTTATGGTGCCGGTGGTATTTGTGAACTCCTGAAGTGATTTGTTTTGTGTGTTTTTGGGTTACCGTTAGCCCCAGGTATTACACCATCAACAGCAATCGTGTGTATTGTGCTGTGACATTAATGTGTACACAGTTGTTTTCCTCTTTCACAACCCATACTACATTCATCAGTTGCACACTGGTTTGTTATTGTAGCGTTTTTTTTTTTTTGTTTTTTTTTGGAGAATGAAGTCATAGCAACTTTAAAAAAAATTTAATTCATGCTTGACATTTACATTACAAAACAAAACGAAAACAACAACAAAGGAGAGACAAAATCAAGAAAATAAACAACAGCAATGAAAAGATATTCCAAATAAAGACAAACAACGACAGATATATGAATAAATATGTGTGAGGTACAAAACATTCTCCACAGCCTTCTGATATAGATATAGAAAAAACTAGAGAAAGTAC
>JAUMHP010000070.1:17391830-17419237 GCA_032361065.1 Enteromius trimaculatus | reverse complement strand
TATATATATATGTATGTGATATATTTTGTGTGTGTGTGTGTGGGGGGGGGGGGTTATACTGTTAATCTGTTGTTGTGTTATACAATACAGTAGTGATATATAAACGTTTCATATTTGGATCAAATCTAAAAAATTTTCTTGCACAACCAATTGGCTGTGACAATGTTTACAATATTTTCAATTAGAAATAGATAAAATATACATAAATAATACATTTATTAAAAAAATATGTGTGCTTTCATAACAACGGCCAAGTGTTTACATAAGGAAAGAAGGCGGAGCAACTAAAACGTGTTAATAGGTAATAGTTAATAGTTTTGAACTATACTTTTTATAAAATAAATGTATTTTAAATATCTGACTTTTTTACTAGGGTAGTTTGCCTGTAGGCAGCTCATTAGTGTCATGTAAAGGTGACCCTTGTTTGTTTAGCCTGGCTACAAAGTGCCGGACGAGCAGCTTCAAATCCTCTTGCGTGGCTCAATCTTTACTCTGGCACTTGCTCTTCCTGCATCATCAGTCATTTGGATATATTAGTTAAATACGTTAGCCCAGTGGCCCACTCTCTTTAAGTCAGATCACATGATCTCGGTTCTGCTTTAGCTTAACCTCAGCAGCGCGTCAGTCCACTGAGCACCTCTAGAAGTGCACCATCAATGGAGCCCGTACTTCACACACCACGGTATGTACAAAAACTGCAGCTTTTTCTACTTAAGTTTTCTCAGTCTTGCTGGAGACACGATAAAAGTTGCACGACAACAACCAAATTGTCTCCGATTCTACAAACAACTAATATTGGAAAAGCCAATCGAGGCTGTTAATGTGGATTTTTGATGATCAAAATAGGTTTAAGAGCAGTGTTTTTCCTAGGTCTTTTAGTAAACATGAATTAGCTTGCAGCTTTTTGATTGTAGCTTTTATCTCTGTCTCTCTCTTTCTCATCCTTAAATGGGGAATTTGCCTTGAGTCGCATTCAATCAATAATAGGAAAATAACAGCTCTTAGACTAGAAGGCAGATTTGCCATTTAAGTTGGAAAGACGTCTGTGTCACACAGACTGAGTGAGAAGATTTGAAAGGATTTGAACGTACAAGAAAGCAATTATGTCTGACCGGAAATTACCTGCTTGTTCTTTAAACGACAGAGCTGCTGCCATCACTTTCCCACTTCAATATACACTGAATATGCACTTTAATCCAGAAATGTTTTCAAATATTTCATACTCAAATCTTCTTATTCTGTCAGATGAAATTTAATGGGTTTTTAGTCTGCATTTAAGTGTTTAAATCTTTCGAAACATCTTTTTAAAAGTGCAATCAAAAAGTATTTTTGATCCTTGCTTTCAGAAAACGGAAAGTTTGCTTAAAGTTGAGACTAAACGTAAAGAATTTTTGCTGCAAACTGAGCAGTGGATTTCTAGTTCCCAGCATGTTTTCAAAAGACTTGATTAGGAGAGTAAAGTCAGCTGTATTATTATAAAAATCAGTTTAATGCATCCTTAAGCCGAGTTCAGACTGCACGATTTCCAAAGCCGTCATGTCACAGATGTTTTCATACTGCGTGACTATCTGGGGTATCATTCAGTCGCTGCTGTGTTCACACTGTATGATAGATCGGTGATAGGGGCTTTCACATTGCTTGACTTTACAATTGGAAGAATCGCCAACAACTTTGTCTCACTGCCAAACACACATGAGAAGACAACGCGAGATCACCTGTGCAAGGCCGAGTTCTCACGTGAGGCTGGGATTCTTATAAAAATAATTGCAAGCAAAATAAGCTTGTCATACAAATTACATGTGCGCTCATTCTATACCTTCTTAACCCCTCCCCCAACTTCCCGCTGCTCCGGATGTGGCTCTCTCATTGGCTGTAGGTAATCGCCGATGTTATTCAGTCAGAACACATTTCACACGGCATGATTCTGAATTTTCTCAGATTGCGTCATTGATAGTTCACACTGTGTGATTGTCACCCGCGTGCACGAGCACCGTCGGCGAGTCAAAATCAGGGCTAAAATCATGCAGTCTGAACTCGGCTTTATCGGACAAAATTTACTGACCCAAACTTTTGAAGATTGTGAAAACGTATGTTTTTGAAATAAATTAAGTTACATTTTTAAATTCTATAGTGTTTCGGGAATTTTCTATTGCTGATGAATGAAGCCTATAGGAAGAAGACTGTTAGAATGAGCAATTGCTGTGCAAAGCCAATATATTGACCAGTCTTGCTCATTATGTCAATTTAAGTTTTTCTTATCATAAAAGACCTTTACTTGAACCAATATTACAGTAATATGAGGCACCTTTTCACGTGGATCTGCAACCACCCTAACACGCTGGCATCCTAACAGATGCTATGAGGATAGGTTAAAGTGAAACTTGGCATTTCTATGATATGTTTGCAAGCTGACGCTCTTATTAGGTTGTGTTTCCAGGCTCTGTGTTTGTTTGAAGTGAAGTGAGCACTCCAGGACACACTTTAAGCCGAGCGGTGGCCACGATAATCCTACTTGATCAGAAAAAGTGGATTTACAGAGTTTTAACTGCAGTGTCCCAGTTAGCCCGGCCGATGAAAGCCAACCCCCTGTCCTCCGCTAGCTTTTATCTCTCAATTCATTCATCCATCCCTCCATTTATCCCTGCACCTTCCCCTTTCAGTGCATCTAAAGCTCATCAGAACTATTTAGCCTCTGGCCTAGGCTAAATTTGAGATAATATATTTGGTTTCAAACAAACACCGTTACATCATGGAGTTCCTAGCATGCACCATTGTAAAAACTTGGGATGTAGCATATCAAACATATCATATATTGTGACAATAGCAAATCAGATTTGCTTGAATCAACCAAACTGGTCCTACAGTAGTGTGGTTTGCGTTGCCTGATCCATAAAAGCGTGTTTTAAGTTTGACTTATGTTCACGTGAGCATATGAAAATGCTGAAAAACGTCTCTAAAAGAAGCTTTAGGATCAAAACAAAATGCTTAAGTGGTCATTTTGAAATGTATCACTAGATGTAATGGCTCGAAGTCTAACACCCAAATGCACACTGCAAGCTAGCGACGTGAAAACTAGAACACTCCCATTATAATCAACAAGGCGTAGACATGGTGTAAATAAGAGATTTATTGTGCCGTGTAGACGGTTCGTTGATTATAATGGGAGCATTCATAGGGGAACTGCAGGGATCAAACAGTCAAATGAGTGACAGCTTCAGTGATTATAATGGGACCGTTCTAATACTGCTGTGTTGCTTGCTTCTGTGCAGTTTGTTCAGAATCTGAATAACAAATTTTGTTTTTCATTCTGCTTTTATTTTCAGCCAATTCATCATTGCATGAGGCTGATATATAAAAAATAGATAGATTTATTTATTTTAGTTCCTTTCTTTAACATTATCTGCTGTTAATTTGCATATGGCACTCTGAAGCGCAAGTATGCCGTTAGTTCTGACTATAAACTTATTTAACGTCTAAATTGATCTAACAGAGATATACAGTTGTTCATTTAGTTTTGTTAGGTAAGTTCGTAGAAGTAATTTGATGGGTGGCAGTTTAGCTCATTTGGCAGCTAATTAATTAACTCCACTAATCTGAGGGAATGTTTGTGTGTGTATTTATGTGCCTGGTTGTTTGTGTGTGTGCTTGAGTTTGTTTCTATGTGTTACACTCTAAAGAGAAGGTCAAGAGTGTAACAACTGCTGCTGCCTAGTCTACTTCACAGGAAGCAGCATGTTTCATAAAGGTGCAGTGCCGATGTGCTGCATTGCAGCATGCATAAACAGTGAGAAATTGTTTCCTTTAAGAATCTGTGTGCAGTGTGATCAGGTCGGAGGCTCGGTGTCGGTCAAATTTAACATCTTTAGCTTTTCACTTGAGGTTCACTTAATAAAGGAGTGCTTTCTCTCTGGAGAGAACCTCACATCAATATTCAGCCGCCATTGTAATTATCGCATGCTTGCACATGTGTTTATGTAATTTGGTGGGATCTGTTTATTAGTATGAAATAAAAGCAGGGAAGCAAAATCATATTCAGACTTCCTACATTGTTTTCCTCAGAGATAAAGAACATCCTGCAGTGCTCTTTTATACACCATCATTCATGCTTTAATATGTTATATCTTTCAAGTATGTTTTGCAAATACATTTCATAATGTATGTTTGTTTGTGCATATATGTTTGATTAAATATGTGTGTGTGTGTGTATATATCCATGCTTATTGTATTAAACAATACACAGCAAGACATAGTGCACATTAACAGTTTGCAAAAAGCAATAATTCATCTGTTTAAAATGCAATTTAAAAGTTTTAGCACACCTGAAATTGTGCAAAATTGGATTAATAGACTTCAATTCAGTCAATTGTAGCTGGACATCATCCAGCATATTATTGCTGGTCCAGTAACTATGTATGTTCTTGTATATATTGTCACCTTGACAAACAGCCCAAGTGTTGTGGTTAATATTGCTACTTTATTAACTGCGATAATCTCTTACCAATACAAGGCTGGACATACAGTACACCCGCAATGAATCAGATATAAAGCCAGAGATGTTTTATTTATTTGTAAAGCAGAACTAGTGGCGGTTATGAACTGTAATCCTTGTTCTGCTTTTCCTGACTTACAGACATTGCTTCGAGATTGATCTTGCACATAGACTCATAATATAAACCTCTTACTGCTTTGACTGGTCAGCCACGTGGTTGGGCGTTTAAGACAGAAAGGACTAGGCTGTTACATGACTTGCAAAGCCCCTTTCCAGCTGCTGTCTGGAATGTTTCAGCACATTGGACACAAACCAAAACACGGTGGATTTCTTTTGGCATTATTTAACAAAACTGTGTTATCGTGTTTAAGCTGTTAGATGAAGGTCTTCGAGTTCTTGTGCTTTTGGTTAAAAAATGAACTTTGGATGAAGGACAAAGGCAGTGTTTTGAACTCTAAACAGTGAAATCGAGAAGATGACCACTTGATAACCGCCCCATCTTGAATTAATCCACCATCTGTTGTGTCCAGATGGAGGAAGATGGTGTAGACAGTTATGGTAAATCGCTCTGAGGATGGACGGATGGATCAATGGATATTGTTGATGGATAAAAATATATGGACATTATGCATGGATGGATGAATATTGTAGATGGATGATAGATATTATGCATGAATAGATACTGTAGATGGATATTATGGATGGACTGATGGATGGATAATATTATTTTCATTAAATGTATGATACTGTAGATGGTTGGATATTGTGGTTGGTTAAATGAATAGATGATATGGATGAATGAAAAGTTAAGGATTGTGAACGTGTTGTTAGGAGTTTGTTCTTGGAGTCCTCTCTGCAGTGGTTAAGTTGGTCAGACAGTAGGCTGGAGCTGGAACTAAAAGACTGATTCAAAAAGTTGTTCATTCTACCTGAGTGCTGCTCACTCACTCTCATTCACTGGCCTGTTATTTCTGATAATCATAAGCTTTCAAAGCAGAACAATGTTCATCATTCCTTCTCTCTTCAACAGCAGCACATGATTGCAACTGTCATACAACGTGACGCGCTCAAATAGGAGCAATTTAAAGACGTACACAATGGGCTGCACTACCACCGAAAGTCCAGAACCATCTGGAACAATTCGATCAAATGAAGCTCCCACAGTTCCTTTGTCTCCTCATCGAAATAAAAACTCGAGGCGGGTTCTTAAGGCTGACGGCTGTTCTTGGAAAGTGTCATAGAGATGAGCACTATTATCCTCGGAGTGATGAACGCTATTATGCTCAGGACTGGAACGGAGATGTGTGTTCTCAGAACGAGCGGATGACTGCAAGTCATCAAAGTTTTAATTCTCAAGCTCTCTGTGGCTATGTGCGTAATATAATACTACCACAATACTCCTGCAATTTTTCCATTTTACATATCTTTTTTTTTTTAAGAAATCAGATTCTATCTATTATACTGAATACATTTTTCTATTTACGTAATATCTAGACAGTCATTAATGCGTAGTAATATAGTTAAAACACACTGTATGGAATACAGAATAATAATTACTCTATTCATCCATATGTCCTTGTTTTAAACATTACACATTAAAACATTACTGTGTGAGTTAACAACTTTTATTATCCTTTACTGTCTTACAAGATTTTACTGGAAAGTTTACTTCCATGATATGACGTGTTTAAAATTTTAACATTGCACAGATTCACAATTCAAAATAATTCCTAAAAGGCATATTCTTATTTTTGAAGGCAAACAGATAAGGCCTATTATACAAACCGTTCAGGGTAAAATAAACTGATTGTGGCTCCTGTTCTGAAACTAATTAATATGAGGCAGTCATCTGCAGCTCTTTTCTCCCCCGGTATCGTATGCTTGGATGGTTTTATCCCGACTCACTTTCAGGAAGCAAACAGATGTCCCACCTGAGCCCGAACATGTCAGGAATTTCAGATGGACCTGTGGACTTCGTCTCAGGTCAAACGTCGGTCTTTTGTGCAGTTTTGAAGGAATGAACTGTTGAACTGAATTTTAATGCTTCTTCTGCTGAGCTGTGCCATTGTGATTAGGCAACTCTTCAGGTCTCTGTTGAATAAATCCATGATAAACAAGATTAATTATGTTTTAACTCATTAGTTCAAGTTCAAACTAGTTAAATTTCCTCTTTCCCTCTCTCTCATCGCAATCACTCCCAGCCCAGATTGTGCACAGTCATGCCAGCATGATGCCCGCTGACTGCTGATGGGATGTAAGGGTGAAGTTTTCACGCCAGCTGCCCTGTGCCAGCGTGGACCGAATGGTGGATGGGAGGTGTTGGAGTGGAACGTGTGAAAATCCACGGGTCGACCCAGAAAAAAAAGCGCCAGGAGCCCAGACCACCATCTGAACCAAGAGTCCACCCATATGAGCCATTAAAGGCCATGCTGTAAATCTCTTCTGAACTCTTCATGTTGCTCGGCTCTCACTCGTAGCTCACGGCTTTTAAGCAGCAAATGTTTCATAAACACGTCCTCCCCTGTGATCTCATCCCCCAGTGCCAGTGATGGGAGTCTGCACAGATGTGCCCTGTTTCTGTCCACTGGTCCCTGCCAGCAGCAGCAAATGTCTTGTGAGGGTAGAACTGGCCACTGTGCAGTGAGATGACCCCTACAGCACATGAACTAGTGCTAAATATAAAGTCGAAAAGTTTGCTCACTTATGCTCACCAAGGCTGCATTTATTTGATCAAAATGCAAATATTATTACAATTCAACAGCTGTTTTCTTAATGAATATATTTTAAAATACAATTTATTTCTGTGATGCAATACCTGAATTTTCAGCATCATTATTCTAGTCTTCAGTGTCACATGATCATTCAGGAATCAACCTAATATGCTGATTTGCTGCTCAAAACATATTACATATAATTAGCAATGTTAAAAACAGTTGTACTAATCATTTTGTTCCCACTTTATATTAAGTGACCCTAAAACCTGTGTACTTTCATAGTAATGTGTACATAGTATGGGACATATGTATGTACATATTATCTACAGCTGTAATATTTCTGTAACTGCACACATGCAACAACCCTCAGAATGGTTTGGGTAAGTACAAATATGTAAAAGGACATTTTTTTCACTTCTCTAAGTATTCCTGTAAAATGTAATTGCATAACTACATTTTGTAACAATATGTAAAAAAGTAATTGGACCAATTTGAAATATGTAAAGTGGGAGGAGTTGGTGGAGTTGGTGCACCAGTTACTCAGGAACTATGCACTATCATAAAGTGTAACATTTTTTGACACCAACCACAATGTAAAGCCTAACCTATTGGCTGCTTCTGTGTAACATCAGAATAATTACATGATAAATCCATAGGAATTGTCTGCTTAATATAAAATGTAATACTTTCTTTACCAAAAAGTGCTGTTAGTCCTGTTACACATTTGTATTTCATTACTAAAAAGTGTTGTTACCAATTACCTGTTACAAATTTGTACTTACACATATGGTAGTGGGTTGTTACACAAAGATTACCGACCTGGTCACATAAAAATATGTACCTCTGTGCAGTTTTTGTGCAGAAGAGTTTTTACATGCCTTACTGCATGTTTCGCTGTGGAGAAATGTTCACTAAGTGTCGCTAAAACACAGGTTCAATATGTTAATCCTGATGCATTTTTTTATGTTGATATAGGTAGGTACTGTATTGCGGTGGTTTAGAACTGAAATATCTGTGGAAATATGTGGAAATTACACTTTATTAAAGTGGTCATACAAAGCCAATTTTCCACAAGCTAATATGATTCTTTAGGGTCTCAACGGAAAGTTTGTAATATAGTTTGTTTATAATTTCTCAAAGATAGTTTAAAAAATGCTAATCTTACCCTGTCATAAACAGCTCTTTTGAAATCACTCTGTTCTGTGTACTTCCCCTTTAAATCTTCACAAGCTCTGCTGACCCCGCCCCTCTTTTCGAGGGCAGTCTCGGAGGATCTTTTTTTACTCATATTCATATTGAAACTTGCTAATTAGCACATTATTATGAAAGGCGATTTGCAAAGATTCATTAAAAAAACATTATACTCACTGCTTCTGTAGGTGAGGCTGGATCATGAATGATTTGCGTGAACATAAATGCATTTTGGTTGATCAAGGGGGCGCTTCCCTTCAGTACCAAACATAATGTTAATCCTCCGTGTCTTCAGTCACTCAGATGTCGGGGGTAAATGACTACTACTATGTTCATTAATACATTCCACAACAAAACACCTCAATCTCTTAGGAGTCTTGCTTGTCTCTGTGTCTCGGTCTGATGACGGCTCACTCAGGGCGGGTCTGAGGTAAGACATCATTTCAGTCTGTGTGACACGCTGCTGTCAATCAACTACTGTGGGAGTGGCCTCTGTCTGTGTGACACCACGGCAACATGTATCTGAGAATGGCTTGATTTCAGGGGCAACTTATTTTTATTAAATTAAAAAGAAAACTATTGGTGGATCTTTATCATTGTAGGGTGGTTGTGCACAGATAATCTCAACACACCTTTCAGTCCAAACAGCTTGTAAAAGTGCATGTGGCACCGGATGACCCCTTTAATCAAAACATTTGTGTACATTTTTTGCCTCTAGTGTTCATTTCTTTTGGAAACTGCAGTGAAATGTACTTATTGGTACATATTTTGTCTCACTAAAAAATGCATGTTTATGCCATGAGACCAGATAGAACATCACAGCTGCAGATACTATTCACCAATCTTTACTTACACTGTGGTTAAAGACTACATCTAGTTACTATGTACATACACAGGTATTAGGGGCACAATATAAAGTAGACCCAAATTGTGCATCCACATCTTGATAGATACCAGTGGATTTTCACCTCACAGGTCTACAGATTTTTTTTTTTGTATTTGTGATCTCCAGGTCTGTAGCCTGAAGTGAGAGTTGGTCTGTTGACCTCCTATTCATTAAAGTGTGGCTTAAAACAAATGAATCTGACCTGAATCTTCTGCGGCTCGACCCCTTACAGCATCACAGCGCTCTCACTTCACCACAACACATGGGATACAAGTGCACCTCTCTTCTCCTTTCCTTTCATTCTCTCTCCTCTGTGTTATAATTCAGTTCAGTTTCCTGCTGAAATCATCAATGTTCTCCTCCAATCATATATGCCCTCGGCTCTCCATCTCCACCAATGAGAGAGCGGAAAAGCAGGAATGTGGCTAGCAACTAGAGAGTTATTGAGAGACTGCAGTTAACTCAAGGCCTCGGGAACATTGTGTGTGTGTGTGTGACTAACACACAGCTTGAGAGATGCACGCTGATTCAGCGAGGGAGAAGTCTGCCCGGCATCACATTTAGCGTGGTAATGAAACAGACGTATTCCTCCGGGTTCTTCATAACTCCTCTGGGTTATCAGCTCTTGTCTGCTGGCTGTGTTTCAGTAATATTGATGTATGTTGTGAAATGAATAGCAGCACCTCTGTTAGTTGCTGATTTACCGAGGTGCTCTGATAACAACTCTGCCATCCCGCTCCACCAGCACATGCTGGTAAATGCCGTAGGAATCGTTAATTCCCAGGTGTTTTTCTGTTTTATAGCTGATTCAGTTAGAAACACAAAGGCAAAGTAATGTTTGTTGCTCAGTCATTGTACACTTGAGGTTTTTAGTTTACTTTATTGTCGCCTTTGTCTGGGTATTACAGATGTATTTGTTTGTCATCATATTAACAAAAACATTGACATGGGATGATTATGTAATTAAAGAGCTGTGATCTTTCTTTTTTCCTCCTTCATCATGTTGTTGATGTGCATAGATAAATCATTTCTTCAATATTTCATAAAAGTAAGTACTGTCAGCTTTGAGCCCCATACGTTGCTGTTTTGCTGTCGTTTATGTATTTTTTGCTTTTAGACAGCAGTTTGTGAGACTCTGTGTCCCAAAGATGTCACCATTCTCTACAAGCGGACACAATTCTCTCTCTCTCTCATGCTAATACCAGTGTCTAGAGCTGATGCAGAGAAATCAGAGAGAGAAAAGAAGACATGCATGGAGGATAAAAAATGATGTTTGGGCAGAAATGCAGTTTGCATGCAAAGTGCTGTTCAGAGTGACAGCCAGTTTATAAAAAGATGACAGCTGTGCATCAGTGTGTTATGTAACAGAGGGAATGTCAGGTGAAGAAACCTCATTTGATCTGCTCTCACATCAACTTTTTGATGTGAGAGCAGTTCTTCTGTTTACACTGTAGATGATCAAACAGATGAATATGATGTTTCACTTTACTGAAAGGGATCGTCACATGCATATACTGTATTTGAATACCGTGCTTTATTAGAAAGAGCTTTCAGGAAGGTTGGGATTCAGGTCACTTCTTGTTTTATAATGTCGTTTAGAGCATTTGTGTTTTCCTGGAGTTGAATATAGTGACTGTTATAAGCCAAATAAATCAAATAAAAACAAAAACAGCCTGTAGCCTCTGGTATTAAACTTCAGCACGTTGAATTTTAATGCAACTCTGACCAAACGTTTGTTCAAGCCTCGAGCTGTTTACTCCAGTGCAGACGCATGTTTATTTCACAGCACTGTTGGGAAGCTGCTTTATCACTTTACCTGCTTTGTGCAACGCAATTCCATTCAACACAGTGTGGTTTAGAATATTAATCAGAAATACCTGCGTTATTTCATAAGTGCTCCGTCTATTTAAGTGTGTGTTTGTACAGTAAGTGTGCACACCTTTGCATTTATGTAAATTCTCACTAGTTTAAACTGCTTCATGCATTTGTGAGGTAGCTATTGGAGAGTAACTGACCCTCTGCAAAGACACCCCCCCTCCCCCTTAGTTACTGTTACTATGTCCGACAAGCCACATTTCTCATGCACCTATTCACAAATGGCCTTGACAGGCAAGTGATTTAATACAAAGTGTCTTCAAATCTTTTCAAGTGAAGAAACAAATTCATCTACACCTTGAATGTCCTGACTGTGAGTAAATTGTAATTGTTTTGGTTGAACTATTCCTTTAGTGTTTTATATAGCTAGTCTTTGTTACTATAGCATTTGAACTTAATCAGATTTACTGCAGATAGTGCTATGTCATGTTTGCACTTTGAGGCTTCTCAGGCTACATTATATCCCTCTCCTCGGCTGACTCGATTAAGCCATCAGGCACGTTTGAAAAGCCGAGGCCTGTCAAGGCCAGTGTCCCATAACTCTCTCATAAGAGCCACGTGTAAGCAGCCATGAGGGCCCACTGGAGCTGCTTGTCTCCTCTAAATGACATGTCTTTCTCATGTCCTCATTTAGTTTCATTGCATGTAGTCTGGGCATGGTAATGGTACCCGAGAGTATCTGGAATATTTGCCTTCAAAGACCGGTGCAACAAGCAGGCTGCAGCGTTGACGTCAATCCTTCACGCTGAGATGTTCAGTTCCCTGTGCACACCAGATCTGAGTTTCACCCGGGCTTAAATCCATCTTTCTGAGCGAGATAAGCATTCTCTGGCTTTGCCTGAATTCCCTGTTATGCAACTTTTGCCAAAATATGTGACTACTACGCTTAAACTCAGAATGTCTGGCAACACAACTCTCTCTGCGTGGAGCATACAGAATAAGAGAACCAAATGCCAGCTCTTCCACTCTCTCCTTACAGTAGCTGTAAGATAAGTATCGGAAGTACTGTAACACGCACACACACAGAGATCCCCTTCTGCTCCCCAACCAATGTGTCCCCGTCGTACTCTGTTGGCTGTGATAAAGAGTAGCCACACTCACAGCCGCCATCAGCCACCTGCCAGGAAGCCTGTACAGAACATGACCTGGTCATATTTCACCCCAAATCAAAAGAGAAATGCATAATTTTTAGTGTACAGTAAACGAAAAGATTCTTTGGAACCGTTAAGATGTGTGGTTTGTGACATTGTGTTCATGAACGTTTAAACATTTTTTTCACTTGAATGAGATTTTTTTTTTTTCTGTTTGCATGTGTTTGCAGCACGTTGAGCTCTCTCAGCCACCGTACTTTTTCCATTTAATAAATAATTAATTTAGATAAATAAATAATTCATTTAATAAAGAATACACAAATCAAAGTTCATGAGATACCGCTGTGTTTTTTTTTGTTTTAATGTGGTAATAGGCTTTCACGATCCTTACGTATTGCCATGATGTTCCTCCTTACAATATGGCATCTGTCTCCTGGTGACCCTGCTTGACCTCTACCATCATCTCCTGCTCAGCGGTTTAGGAGAGCGCTTGTGATTATTTCGTGTTCGAAAACTGATTTTCTAATTATACCTGGAGCAGTAGTGTTTTCACGGCAGATGTTCTGTACTGATTCAGTGCAGTCTCTGCATCTGCAAATCACATAATCTACCCCTTAATTGAAGGAGAATGTTGTTTACATAAACACTCGAGCAGTGACGGCCGGTGCTGATGGTTAAAATACAGCTTCAGCATGAATACGTTCTCCTAATCAGAGCAGAAGTCATGCGGCGAGGCGGCTGTGGTTATTATTGTTTGAAAGAAAGCTGGTGTTTTGTTTACATCTGGTGTTACGAAGACTGGAAACTGGCCAGACCCTCCTCTCCCCCTCACTGTCTTTCTGAGCTGTGAATAATAGATAAAGCCACGGCGATGATTGGCACCACATCTCGTCTGTATGGAGGAATGAAAGGGCGCCACGCCAGCTAGTTAATACGCACCCCGCATCACAGTGAGAGCAGGACCTCTGCGACGACTCGCCATTCGACCCTCATTTTCAATTCAAAACCGGACGGTTTTGCATGCACAGGAACAACAGGAGCATCTAAATGGAGAAATGTCTGACTGAACAAATCACAAACTAGCTGAATGATTTTGTCTTTGGTGTCATTGATACTTCACTGATACTGAATCTTTGAGCTGCATCGTCACACAAAAATCATTCTTCATTGATAAAAGTCCTAATATGTTTATGTTAGCTTTTTAACCAGTGAAACGTTTAAGATTTTTTAAAGGAATTTTGGATTTTCACTTTTTTTATTTGATTTTATTTGAAGTATGGATTTATTTTATCAAAAATACTGATAATATACTGGTAATACTGTATATTTTTGCAATGACAAAGCTATTACTCTAGCCACAGCCACATTACTAGTTTATTTTCGCATGATGCTTCAGAAATAGTTTTCATTCTCTTGATTTGGTGTTCAGATGTTTTCAGTTACTATTGGTACTCAGTTATTCATTGTTCTACTTTTAATGTTTTTGCTGCTTATCCTTGGTGAGCATAAGAGACTGTGTGTGTGTGTGTGTGTGTGTGTGGTAAGCTAATAACACAATAAAAATACCAAACCAGTCACCTCAAAGAGTATGCAATCCCTAAATGAAGACAGAAACTATACAATTAAAATTGAGAGGGGAGTTGACTAGAAGTATTTTAAACCAAAAATATGTTTTATTTTTATTGTGTAAGCTTACAACACTCACTCACACACACACACACATGTTGTTTTTTGTGATTTATGGGGACTCTCCATAGGCGTAATGGTTTTTATACAGGACAAACTGTATGTGGCATTGCCCTACACTGACCCTACACCTAAACCTACCCCTTACAGGAAACTGTGCATTTTTAAATTTTCAAAAAACACTGTTTATTATGTTTTATTTTAAGCCGAAACTAAGCCTAAACTAAACTAAACTATATAGTTTCTCCTCTCTTCATTTAGGGATTGCATACTCTTTGACTGGTTTGATGGATGAGTATTCTGTGTTTTTTGAGTTGGCCTCTTATGTAAAGACTTGCCGCCTGGCTTCAGTTTTCTGGTTGACTTGCTGCTCCCTGTTGTCTAACTAGTTCTTGTTGTTGTTAGGCTTCCTTAACCATGTAATCTTGCAGGCCGGTGTTTGTCTTCTGACTGATTACACATATTATGTAATGGTGTGCTGGTTTTAGAGAGAGAGAGAGACAGGGAGCAGGGAAGGAACTGCACCTGGGGTCTGCCATCAGCATGCAGTCAGAGCGGTTTGTGAGCTGTTTATTTAGACAGGTGCCCACACACAAACATCTCTGTTGGGAGAGAAAAATGTAATGTTTGTTTATATGAAAGATTTCTTCTGATTTATAAAGAAGATTAGATTACATGAAGATAATTTCTATCAGGTGGGATCTATGTCTTGCTCATAATGCTGTTTATTTAACCTTTTGTCAAGCAGTCATCATATGTTAATGAAATGAACACCTAGAGCTGCGGTGTTTCTGTAAGCGACTAAAAAATAATCATTCAGAATTATAAAATGTAATTAAAAACATATATTATTATATTATATTACTATATTATTTCTATATTGCTTTTTTTTATGATATTTTCATTTTCTTAATATTTCTTTTACTAACTTATGACCAGTAGGTGGTGCAGAATGTGAATGCCCATCCAAAATTATGGCACCCCTGCTTTATTACTGTTTATTTTTACACTTACCAACAAGAGTTTAGTGCTCTCACCATATTTCAATATTTTCCATATTTTTAAATTCAGAAATGTGAAATTTTCTGAGATCTGACTCTTTTTTTTTTCCCTGGTTCTTTAACACATAATGCACATGCTGTCTATCTGATTTCTCATGCTGGCAGCATTTCAGAATTGACCCGAAGATGATTGGCAGGATTCCGAGGAACGTTGTTTTTGCTTTTTCAGGCTTTTTGTCTCAATTATGAGTGGAGATGGAAACTGAAGATGATTGACTGTCAGACCAAACAATAAACTGTTCCTGACTCCAGTGATTTGCCTTTCTTTCCTTAGGTTCACTACATGTTTTAAAACAAGTCACTTTAAAGATAAAACATTTGCCCTGAGCGAAGGAATTCAACTTTCAACATTGTCATGTTCAGTAGTTTCAATCTAAAAGGACTCTCTTGAACAATGCAGCATTTTTCCAATTGCAGATAAATTTGGGATTGCTTCAGAGAGACCCAGAGGCAAATTCAATGTGCCATGTTGCATATTTTTTGCTAAGCTGCACAATGATACCTAGTGCATGTCTCAATTACTTACAATTAATTAATTAGTATATTAGTACCATACAATATCACAAAAACTTTGCAGTATGACTTTAAGCATTGCAAATAGAAGTAGAGTAATAGAAGCTTTTTTTTTTGTATGATATAAAACAGATTTCCATCAAAAGCCATAAAAAAGTCTGATTACCCATTAGAAAGAAATAGTATTATCATAAGAGTTGTGTCAAAGCTCTGTCACATATTGCACTCATTAAAAATATGGGTCAAAATATCACCTCTCGCCTCACTCTGTTGGATTTAATGGATGCATGACACCACAATAATTGACAGGCAAAGAAAAGTTCTTCTCATGTAGATCTAGTCATACCCAACATTTTAGATGGAATCACTGAAGGCAGGCCTTTAGCAGCACAAATAGATATGCAGTCACACACACATGGTCTATAACTTTACAAACCCTACTGTATTTGGAAGACTCAATTCTGCCTGTCTTCTTGCTGTTTCCTCTCAGACTGAAAAAGAAGTCCCAGTCGGTGGATATCGCCTCTCAAGGTTTTCCAGCACGGCTCATCCCGAGTCTGTCCTTAAACAGATCTTCACCACCTGTTGCCAAGACAACCACATCTGAGGTGCAAGAAAACAACACCACCAATTCCCAGTGCCGTGGTCCGCGGTGCAGCGATCTGAAACGAGGATACACTATAGGTAAATGAGCATCCGGGTGTCTTCAGTATGCCAGACTGTTTCATGAGTTTCAGTTGAGCTTCATTCGTGCGTGTGCATGAAGATGTTCGTGTTGTGTGAGCGTTTAAAAAAAGTTCTGATTTCTTCTTTTCTGCCTCCTCTTGTTCTCTTCACCTCACTTTGTCCTCTTTGTCTCCTAATGCTCTCATGCCAACTCTCTTCTCTTTCTCTTTCTAATCTCTGTATCCTCACTTTTTCTCATCTTCTTCTACCCTCTTGCTTCATCTCACCTCATCTCATTCTTCACTCTCATTCTTTCTTTCCTGTCTCTTCTTCTTCCTTTCCTTTCTCCTTTTTCTACTAGGTCTTACATCTTTTTCTCCAAGATCTCACCTCTTTTTCATGTCAGTTTCTCGTCTTCTCCACAATTTGCTTTCATCCATTTTACCTCATTCTCCTCTCTCTCCTTTTTTCCTATTTACTGTTCTTGTTATTTTTTCTTTTAATCTTTAACACTCCAGAAATGTCCTTCAGCATATGATATATAGCTTAATTATCCACAAATTAGGATAAAGTATAAAAAAAAATTCTATCATGTAATCATTCATAAACTGAATTGGATGCGTGTTGCACAATACCTGCATACAGTCGCAGTTCTATCTACTGTTTTATTTCCGCTGTCATCATAGGTAATAGAGCGCGGATCGGGCTGCATTTTTTTGTCCGAGCCCGGCCCTCGTCCGACAGAGCGGTAACTGAATTTTTTTCTCATACTAATGACACATGCACTTTTTTTTGTTGAAAGCCTGCTTTTATTAAGAAACTGTAGGAAGGCGTTTGGAAATGTCAACCGATGTGACGCACCTTCGCGCTGATGTGACCGAGCTCGACCCGAACCCAAGCATCCTTTTTAAATATCTGTCCGAGCCCGGCCCGTCAGGCACGGGTCGGGTATCCATTCTCTAATAGGTAACCAAAATGTTCCCACACACCTGGCGCATCCTTCAACTCCGGGAAGCCTTCCTTTTCTCTCCCACTTGCCATTTCTACACGTACAGTACTGTGACCTGCAGCACTCACGCCACACCGTTGACACCTCAATTCTTTCGCGCGAAAGGGAAACACACTGACGTCACGAGGCTACACTGCGCATGTCATGAACCGTCGAACCGTGCGACGCATGCTTGTACCGAACCGAGACAACCGAACAACCGAACGGTTCGTTTTTTTTTAATGAACCCTATTTCGTCTGTCTCCCTTCTTTCTTATTTCTCTCATCTGTCTCTTCTTTTCTGCCTAGATTTCAGCTCTTTTTCGTGCCTCCAGTTTCTTCTCTTGTTCTCCACCATCTCTTTTTTTGCTCTTGTTGTCTCAGCTTTCTCATCTCTTTCTCTTGTCTCCTTGCTTTCATCTTTCTTTTATTTCTCCTCTCATCTATTTAATCTCTTTCTCTTCTTTACTTTTAGTGCTCCTCTCATTTTTCTCTCTATCCTTGTTGTCACATCTTATCTTTTTCCATGTCTTCTATTCTTTTTTGAATGTGTTTTATTCATCGGTCTCATCTTTTTCTCCTATAGCTTGTTTTTTTTATGTTCTTCACAATATTATTCTCTCATTCTTCTCTGTCTCTTCTCTTTCTTCCCATTCTCCTCTTTTCCTCTCTCATCTATTTTTACCCTCTCTTTTTTCATTTTCTCATTGATCCCACCTGTTTTCCATATCTGTCTCAATTCTTTTTCCCCTTGTTTACCACTCTCTCTTTTTACTCTCATCTTCATCTCTTCTCGTCCAATTTTCTCTCTGTCTCCTTTTTCGTTTCAGTTTTATACTGCCATATTGAAAAGCATCTCTCTCTGTGTTTCTTCCAGTTAATGCTGTGATGTGTGAAGTAAGCCCAATGCTTGTGCATGTTTGTAGGGTCTGAAGGGATTGTGAGGAGAGGTCAGAGGCTTTAGAGAGAGCAGGAGATGGCTTTCCTTTCATCTCAGCCCATTTGATTGTGTTGCTGATTTGACAGCACCATTTACAGTTTTTCTGCTTAGGTTTGGTTGCACATGTTGCCCTGCCTCTCTCATAGTCATGCCATGCACCAGAACATGATCTATGACAGGTGCTCGAATGTCATTTGAAATTACAGATCTTCTTCATGGTCTTAGTCCTTGCCCACCACCTCTGACATGGACTCCTCTTCCTCTTATATTGTATTGCTTCTTAGCTGGATGCACTCATGCCATTTGCATTTGACTAGGCTTATATACTGTTTACAAATTGGGTTCACTAAACACATGTGTTTTCAATTTTGAGTGGTAGTGTGTAAATGATGAAAATAGTGTGTTAGTTGTGTTTAACTTCTTTAGCCTGTGTGCACCATTGTTGGTACAAGTGGATAGGGAGTTGGACTTGTAACCCAAAGGTCGTGGGTTCAAGTCCCAGGTCTGGCAGGGATTGTGGGTGGGGTTAGTGAGACTCAGTTCTTTGGAAAGATTTAAAAATTCAGTAAACTCAATGGTAGAATTCACATTTCAAATAAACGCGCCCAGTAATGTGCGTGCATAAAATGTCATTCCTATATAATGTTTTGTAATTCGTTGGTGCACAGACTTGGAGCCGATGTTCAACAGAATGAGTGCAGTCACGTTACTCACAATATAACACAACGCTTTTCATTAATAAGGTTAATTGTCAATAAATAAATAACAAGAATAACAAATACTGTTACAAATGTAATGTCCATTGTTAGTTCAAGTTCAACCTGTCCTTCAACTAATACGCCCATACAGGTCGTTTGTACAAATATGTTAATGTAGTTTAGGTTGGATGTATCTCAGTTTGTAGAGCGAAGCGTTAGAAAATAAGATGCAATCATCCAATATTGGGTTTGAATCCAGAGAATGCATGTTTTATTATTGGTAGAATGAGCTGTGAGGAAAGGTAAAATCTCGCATAGGGCAGCAAATTGGAAAATTGAAAAGAGAGATGTAGGAGAGGTAAAACTTGCACAGAAAAACGGTCGCCAGGAATAGCAGTCTATTATATAATTTAGCAGTTGTTATTGATTCCAGAATGTTGCGACTTGACCAATCAGAGTGTTTCTGAGAGCAGTGTAATAATGATTGATATTTTATTAGCGTTTCGCCTTGGTTGCTCTTTAATGTTATTGGTGATTTTGCTGTTCTCATTGTTTGACTTTCTCCTGTCTTTTAGAGGCCGTGCCCTCAGGCAATCGCTGCAAATCACAGCACAGTTTGCCTTCTCATAGTGCCTCTAATTGGTGGAGAGGACGGCGGGAGAGAGAAGTGTTATCGATGGCCGCACGCTGAGCGTCTTTTCATCCTGTGTCAGAACCGCTATTAAAACCGCACTGCATATCCCGCTACATTTTAATAACCTGCCCTCATGTATCCCGCCAAATTATACTGTCATTTCCAGTTTGATGTGAGCGATGGTTAGAGTGTTTTAATGTTTTTAAATGAAAATGACCCTGACAGGCCATTCGGTCTCCTTAAATGAGAGTGGTTTTATAGCAGCCGAGCGTACATGCCACAATAAGTGCTTTTGGCTGGCTGCAAATGGGTCAGGGAGAGCGCGGTATAAAATCGTCCATGTGGACATAAGCCTGCAATAATGAAATAAGTGCAGATCTCGGGGTGATGTGGGAAATGCGCTTCAGGTAATCAGTAGAGAGGAGTCAGGTCCACAGCGGTCCCATAGGGTCCTGTGTAGCCTTAATACCTAACTCACCTAATTCTGTTAACAAGATACTGGATAGTCTCTTATGTAAGCATATATATTTATCCTGTCGTTCTTCAGAATGACGTTACCTATTGGCCTTTGTTGCTGTTTATGGTGGGATATGTGAAAAGTGAAAAGTTCAGGGAGGAACTATACTGTACATCATTGCAAGTGATGAATGCAAGCATGCAAAGTGCATAAAAAGTAGTGTTAACCAGAAGCTAGTTTTAACGGTTTGTTTAAAGTGGTCACATATGCTACTATTCAAGAAATGTATACTTTTATTCAATAAGGATGCATTAAAATGATTAGTGACTGTAAAGACGTTACAAAATCTTTCTCATTTTTGATAAATATTGTTTGAAATATTCAAAGAATCCTGTAGAAAATGCATCATGGTTTCCACAAAGGTATTAAGTTTTTAGGTAAAAACAGTAAAAAGAAAAAAATAGTCTGACCTCAAAAAAAGAAGCTATTTAAGGGGTTTACAGAGCTGTCCCTTTGCTGTTAAAGCTCAAATGATTTATTTTAGACACATGGCCTTTATAAACCTCTCCTATGAGCTTCTCTAAACTCCCTTTCCTTCAGTCAGTGTTTTATGTGAGCCTGTAGCTGTTAAACGTAAGCGTCTTCTTCCACATGTGAGCTAACACACTGTCACGCTTAATACCTCTGTGTTTCCGTTCTCATTAGGTGGCTGAGTATGATCTGCTGTCCGTGTGTTAGGGTGAATAGTCAGCCAGCACAAGACTGATCACACTGTTAATGGTTGTGGAAAGGTAGAATGTTTGTCCTGTTCCTCTGTCTCTTCTCTTCTCGAGATGCACTGCCTCGTTACTCTGAAATGTATTCTGAAGGTGCTGACCTGCAGGGTCAGGAGAGATGCTATAAAGGGCCAAGATCGCTTGTACAGAAAAACAACAGACGAGGGTGCAGCATGCTAACAAACAAATGTCATCCTGATGAAGAACGGACAGGCTGCTAGAAACTGAGCTGGGCTTCAAATTACCAGTAAACAGACAGATATACAGTGTCTGCTGCCCTTACAGACCTCTTACATTCATCTGCAGGGTATATATGCTTTCACATATTCCACAACTTGTAAGTTTATTTTTATCAGGTTTTTTTAGTAAAAATATCTGAATTTGTGAAAAGATAATTATAGCCGATATTAAGACCTGAAAAGTGTTTTTTTTTAATCTATCATTAGTTTTTAGCCTAAAATGCCTGATTTTGTTATTATAGGAAAATAATATTAATGAAGATAATATTAATATAAATACTGTATATGAACATATACATTTTTATATGAATAAATACATTTAAGAAGTTTAATATATTAATCTTATCTATATTTATTTATATTTGGTGTATGCCTTTAATATTTCATTTTTAATAAAAAAAAATCTATGTTTGCCCCTCACACAGGAATTATTCATAGGTATGTAGGATTTAAGTAAACATATACTAGAAGACCAAATAAATACTGCACACTACTTGCATTATCATGAAAAATAAATAAATATGTATTCATTAAATATTAGCAACAATTTTTCGGCAGTCTACCTTCCTACCTTATTGTTTCATGTTTAATAAAAAAAAAATAATTATTGTTTTTTTGGCATACCTAAATTATTCACAGGTGTGTGGGATTAAAGTACAATATAATATATATAATAAATAACACACATTACTTGCGTTATCTTGAAAAATAAATGCATGCATAAATTAATTAAATAAATTAGTTAAGTTAAATCTACCTGCCTTGGGTGAATTGAAAAATATTTATTATTATTTAAATGTTATTTTTAAATACTGTGTATGTATATACATTTTGATATATTCATAATATATCTCATTTATAATAATTTATTTCAATATGGCATATATTTGTTGTTCTGGCATAATGGTTAGATTATAGCAAGAAAAAAAAAAACACCCATATATCATGTTTGTTTGCAAACAGCAGTGTCCTGCTATTACTCGTGTTATTTACACACTGAATTAGATTGGTTTGTGAGTTAGATAGAATGATGGCAGTGCAGAGACAGTTACTGTAACTAGCCTGCGGCCTCCACCTGCACGCTCCATCAGCACCCGACCTGCTGACTCCAATTCAATTAGCAGCAGTTCAATAGATTGAGCAAGTGTCGAGCTCAAGCGTGGCTACTGCAGGCTTCTCTCAGCCTGCAAAAGGAGCCGAATATATTACCCAGGAGAAAACGTCGGTGACATTTACTCCCCTGTGCTATAAAATGCAGAAGGCCACTATGGCAGGCCTGTTTAGAGTTTATGACCGGTCTGTCGGGCCTCGAGGAGATCTTGACTGTTTCTGGCACTCCGTTCTGTATAGCGGTAATGTTTATTTGCTCAGATTGATGCCGTCTCGCATGTACCTGATCTCCAGCAATGCCTGTGCATCCTTCTGTTTACAGAGCCACAGCAAATGAAGACACTACTTCCTAGTAGCGAAAATATCGCCACATCTGTAGCAGACAGGATTAACACACACCCCCGGAAGGCATCTGTGTGGGTAACACACATTATCGACAAGCCTGTGACAGTTAAACGGCAGAATTATGTGAACCGTGTCGCATTCAGATCAATCACGTCAGGTTCAGGTCAGTTTTAGCTGTGGTGCTCCTCCCTCGTTCAAGCTGACCTTTGTGTTGCGACCGATTGACCTAGTAATCATAGTTAAATGGCCATGCAGAGGTCAGACATGAAGAGAAGGATCCAGGAGTGCTTGCTGAAAAGGTCAGGTGCGATGGTGGATGACATGAGGTGACTCCTGACAGGTTTTATCAAAGTATTAAGAGTTGTTTACTACATAATGTAGTCAGCTTCCAGGAGTCAGGGTGCACGGGTTTTTATCGGTTAACTATGAAACAAAAACAAGCCGATCTTGTGATGTTTTTGTGCCCTTTTCCCTTTTATGCAAATCAGATAGTGGAGTAAAATGCTTGCAAAATTGGGGCTTTTAGCATCCTTTTAAATAGATATACCACCTGCTATAATTTCACTAGACAAATTATGCTGATGTTTGTCCGTCCAGCACATTACAATAAACCTCATTTACATTAAAAGAAGGCAAACAGAAGAGCTGTAGCTAATACAGTAGCTATTATCATATTATGATAATAATATTTTTATATAGCACATTTCCAAAGTACAAGCACACTTTACGCTGAACTTATTTTCCTGTTTTAAAAAAAAAAGATGTGTGCTGCACCATCAAATTAGGATTTCCAAAAGACTATAATTGCTCTGAAATAAAGTATCATTAGTCAGTTATATATTCTAGGGTATTAGCATGCAAACATGGCTGGTGCAAGAAAACCGTGTGCATTTATAAGTCAAACATAGAATTATGGCAATATAAAAACAACAATGCAATATCCTTTTTGGTAATGTATATCAAATGAAATGTATCTGTTATGTCTGTGAGTGGTCAGTATTTATTAAATGCTTTAAAGAGACTGCATGAGAAAGAAACACAGTGTCTCAGTTAAAGGTTTATTGTTTGCATTAACCTTCCATTTACAGTAGATTTGCAGTGGCAGTTATTTTAGACACATTTGTCAGGGTTCTGATGTTATTTTCATGCCTCAATGTTACCAGCATCTCCTCTGTAGAATTACCCAACTGGAACCAAAAGATCTCTTCCTTGACTTGGCCTGTGGGCAGCGGGATCCAAAATATCTGTGAAATGACAAAGCGGACTGAATTACAAAGTGAAGACAAAAAGGCTGACATGTGGTCGATTAATATGGTCAATAACTGACACAGACGGAGCAGAAATTATACGACGATGTCCCTTCAGTGCCATGTGGAGGAGAATATGAGCTCCATCACAGTTTGAGTGAAAGAAAGGTTAAGTCAAGCATTGGTGCAACAGACTGAAACTGATTGTAAATAAACATCCTACAGCTCAGACAAGATTTACATGCATGTTGGTATGAAAACAGGAGATTTAAAGAGCATCTGTTGTTTCTGGAGATGTCTTGCTGTTTCAAAATTTGGAGTCAGTTGTTTTTTATAGAAATGATCTCTTTTATTCAAAAAGAATGTATGGTTTGCATAAAAATAAGTGGCTCAACATCGATAATAAATTTTGCTTAAATCAGCAAATTAGAACGATTTCTGA
This sequence comes from Enteromius trimaculatus, assembly GCA_032361065.1. Classification (NCBI taxonomy): domain Eukaryota; kingdom Metazoa; phylum Chordata; class Actinopteri; order Cypriniformes; family Cyprinidae; genus Enteromius; species Enteromius trimaculatus. The sequence goes on along the minus strand of JAUMHP010000070.1, from coordinate 17,395,189 downwards.
AGGATCTCGTGACACTGAAGACGTGAAGAAGTGATGATGCTGAAAATTCAGCTTTGCCTAATGGGAATAAATTTTAAAATAAATTAAAATACACTACAACAGTTATATTACATTTTAATTTAGGTTTTGGGAGTTCCAAACAGGTTGAAATGCTTGCAAGGTCAAAAAAAGGTAAATTTTCTATGCATTATGCATAATATGCATTTATTTTTACCTTATTTGTTTAACTATTCCCAGACGATTCGTTCAAAGCAGTGTTTGTGAGCTTTTAACGCTACAGAAGTGGCAGCTAGTGGCAAAGAATGAATTTGCGTTTTCATTTAGAGTCAACATGAACAGATCGACAAGTGGGAGTGCAATTTACTGACATTTCACTTTGATGTCAAAATGAAACGTCTGGGGACTCATTTTAAAAATGACTCGTTTCAGGGATTCAGAGTCAATTCAGTGTCTTTTGAGAGACCGTAACCTCATACACGTTGCTCTTTCAGATTTAAAACTTTGCAGGATGTTTTCATTCACTTAGAGCTGTGTTACACACTACATAAAAGGTCACGTTTAAAAATTAATACGGGCTGTTTTTATTGTATTTGTGAACAAATAAATGCAGCTTTGGTTAAAATAAGAGACTTCCTTCAAAATCTTTAGAAAACCAATGATACTTGTTTAAAAAAAAAACACAAAAATAAAATGCTGCTGTGAATAGTTAAATACAAACGGATCATGAACTGAATCTCTAACAAGAATCAAACTTTCCCAGTGCTTCATCTGAAAGATAGAGTGGGAAACCATAGGAAACCATCTTCATTTCTTTAGTTTTCTTGGCTGTAAAATGCGTGCAACACAGTGGTACCAAAATACCAATGAATCATTTTGACACACACTGCCATACCGTTTTCAGAAAAGTGACTAGGTTATGAAAACACTTCTTCTATTATATTGCTATTGAGAAATGTAGTTAATAGCATGGTGGTACTTTTGGTCAGTTCCTCCCCTGCTCTCGCTTCTCTCTACTTCTAACTAGATTGGCAGTCACAGTACTTCTACAGACAAAGGCACAGAGATTCATGGATTAGGCCGTGGGGTGGAATGAAAACAGTTTGCTTTCCTGGAGGTGGTTCTGTATCCAGGGCTGAATTTACTGCTGCATTCCCCTCAGAAGGATTGGTGCCGCTGGATTTATAACCCGTGCTGTATAATTACACCTCTCTCTCTCTCTCTCTCTCTCTCACTCTCTCAATTTGAGCAATTTATCTATCAGAGTCTCAGTTCTGCATCTGTCCCTCCTCTGAGCTCGCTTCATGTGCAATGTGCTGGCCAGGGATGGATTTTATTGATTCTTATTGATTAAGGAGGTTTTAAATGAGGAGTAAGCAGTTTGTTCTGCTATTTTATCGACTGTAGCCCTCGCTGTGAAATATAAGATCTGCCAGTCCTCATAACAGCAGACATTTTTTCGCGTTTCCTCGTGCATTTGCTGTACATGGTCACAGATTTCTGATGCTGTACATCTACCTATTTTACTTTCTTGGACTGTAGCTTGAATTACTAATTTGTTTTCTTCACCTTTTTAACACTTTTCCAAAAGAGCTTAAATCAAACTTTAACAAGACCCTGCAGCTTTGTTCTTAGTTCTTAATGATCTGTTTTAATTAGGGTTGAGTACATTTGTGCATTGAGTCCATTTATAATCTTAGTCAAACTTCACTGACTATTAAAATCAAATAATAACTCAAGACTTATTATGGTTCAGGCTGATTAGAAAAAAAATGTTATGCTTTTAGTAGTCTAGACGTTTTATGTGAACATCAATAATCTATTTATTTGTATTGTGGTTAATTTATGTAGAAAGATCAGATTTTTATTCTTTGTACTGTATGTGAACATTAATTTAAACGTGTGTGGTAGCAAACATTGTTTTATTATAAATAAAAACAATTAGAAATGTAAAATTATAATTTATTATTTAATAATTAGATAAATTACACATATTTCATATTGCCTTAATTGTTCGTTATAACATAGAGGAATATAATTTAATCAGCATTCATTTCGTATGTGATTTATTTTAGCAAAGACCCAATTACACAAATTATATTTTACGATAATTCTTTGAATTTATTTTATTTATATTTATTTTTACATATATTTATTTACTTGCTATTTTTCATTATTATTTACTTCTTTGTTTTTCCTTATTTTTTAATTTGCAATATTGTGTGTGCGGGTTTATGTGGTTTATGAGGACACAAATTTGTATAACGACATAAGTATTACAATATGTAGGTGTTTTATGAGGACATTTTCAGTGTCCCCGTAATTCAAAAGGCTTAAAAAACATACTAAATATTTTTTTTTAAATCTAAAAATGCACAGTTTCCTGTAAGGGGTAGGTTTAGGTGTAGGGTAGGTGTAGGACAATACCCCATACAGTGTGTACAGTATAAAAACCATTACGCCTATTGGGTGATGCATCATCTCTTACATTCTGAGTCTATAAATATGTAACAGTTTAGCTGTTAATGCTAAATCAAATGCTTATATGTCAAAAGAGTGCATAATTTTCCATAATATGAGCTGTATAAAGCAGTGGAAGAACTACTGTAGCACATTAGCTAAAGGGACGCTCGTGGTCTTTGCCTGTGAAATCTGTGAGAGCTCCTCATCATCTTCAGATGTTCCTCCTCTCGCAGTGCCAATCACACCAGAACATCTTTACTTTAAGATTGTGGCCTCATTGTCTTGATTACCCTCTGCCACCCTGAGCCTCTCACCACCAACATCCACCTTCATCCTCTCTATCACAGGCACTTGTTCATTTCTTTTCTCTTAATCAGCCCAGGAATGAAAGGAGACAGGCGTTAGGTCATTATAATTCATGCACCAGCGCTTAACATAATGATAAAAAAAATGAGCATGTCCTTCTAAAAGGGAAAGCAATTAATTCCCCCCACAGAGTTCAGGAGAAGATATTGACACAATGGTTAGCATAAGATTGAACGTGTTTTGTTTACAACAGCCTGATCTCTGTGTTGCCCTCTCAACTCACGCTGGGTTATTTGTTGACCACCCGACAGACCGAAGCTCAGGCTTTATTGTTTTAATAAATTGGATGCTAGTGTTGATGGTCTGATGATCAAAGGAAGATGCTAGTGCTTTTCTGATGGTCTCTTCTCTTCTTTTCTGCTCTACTGTTTCAGCTCACAATTTGAAAGATGATGATTCCAGATGTATTTTTAAATATATTTGAAAATATATTGCAACTACAGATGTTTTATTTTTATTTATTTAAATCAATTATTTTTATTAAGCAGGAGAAAAATCACCAAAGAAGCTGTAGTTACTTCCTTATTTATATT
>JAUMHP010000070.1:17368404-17387927 GCA_032361065.1 Enteromius trimaculatus | reverse complement strand
AGCCTTTCTGCAGGTCTCCTTTAACCCAGCCAAATTTCCAGCCAATTTGTTTTGAGCTAGCCAGTGGGACACCACCTTAATTGAGACTTTGCAGGGCTTCCTAATCTTTAAACCTTCTGTCTGTGAAGACTGTAGTCCTTTGGTAGCAGCACACGAAAGCAGACCCCATGTAGTGTGTAGCTGTGATCAGATCAGTGCAGTCGTGTGATTTTACAGTAGTAAGAGAGACTCTGCGCTGCGGTATTTCTTAAGAAACGAGCAAGTACCATTTTAGAGACCATTTTCAAATCAAGATTTCATGCATATTACCAGGCTAACTGCGTATTCTGTTTCCAGGCTGATGAACCAACTTTTTAGAATCACAGTGCTTTTCCCAGCTGAATGGCTGTTTGTTCAGGTGTCCCACAATTCTGCACCCTCCTGTGGATTCTGAAGCAAAACCCTTTGTGCTCTGTAACCAGGACAGATATGACATAACCATATCAACAACAGCAAAAAAAAAAGAAAAGAAAAAAACTCAGTGGCATGGAAAAAAATCCTGATGCCAAAATGAACACAATTCAGTTTGACGAGAGGCTTATCCGCTAAAAATAGCTTTGTCTTCCTGATACGATTTTCTGTCTTTGTAGAGGGATTTTTCCTCCACAAAAGCCTGGCATTAAAGCTGCCTGCCACCCCCTCCTGTACGGGACTCCTTCATGTGGAGAGTCTAGTAGTGAATGATTTGTTGTCATGATGAGCTTCCTCTGTGGTTTAAATCATGCATTGTGTTGCTAGTGAGCGAATTTAACCTTGACATATATTTAGTGAACACTTTTGAGTGATGATGCAAACTAATCATTGTATCAGTGAACTGATTCAATCAAATTTCTGTATGAGCATTTTTTGCTTCTGAAATTTAAAGACAAACCTTATTTCCTTATAGCATATAATGGTATGTCAAATATCTGGGTAACACTTTAATTTAAGGTCCCCTTGTTACTCATCTTATACATACATAATTTGATGTTATTATAATAGTACACTGTGCATTATAACATGCAAGTTAGAGTAATTATTTAAATGTTAACTCTACCTTACTTGAAGTAAGTTAAGTGCTCAGTGCTTATGTTGCTTACAGTTGTGCTACTTAATATTTTATGGAAACAATTAATATTAAAATAAGAAATAATATTATTTATTTTGTATTCTTTTTCATTTTTATTTACTATGCCGTAAATGTCCATACTGTCACTTTGGCTTAATTTAATACTTAGTCAGTTTAATAGCTTTTTTTTTCTTTTTTAAAAAACTGATTTCTTACCCCCATTTTTTTAAAATAGTAAATAATTTAATTTATTTATTTAAAAAATCATCAATAAAATATTATTGCATATATTGTAACTATTTAAACATACTAAACACAATGGCAAAACTAGTCAATGTTTGCAAACCGGTTTCTGCATGGTATTTTTTACCCAGAACTGGTCTAGCAGTTTACTAACTGAATCCAGCTATTGATTGCTGTGATGACAGTCTACCTGATGATCTGTGACAGGAGTCTAGCAGCTGATTGGTTGTTGTGTAAATGGTCCAGCTGCTGATTGGCTAACATGACATTAGTCTAGCAGCTGATTGGTTGCTGTGTAAATGGTCCAGCTGCTGATTGGCTAACGTGACATGAGTCTAGCAGCTGATTGGTTGCCGTTGTGACAGTCTATGATCTTTGGTTGCCGTGTGCTTCTATGCAGTCAAACTGGTTTCTGAGGAAAGCAGCGTATAATTGCAGTCCCTGAATCTCACAGCAATGACTGAACAACCGCTGAGGTCAATTGAGCAGAGAAGGTAAAATAGCAGAGCGTTAAAAACGCTGATGGGAAGATCTGACTCAGGTCTCTCATGACTGCTCATATTCAAACTAATAGACCTTCCTAAACTCGGACCAGCGGGGAGGAGGCTTTTGGTTGAGGTTTAATGCATCAGTTGAGGGACTGTTACACATTCGTGCCTTGGTGAAATAATTCATTTTCTGAGAATCTTCTAAGGCCAGACTGAGTCATTTGCATTTGTCTTGTGAATATTCATGAGTTTCTGTGCAGTTTGGACAGCATAATCATCTGTTAGATGGTGCTGTCATCTCAGAGAGGGAAAGCAGTACTTTTGTCTTTGAGGCAATCATGCACCTGAACAGAAGCACATTATCCACCTGCATGAAAGCCAAGAGATCCACCTGTATGCTGGGCCTTGGGGGAAGTGTGTGATTTCTGCCAGTTTGACAACAACAAACAGTAGGGCATGGCGATAGTCCTAAAAAATATATTTCTTCATTTTTTTTCAGCTTTATAGCGATATTCAGCATGTATCTCGATATAGGCTACGTATTTGCTTTAAAATTAATACAAATTCAGATTTTTTTCTCTCCTAGAGAAAATACATTTCTGCTAAACGACTACTGCAAATAAAATACAAAAAAATTCGCTCTCACAAAATGAACTCAAATGAGATTTCATTTGTATCATTTATTTATTTATTTTACGAGTAATATAAAAATTTGAAATGAGTTATTTTACAACTTCTGATTTTCATGTTTCATTGACATACAATATTTCATTTGGAAATGACATTGGGTAATTGTCATGAGCCGCGCCTCTGTGGCTCCCTCCGGTAGTCGGCAGCGGGAACCTTCGCCTGAATTTTAAGTTCCTACCCGAGCCCCTTTGCCCCACGTACCTTGGCCGCTTCCACCCCTAACTCCCGCCGTTTAGCGGCCTATTTAAGCGGATGTTAAACGCTCGTTCGGTGCGAAGTTTTGATTTGCATAGCTGTCAATCCCGAGCGTTTATTCCCATTGGATTATTCTGTGTTTGTTATTGGACTGTTTTCTGGACTCTGATATTTCGCTGACCTTCTGCCTGGACTTTCGTTGCTACTGCTACTGTCTGTCTGTCTATTTGACCCACGCTTGTCTGACCACGCTATCATTAAAGCCTGCAAATGGATCCAACGGACTCCGCCGCTTCATTACAGAAAACTTCGCCGACACCGGATCCAGCGGCTTTGATTCATATGATGAGTGAGATGGGCCGTCAGGCATCCATGTTGTCTACTCACCAAGCGCAACTGGAGAAGCTCACTGGCTTGACGGACGAGCTTGTGCGCTCCATTCAGGCTCTCACCACCGCCACCGCGGCCCTCACTCAAGCCGCGGCGCCCGTGCTCACTCAGCCGCCCGCTCAACGAGCCCCCGCGGCGGCCGCTGCAGTCAACAACCCCGCTCGACTTTCGCTCCCGGAAAAGTATGATGGAGCTGCAGGCAAGTGCGAGGGTTTTCTACTACAGTGTGATATTTACATGACGCAGCAGCCGCACTGCTTTGCTACAGATGAAAGCAAGGTCTCTTTGATTTGTTCCCTCCTCACGGGAAGGGCTCTTGACTGGGCTACGGCTCTCTGGGAAGGGCCGCCACATGACTTTTCCACCGTACCGCAGTTTCCTCAGAGAGTTCCGTGAAGTCTTCGATCACTCCGTGGACGGCAGGGACGCCAAGGATGAGATCATGGCGCTCAAACAAGGCAGCTCCTCGGCGGCGGATTACACCATGACATTTCGCACTCTGGCGGCTCAGACCGGGTGGGACGCTGACCCGTTACTCACCATCTACCGTCGGGGATTACGTGAGGAGCTACAGGCTGAGCTGGCAAGTCGGGACCAGGATAAAACTCTCACGGAGTACATGGACCTGGCCATTAGGACTGATCACCTCCTGCAGTCTCGCAAGCCCCGACGCTTCACTCCCACTCAGGCTCAGCCCCGGCCTAGTCAACCACCGGCCGAACCTATGCAGATCGGCTCCACACAAATATCCCGGGAGGAGCGAGATCGTCGTCTTCAGAACAACCTGTGTCTGTACTGTGGCCTGGCAGGACACCTACGCACCACCTGTCCTACACGTCCTCCTCTGCCACATAACTATCGGGTGAGTGCCGTTTCTGTCAGTCCTGCCATGAGTGTTGATGTCCTGATTGTGTGTGGTGACTGTGAAATCAAGACCGGGGCCCTGATTGACTCAGGAGCGGCCGGCAACTTCGTCGATGAGGACTTTGTTTCTAAACATCACCTTCCTCTATTTCCATGTTCCCCCACGATGGCGGTAGCAGCCCTCGACGGCCGGCCCCTAGGCACAGGACGCATTACTCAGCAAACAGCCACTCTCACCCTCTGCACCAGCTCTCTGCACTCGGAGGAGATATCACTACACGTCATTCACTCTCCTGATTACCCTCTCATTCTGGGACTTCCCTGGCTAGAGCTCCACAACCCCACCATCTGCTGGCACACCCGACAGATTTCACAATGGTCAGAGTTCTGCCAACAACACTGTCTCCTACAAGCCACCCGCCGAACCAGCTCCGCCCTCAGCTCTACCGAGGAGGACATCGACCTCACCGACCTGCCTCAAGTCTACCATGATCTGCAGACAGCTTTCAGTCAAGTCAAGGCCACACATCTTCCTCCACACAGACCCACTGACTGCGCCATCGACCTGCTCCCTGGCCACCAACCCACCCGAGGCAGAGTCTTCCCTCTTTCGCAACCAGAGTCAGCCAGTATGGCCCAGTACATCAAGGAGGAACTAGCCAAGGGCTTCATACGGCCGTCAACCTCACCAGCGTCGGCGGGCTTCTTCTTTGTCAAGAAGAAGGACGGCGGATTGCGACCCTGCATCGACTACCGCTCCTTAAATGAAATCACAATCAAATACCGGTACCCGCTGCCCCTGGTGCCTGCCGCCTTGGAACAGCTTCTGTCAGCCCACTACTTCACTAAGCTCGACCTTCGCAGCGCGTACAACCTCATTCAGATTAAAGAGGGCGACGAATGGAAGACGGCCTTTTCTACCACCAATGGGCACTACGAGTACTTGGTTATGCCCTTCGGATTATCGAACAGTCCAGCTGTTTTCCAGGCGTTTGTCAACAACATATTCAGAGACATGCTAAATAAGTTCGTAATTGTGTACATCGACGATATTCTGATTTATTCCAAAGACTATGCTGGCCATGTGCACCACGTAAGCGAGGTCCTGCAAACCCTCATCAAAAACCAGCTCTACGCCAAAATGTCCAAATGTCAATTCCACCTGACCAAGATCTCGTTCCTGGGTTACATCATCAGTCCAGAGGGTGTGGCTATGGACGAACAAAAGGTTACAGCAGTGACAGAATGGCCCCAACCCAAGACGTTAAAGGAACTACAGCGATTCCTGGGCTTCGCTAATTTTTACCGGAGGTTTATCCGGGACTTCAGTAAGGTTGCCGCCCCCTTAACCTCTATGACTAAGCGGAGCTACCGTCATCTACCATGGTCTGAAGAAAGCCTAAAAGCCTTCCAAGAGCTAAAGGTTCGGTTCACGACGGCTCCCATCTTAAGACACCCAGACCCTGAACTACAGTTTGTCGTCGAGGTGGACTGCCCCGACCTTCTGCCTGGACTTTCGTTGTGTTTTTGGATCTCCTTTACTGTTCGTTGTGTTTTTGGATCTCCTTTACTGTTACTGTCTGCCTGTGTATTTGACCCACCATATCATTAAAGCCTGCAAATGGATCCAACGGACTCCGCCGCTTCATTACAGTAATGTAATATTGGTAGTAATATTTAGTATTGTTTTTAGTTTTTGTTGTGCTAAAACAAGGCGTGTAAAAATTAGTTGAACACTTCCTTGAACATTTGTGAGAAATAAACTAACCATTGAATCATTTATTTGAAGTGGTACATTAAAATGAATCAGCCCTCTTTTTTCCGGTTTAACCAAGACCCTATAATAATATCTCTATCATAGAGCTCTTATACTCAGCAGGGAGCTGCACTGGGATTGTAGAAAGCAATTTACCATCCCGAAAAATCCCACGCAAGTAAAATGGAAGGAAACGAATGTCTCAGGCATTGAATGTCATACATCCATTTGCTGGCATTTTATCACCTCATCCAAAATCTATGATTCCTTCCTCTGCACCACATTTTGTGTCATAAACAACATTTCACTTTATCGTTTATCACAAATACAGCTGTCGTGTGGTTGACGGTCTGTCTGGCGTAATCTGATTGTATTCAGTGCTCATTCATTACAGCAGCTGAGCTTCACTGCCTTCTCTATTAGCTGCATCTGCCCAGCCGGAGTGAGTTTTTGCTCCATTTGTGTCTGTCTAATTGGGCCTGTAAACTGTGAGGCTCAGGGTAATGTGCAGATGTTCATCCTTGTGTTGATGTGCTGTGTGTGTGTGTGTGCGTGGTGTCTGGACACATTCAATGTGGAGATGGCAGTTGTGGTGGTGGTTTAGTAATGAGATCCGTTTTGACTGAAGGAAAAGGATTGTGGCTCTCATTTGGTCTGAGTTTCCTTACAGCATTTTACTTGAGATATGCAGGCAAAAACTCAATTTCCAGGTGCTAATTTTCATTAATATTACAGTATATAAGCTTATATGTAACAAAGAATTATGTAATTATTTAGATAGAAAAATAGTTTTTGTTTCATTTTTATCATTTTATTATTTTAAATAGATTATTTATCATTTTAAAATAAGTGAATATTTCAGTATTAAATAAGTAAATAAGTGAATATTTCAGTATTTTTACATTTCTACTGCCTATTTCGGGATCATTAAGATCTTTAATGATTCTTTAAAAAGTCTCTTATGCTCATTAAGGTTGCATTTATTAACATTTATGCATATATCAAAAATTAATATTGTTAAATATTATTATAATTTAAATAATAGTAATAAAATATGTGGTAATGTACTAATATAATAAATAATATACGTTAAAATGTCATTTATTCTTTTTATTCAAGATGAGTTTTCATCAGTCGTTACAGTCTTCAGCATCCACATAATCCTTCAGAAATCATTCTGATATGCTGATTTATTTTCAATTTGGGAAACAGTGCTTATTTATTTATTCATACATATGTGATACTTTTTCATGATTCTTTGATCAACATGAAAAGGACAGCATTTATTCCAAATACAAAATTTATTTTTTTCTTTCACTTTTTTTATGTGCTGTAACACATCCTTGTTGACAGGATCCATCTCAGGGAAAAGAAAAAAGAGAGAGAAAAGAGTTGCCTACAGCAACAACTGTTTAAATTCACAGGCCCGGGACAATCCTAAAAGTCCCCTGATAAAAGCAGAAGATGCTGCTGCTGCTGCTCGAGTCTTGAGTGTTTGTATTTTTTTGCATGTCTCTTACATCAGCGAGGGTCAGGCCGTTCTTGCAATTCGATGTAAGCCTTATGTTACAGTTCCTAATAAAGTTATGGGCAGATTGGAAAGGAACTCCATTTAATTTACCCATCAAAGGCAATTTTTCTTGCTTGAGTTTGAATTTTAAACCCTGGTTGATCGTATTCAATAATACGTACAGTATAGAAGTCTGGTTGCAGTGATGTGTGTATATATCTAGTAATCCCTGCCTTGTTCTGGTTTGGAACATTTGATGAATCACTATAAATATCTAATGGAGAACAAATGAACTAATTCTGTGTGCTCCTTATTATTTCCCCAGACTCTCTTCCATTCTGGAAATTGAAATAGAAAGCGGCATCCAATGAATACTGTGCACGCTGAGGGGAGAGGAGAATATTGGTTGGGAGGGAAGCCCTGCTATCCCTCAGCTAATAGGGCTTGTTTTATTTCCCTTCTATGCAATGAGAACGGTGGATCTTTCATAGGGCTGTTCAAATTAAACTGTTCTTTAATTACAGCCGAGCTGATGGAAAACCTCGAATCAATATACGTTTGTATATCTGTGTTGAGCCCAAGACCAAGGATCTGAAGGCCCTTGATTTCTCATTATTTAAGAAGTTATTTAATGATCTGCTGTTTTGAACTGTCCTTTATCTTCTGCGTGCCATTTTGTAGCAACTGTGTACAGTAGTTCAACTACAAATGAAAAACATCCCCAAACCCTTATGTGCTCCCTTGCCCTGTGTTTTGCTCCCCATGTGCATGCCCATATTTGGTTTTCCTGTTCTCGTTTTGTCATTAGTGTCCTTTTGAGTTTCAGGTGTGTCCTGTATTAGTCTATGTATTTAAGTCCCAGTGTGTGCAGTTTGTGTTTGTGGGTCCTTGTACGTCTACATGGTATCCTGTGTTCCTGAGTTGAATGATTGAAAGACTTTCATTTGTACACTCCGTGATGTGACAATATGCTTGTTACTTTTTAAGTGGAATCAAATAATATATATTTTCCATCCAACATTCATACTTGTGACCATAAAAGTAGCCCATATGATTTAAATGAAGTATTCTTAAGGACTACAACTTTGTGTAAGCAGATATGTAGGTTATTATTTATGAAATAATGTTCTAAATTTCTTTTTGAATTCCACATAATAAATATAAATATTTCGGACTTAAAGTAATAAAAATTAATGAAAAACATCAAATGAAAAGCTAACTGAAGTAATAACTAAAGAAGTTACTATAACTGAAATAAAAATCCAGTAAGGCTATGTACTGTAGAAATATTTTAAAAACTAATAAGGCATATTACTAGAACTGAAATTAAATGTGCTATAATATAATACTGCTAAAATGACACTGATATGGTTTCTCTATTAAAATAACCAATGAGAGAAATGTAAAAATATGAGATCAGGATGAGGAGGATTGTTTCATCCATCAGATGCACTTTCACACCTGTTTTGACCAGACGTCTGGACTTTTTCTGTTATGGAGATAGCTTTCAGTTGATTTCACAACGATAGGAAGTCTTTTATCAGCAGGTGAATTCATGCATGCCACGTTTGTTGCTAAATCACATGGCACAAATCTATGGCTGTACAATATTATGGCTGACCAGCAGAGGGAGCTTCACTCGTTTACGTTTAGGGGGATTTTGGGATCTGTGTAAATTTGGCCTGAGAGGCACATTTCATTTGTCACCCCTTGGGATGTAATTAACTTGATGAATTAAAAAGACACTGAACAATCTTTGAAATTAGCAGTGGCTCTCATATCGTCAGATGAGCTGTATAGATGTCGTTGGGGAGGTGGAGATCTACTGATCGCTTTCCCTGCAAGCTGTTTTCATCAAGTTAAAATATAATTGAGACTCTTTGAATAATTACAGCATGTTTGCCTTATTTACCCCCTCTGAATTCAAGGTTTACTGTTATTTTGACGATCATGTGATACCAGTGTTTGCTGCTGTGTTTATGTTACAAGTAAGTTAATAAAATGTAATGTTAGTGTATAAAAAGTTTTTCTTTGGCCGGCCAGGTCATTGCTTATTAGCTGCTCCAATAAATATAAATATATAAAGACATTATTTAAAATGAAACATAACATTTCGGCCTACATGTGCTTCCCTGAAGCAAAAATATATATGCTATGTTGTTTTAAACCGTGCGAATTCACGAACATGGCAATAAACTTTAATTTATTAATTTGCCATTACCTTTTAACAGTGCGTTATATGCACATAAATATTTTTAAAATCTTACCTCTTAGGTGTTTCACTGTACACTGCTACCGACGCGACGCGCCTGTTGCGCGTTTAATCCTGACGTCGCAGGCGTTCGACCAATCACAACCTTTGTTTACGTCAGCATTCCATCACTTGCAGTGCAGAATAGAGCGTTTTGGTCGCGTCGCGTCACGTTACGTCGTGTAGCGCAGCAAACGGCAAAAAAGTTGAGCAGCTGCTGTCACTTTCAGTTCCTGCTTCTCCTCGCGTGTTTCACTGTCTCCTCTGGGCAGATAACTCGGCGTTTTGCTTTTAAATGTTTATGCTGGGGCGAAGATCTGAATATGGAATATATTCAGTCGTTCAGAGACGCGATCGCTGGTAAAATCTGGCCTGTTACCGTGAGAGAAGTTCAGTTTAAAGACTACTCTGATGCAGAAACGCCTCTGGAGAGCGCGCATGAAACACACACTGCAGGTATTAGTTTTGTGTTCCTCTCAAAAGTTTTACAAACGGATTGAAGCGTAACAGTCATAAATATTGACAGTGCAACATGGCTGCAGTACTACAGTGAGTTATTACTACGAAAGTTTACGTGTCAGCTGGCCTCCTGTGCATTTGCTTGGCATTTGACTGTTGAACTCTCCTGAGGAAGAGTTAAAAGTTAATATCCTGGCTTTACAGTGCAATGTATAATTACTTTGGATTATATAGTTTATTGCTGCGTTGTTGCTATGGTTTGGTTTGCTCAGACATATTTATGGTTCCTAGCTCTGAGAGGTGGGACATACAAAAATGAGATATCCTGTGTGGTCGGTCTTATATTGGAAAGAGTGTAAGTGATTAAAAATAGCTAACACTTTAGTCTAGGGACTAATATAAACTAGTTGATTATTAACATGCATATTACTAGCATATTAGCTGTTTATTAGTATAGAACATTTTTTGCAATGCCATATTTTCCTCAACTAAACCTAATAACCACCTTATAACTATTAATAAGCAACAAATTAGGAGTTTATTAAGGTGAAAGTTGCAGTTAATAGTTAGTTGTTAATGAGAATTTGTCACTAACTAGCGTGACAAAAAATTGAATATTTATCATGGATATTATCAAGTCATGCAGATTTAGATAAAGTAAATGTCAGTAAATCATTATTAAATTCATTTTCATTGATTTTTTTAAAAGATCACAAACCAACTGATAAAGCAAAGGGATGTTATTAGTCACGCTCTGTATGAACCCTTCATACTGTACTGCCACTGATAGGTTGTCCACCTTAAAATCCATGTATACATGTCTGAAGTGCTTTTCAGTAAAGAAGCCCCAAGTGCTGTGAACTCTTGCATCGACAGCAGACTCTGTGTTATGTATTCCTGTCACAGTAGGCTGTGCGTCAGGTTAATTGCAAGGACTAATTAGACCAGAGGACGGCTGGGAGGCATGATGATAGACATGTTTCATTTGATTGCAATTTTTCAATCCTGTTTATTCTGCAATATATATATATATATATACACAACCTCTGTGATAATTCTAGAGTCAGAATGCTATGTCTGTGATATTATTTTTCACAACGCGTTTCCTTGTGTGTTTTAGCCAACGCGATATGCCGTCGATGCTCTTTCCACACGCACGTTTAATATATTTTGATATACAAAACAAATAAATAAATACAAATAAAGAATATTGTAATATCAGTAAGATTACTCATGTCATTTCTGCACTCATATGTTACATATGTTTTAATTCTCAAAATTAAACATGTTTACTACAAATAAAAATCATAATAGTTGAACTAAAGTAACCACATATTAACATGGTTTTGCTGCACTAGCCATTTATCTTCACCATGGTATTTGTGATTATACTAATTGTAATCAATCTGAATGACGATAGCAATGCACGCAGACAGATCGCGTGATCTCGGTGAAGACCAGATGTAAAAAACATCCCTCTCACCTCTGTAATAAACACAGAGGTGTTAGTTTAGCGACTACAGTGTAATTCAGCTAGGTGTTCATCCGTGCTAAAATATCAAGGTGAAAGTCATCAAGTGGATAGACCATAGTTTTCAGTTTTAATATTTTAAAATGTAATGTATTCCTGTGATGGCAAAGCTGAATTTTCAGTAGAATAAATAATAACTGGATTTTCCATAGCAAGTTTGGATTCATCAATTTTTTTGTTTCTGAATAAAAGTATTAATTTCATTTTTTTTTTTTAAAAATCATACAGACTTCAATCCTTTTAACAGTAGTGTATAGTATATTAATAAACATGTTTTTGGTTGCGTTTCCAGAGCTATCTTGTCTTATGCTGTTTCATTACCTTGCCATACTGTACGCTTTTTGGTCATACCATCCAATTCTAGGTCAGGCAAGAGTTAAAAGCCAGGGATTGACTGCTGTGAAATTGACAAAGTACAGGAAATAGCATTTCACCATCATTTCACCACAACATTCAGTTAGACAGATAAAAGGATAACTGCAGCAGACAATATTGCTGTCCTTACCATTTGACACCTATCAAAGCGGTGCAATGCTGATAGCACCATGTAAGCCTATTTGCATAAATGGATTAAAAAACACAGAGATAAAAACAAATGGAGCTCATCCTTGTGTAAAGAGTAACTGACTGTAGGAAATTACATTTCTGCACTGCAAAATCAAGCATTGCTTAAATACAGTAGGGATTGATGGTTTCAGTTTTGCTTTTTTTAGATATTTTTAATTATTATTTTACATGATTATAAATACTGTAATCATGATAAGCATTATCAGATATTTGTATTAATATTATGATATCAGCCCCAAATGCTGAGTGTTGGAATTCCAGAAGTCATTCTATTGTAAATGTGAATGCGCTCCCAAAACAATGAAATAATGGCACAGCGTTTTCCGAAGCGCCTCTGGCCCCTCATTACGGGAGAGGAACCGGTCTAAAGAATGAGTGGGCCGCGCTGGAAGCACGGGGAGTCTATTAGCATACATCTGCACTGGCTTTAGACGGATGTGGGAGGCACAAGACGCGTCCTGCTTTTTTCTAGATCACCCCAAAGATGAATGGGGTGTGTGGGTGTGTTTTCATTACTGAGTTAAGACTAATACCCCGGCGCATTAGCCAGTACTGTGCTGTGACAACCCAAGAGGTCATGTGTGGATGCCAAAACAGATAGACCTGAAGCTAGCATGCATGACTGCTGATCTGTACCTGATCTGTAAAGCTATGCCTATGGGTATTATGATAATGCTATATATCACAACAGTAATTTTTAAATAATAACAGTCATTAGGATCATTTATTTTGGTAATGTTTTAAAATTGTGTAATATTTTTGAATTTATGAAATTATAGTGTATGAAAATATAATTTAATAAATTAAACTATGTATCATAATAGCTTATATATTTTATTTAAATATAGATATTAAAATAATATGAATTAAATTGTTATATTTATATATTTTAATGAATGTAGTAGTAAATGTTAAATATAATTTAGTGTTATATTATTATTATTTATTATCAAAAATAATATCTTGACATGTTTCATACATTAAACAATTATAAATAGTGAGATTTTACATTTAGATCTATATATATATATATATATATATATATTAGGAACTTGGATGCAAACCAAAAGGAAAATAAAACATTAGCATAAACTTCATGGATCACCTTAGCACTTCACTGATTGCTCGAAAGCGTTGTGGCCCCAGCAGTGTTTATTTTGCGCTCGTCTAGACTAAATGCTGAAGTATTACAGGTTGGGTTGACACTCGGCGGATCAAACTTTGCCCTCTATTCAATAACCTTTTAAATTCTGACTAAGCATCCAGGCCCGGTGTGCGTCAAAGGCCGAGGGAGCTGTTTACTTGCAGCACAGCGGCTGATCTTTCAGCTCCGGTCTGCGCTCTGTTTTTTTTTTTTCCCTGACCTGCATTATTTGTCTTGCTTTCCCAATGGTAGATATGGATTTAGTACTAAAGCTGCCACATGCAGTGAGATGAAGAATAGTTAAAGCGTCTCTGCTGAAGGGAAGTGTTGAGCTAGACACCAAGTCTCATTCCAGTGTGCTCTTTAGTCATGCCAATAAATCTGAAGAAGACTCACTTTTTTTTCTTTACTTGTACCATGTAGTCATAGTTCATGTCTTAGAAATCATGCATCATACCTCCCACATGAAAATCTGGAACACAATGCATATGTTCCAAGTAGCATGCCATCATACTACTATTTTTGTAGCGTACTAAAGAAAAAAGGAGGAAATTATAAGATGTCCCCACAAGGATTGTAAAACCAGAAATGTTGCTGGCCTCACAAGAGAAAAATATTACAAATAGTGAATGATGTTTATCTGTTAAGTGTAACAGTACAAACAGGTTTTCTGTAAGGGGTAGGTTTAGGGTTAGGTTTGGGTTAGAGAAGATTGTTTGGTCAGTATAAAAGTAATAGAAGTCTTTAGAAAGTCCTCACATTTCACAGAATAAAATGTGTGTGTGTGTGTGTGTGTGTGTGTGTGTGTGTGTGTGTGTGTGTGTGTGTGTGTGTGTGTGTGTGTGTAAACCAGTAAACTTTTTTAAACCGGTAAACCGTACAAACTATATATTGTACTTGTAATATTTACTGTATGTGCTTTATGTTTATGCTCTTTAACTGCATGTAACCAATCTCTATATTCCAAGCTTATATTGTTGTTTTCTCCTTTGGTTTCTTTTTTTTTTTCTTTTGTGTTTATTTTTGCAAAGAGACTGCCGATGAAACTGAGCCATTTGGCTATTTTGGGATCATTTACATTTATTGAAATGTGGATTCATGTGCAGTCCCCTTTTTTACATAAATATTATAAAATTAGATTTTTTACATTTTTTTTAAATTGATTTGGCTTATATATGATGTGCAAAGAGACTCTTAATGAATCCCTGAATCATTTTTGCACTGGCTCGTTTAAATGAATCATTAGATTCATGTTATACAATATTTAAACAATGATTCCTGACATGATAACCCACTGCCACTATATCTAAATTGAAGCTTCAGCTGTAGTTTATTATTACATGCTGTTTGACATTCTTTTTTTAAACACTACTGGCACTAAACAAAGCCATTGCCATTTTCCTCTTATTTTTTAATTTATATTCTTTGACGCCTTTCTACCGAAATATCTTGTCAGAGCGTCACATTAAGAGCAGAGTTGAGCTCACAACAGCAGTGTAGAGACAGACTTTAGCCACTGCTTTATTTGATTTGCAAACTAAATAGTGCTCACTAAAGCAATAACCGAGTGGATGGAGGGATCTTGCTGCGATTAGTCACCCTGGAGTGAGTGCTAATGAGAGGCTCTGGTGCGGGTGACACACGTGGAGGCACTGACAGGATCGGGGTTTGATTAATTGACCTGGGGTGGGTGTTAATGAGGGAAAGAAACAGGCCGTGTGGAGTTCAGCGTCTCCCCTGACGCAGCATTCAAACTGCAGTACCAGCAAACACACACACACACAAGCTATACTGTGACAGTCTGGGCTGTGACAACTGCTGGAGACTGAGCCGTTTTGGTTCAGTGAGCAACTTTGCCGTGTTTTTCCCATAGCTGTTACTTCTTCCTTTGCTAAAGGGTCATTTGATGAAACAGGACTCATTGTAAGTCTGATGTACCATGTAGACATACTCTAACAACTTATTCTAACATAAAACTAAGCAATAACAGCTTGTTCAGAAATGATCTTGATTATATATTTAACAGTAACATATGATTTGACATGTTTGGTCGTTCCGCACATAGAGTTTTTTGCAAAAACAAATAACTCAATTTTTAACAATTTTCAGAAATCATGTTTTTTATTGTGCATTCAAAACAATCTCAATCACATTGAAATTTGGTTATTCTGACTTGGTTAAAAAAACAGCTAACTAACACAATAAAAACATGATAACATAAAAAACATGCAGGGTATATTCGCTACTTTCTGCTTTAGGTGAAAAGTCAAAAGAAAAAAAAACGGTTTTTAGGTTTAAATCTATAAAAATTATGTAAAATTGCATTGAACATTTTTAAGATTGTTTTTCCTCAATAAATATGGTACAAAAAAAAACCTTCAGATTTTTATAATTCGTTTTTCTTTTTATAAATATTTAATTTGTACACTATTAGTCACTGGGGTATATTTATAGCAATAGACAAAAATACAATGTATTTGTATTATTATTGACTTTTTGAGGACATTAAGGAAAGATCTTTTTGTAAATTATTTTGTGAATTTCATACTGTAAATATATAAAAGTTTTTGATTTTTGATTAGTAATATGCTGTAACGATTATGGAGGCCGGAAGTAATGCGGATTCAAGTGCAAGGCTGTATTTATTGAGAAAACACGGTGAATAGAGCTCTTCCTGCGAACATACACATCCAGGAAGAGGCATGAGAGTAGTCAGAGTCCGTAGCGAGATTCAGTTTAGGAGCGAACAACATCCAAAAGGGCGAGGTGAGAGCAATAGTCCAGAGACAAGCGAGATCGGTAACATAAATCCAGATACATGAACACAAGGGGAAAACCAGGAACTGTGGGAAAACACTCCAAGACAGTACAATGAACCAGACAACCCTCAAATTACAGATTTTCAAGTAGTTGTATCTCTGCCAAATATTGTCCTATCCTAACAAACCATTTAAAAATGGAAAGCGAAACGAAGAAAATATATATATTTATAAATGTTTAAGTCAAAAAGGCCTATACAAATGTATTTTTTCTAAGCTGAATTCAAAATGAGTTAGAAACCAGATTACACTGATTACATAATGTGTGTTTAAATGTAAATACACAGTGCACAGCTACTGTTATGGACATCCTTATCAGTACGTTGCTAACACATGAGTTTCGTGAGGTGTTTCAGCTTTACTGTGAAGAATGAATCTGTACTTCATGCAGTCATATGAGCAAAAGCTCATGCTAAAAAGAATCATGCTAATTTATAATAAGCATGTATTTTACAGTTAGAATAGCATGCTATATAGGACAGTGTGAGTGTTGGTTATGTAATGCATTTACGCTATCTACTGTAAACAGAGCTTTATTGTGCCTAAAGTTTCTCGAATGTAGCTGGATGTTGAACACGGCTTCACTTCAAGAGTGTGTCAAGTATCCCAGCATTATATAAGTTGAGTCATCCTCTGCGGCGAGCGCTGTCACACAATAGCATTTATTTATATACTGTATTTACAGTTTTTTGATTCGTCTCTTCATCCGTAAAGATGCTTTCTTTAGTACAAGTCTGTGTTGCTGAGGATAATCAGTCAAAAGTAGTAATAGTGTCATTACTTATCCTCATGTTCTTGCTAAGTGCTGTTTTTTTTCTCCTTTTGTGTTTGAAAAAAATAACAGCAAGATGACATGAGGAAGAGTAATGCTCTTTTTTGGGTGAACTGTCCCTTTAAGACAGAGCTGGGAATAGTGAATCAGATTGTTTGTTCATTGTTGTTAAAATGAAGCAGAGTTTTGCACAGCGAAGTCTCCACACAACCGTAGTCATCTCATTCCAGCACTCTGTGTGTGTGTGTGTGTGTGCCACCTGCTTATTATGATGGGGCACTTGTTTCCAGCACTATTCTGAACAGTAAATGAGAATGGTCTAAGAATAACATCCGCCGGGTCGTTGCAGCTGCCGCTAACACAAGTCTGGTTGTTTTCTCTGTCACGCAGAAGCTGGTCGCATGCGTTCTGCATCCTTGTGTGACAACAACACCCAAATAAGGAACACACAACAAATACATAAAAATAAATTTTCTTCAACTTTGATTGCGGTGTCAGATTTGTAATGTCTTTTTTTCCCCCCCTGGCTCTACAACTTTGCTTTGTAATTCAGCATGCATGCTGTTTGATAGAGACCCCACATATTTATTTCATTCTCTTTTCTCACCGACCCTGAAGTTCTGATATAAAATAAAGAAAAACATTAATAATGTGAAATATTATTGTAATTTACAATAACTGTTTTCTGTTTTAACATATTTTATTCATGTGACGCAAAGCTAAATGATCCATCTGAAGTCATTCTAATAGAATCTAATATGGTGATTTGCTGCTCAAGAAACATTTTTTCTTATTATTATCAGTGTTGAAAAAAAATTGTGCTGTTTTTTAAAACTGTATATTTATTGTGTGTAATTAATATGTAATTAAATGAAATGAAATACTATAGGTATAGGTAAGTAATCATAAGAGGTTTAATAGTCATATATATAAAACACACACATATAACACATAATGCCGTTTTCACATAACAATTTTCATATATCATGTTTTTTTCATTGTGCATTTCAGTTAATTACAAACAAACTGCAGTTGGGTTGTTTTAATAAAGAATTACCTAAAAAAAAAATAAGTAAGAAATAAGTAAAAATACAGCTAAATAACACAATAAAAACATGATTTATCTGTTATATATATGATATTGGGCAAATGTAATTGTTCACTTATTGGTAGTTAGATCATAATAAGTGATGCTATGTTATATGGCATATTAAAGACTGTAAACTAAAGCAATGCATGGCAAATTTATTAATATAGCACATTTCATACACAATAGTAATTCAAAGTGATTTACAACATCACAACAATAAAAGAAAATTATAAAAAAATGTTTTAAAATGAAAATAAAACGTTAAAGTTAAAGTAGAAAATGTTTATATATAAAATACAGTGCAGCCAGTTTGGACACACAGTTAGCACAGTGCGTATTCAATAAATGCACAACCTGAACATGTACAAACCTCATTTATAGGTATAAGATGTTATGCTTTATCATGTCTCCGTGGTTAAAATCTATGAATTTGCATACTAACAATTGATCCTCAAGACTGGGTTAGTGTTTTTGGTACATTAACTGCCATAGACCATTAGAGCTGTGTTTTTCAGAGCATTTACTGCTTAAAAACAGTCTGAGGTACACCTGTTTTTGTTTTTTATTCAATGAATTTGCAAGTACAATTACTGTTACATTTGCAGACAAAATGTTACAAATGTATCTGGGGCAGGAATAATATAATTTCCTTTGCCACTGAAAGGAAAAAGAGAACAGCGTGTGGCCTTGTCCCATATTTCCCACCTGTGTTATGTGACCACTGAACACTAGTTCTTATTAGCAGTGGCCTCTATATTTAGAGCACAAAATTCTAGATAATCAGTGAGCCACAGTACAATGGCTGTGTTCCAAAACACAGTGAGCTGCCTACGTAGGCAGCATTATAAGACATCATAGATGCAAGCGCTGTTCCAAAAGTGCGATTTATGAGCCGCTGTCTGTGTAGAGTTTTCCAAATCACTGACTTATAAGGTTTCATTTGAGCGGGGATGATGCTTATGTGGAAAGCAATTAAACTCACTGGACTTGTGGACAGACCCAATTTGTCATGAGTACTAAAACAGATGCATATTTATTCAAGAGATTTGTCACATTTTGTTGATGGAGAGACACCAAATCCATGGTCTCTGCAGCTCGGGAACATTCTGTGTCCATCCAGAGACCATGGATTTGGTGTCTCTCAGACACACATTGGACTCTTTGTTTTGTTTCGACGTGGCAGCTCTTATCTCAGCGTGTGTAAAGCCTGGTTCAGACGATATACACACACACATATGTGAGGGTCCGATTCTAAACGATTTCACCATTTTTCATGGAACTTATCTCTGCTGTGTGAGTTTGCTCACTGTGTTTCTCTCTCTGACTCATGCCTCGGTCAATGCTGTTGTACTGGAGCACACAGACATTAGCATATATTTGCTATCTGTTGTTGGGGTGTTGTAAAAATATAAATCATATTAATTATTCCCCAAATTCTGTGTTTAGTCATCACAAAAATAATAAATAGGCTATTTTAGATTGAAATTAACATACATTTTCAATGTGTTAAAAAAAAAATATATATATATATAGTGTGACAGCCGCCGATCAGCGTCGCCCTGGAAACCGACGAGCACCAGCTGGAATGGACCATCCGGGAGATCGGGTGATGGTCCTGGTCCCCACGGCAGCCTGCAAGTTCCTTGCCCAATGGCAGGGCCCCTACA
>JAUMHP010000070.1:17345936-17357589 GCA_032361065.1 Enteromius trimaculatus | reverse complement strand
ATGTATATATAATATATATATATATATATATATATATATATATAATGAGAACTAAGCTTATTATATGAACAATGTTTTTTCATTGTAACATATGTTTATAGCAATTATTATTATTACCGAAATGCAAAACAATACATTGCTGTAATGCAAAAGATTGCTATATAATTTAAATAGTATATAATACTCACAGACAAGGTTTAAGCCTAGTTCTTGGCCAAAATGTAAACCTGAAGTTTCAACTGAAACTTCCACTGACTGATCTTGAAAGATGTCAGTGCCTTTGTTTGGTCTTAAGATGCACCGGTAATGCTTTTTTCTAAGGCATGCTTATAAAAATTACTTAAATATTCTAAATAAACTATGGCCTAATCCTGGCTCATGCTGAGCCCTCTCTGAATCCTGATTAATGCCGCATTATAAGACAACAGAATGCATAAATAAGTTATTAAAAAAACATGCACACAAATTTACAAATGAAACAAAAAAATAATAAAACATACATATAAAGGCATATAATGCTGTGTAATAAAATGTACAAGTAGAGCACTTTATTAATCAAGTAATGCATGCAGAAATGTTTGGAGCCAACCCTAGACTTAACTAGTCTTTATCCTTATGTGTTTGAGGTATCTAAATTCAGAATGGGTGAGCCGTGTTTGAAGCCATTGTAAAATAGGTTTTTGCGCACAGATTCTATTAAAGTGTCTAGTAGCTAAACAGCAGCATATAGTTACAACAAATAAGCATAGTATTTGCTGGAAGAATTGTTTATGTTATTAACCTTGATGCTTGTATGTGTCAGGAAGCCAGTGTAAGGCTTTGGTGTTTCTTTATTAGTTGTACATATCTTTGCATTTATTTATAGTTTTATTGTTGATTCTGTTGACTTGTATGCAGTAGACCACAAATTCAACCAAGACTTTCATTTGATCTCTACACAGTTCCTACCTCTCAATAGGAACCTTAGGTCGCCCATGTCTGGAAAATTTAGAGTTTGTCTAGACTGTTCTGATGACTCTTACTGCCACTTGTGTCTTTTTTTCCAAGCAGAAGCGACTGGCAATGGCTAACATCTCTACTGGCACCGCTCGTGTTGTATATTGGGTGTTATTTTTATCCACGGCTGCCTTTAGAAAGAGGACGACAGACCTCAGCGGGACTTCCTGCTAAAGTCTGAGATTGAATTAGGAGAGAAAAAACACGAACGAGAAGGATAGAGCACGTCTAGACTGCAGAGAAAATCACAAATATGCCATCTAACAACTACAGGCGTTAGCATCCAGTGAAGGCAGGTTGTGTTTGCTCTGAAATGAAGCGTCCAGAAGCTACAAACAAATAGCCCACGGAAGAAGCGTTTTCAAATGGCTCTCTCAGGGAATCAATGTTCTGTGCCAGAAAGACGAGATGAAAGGACGCCGCTAGCGTGGGGGCATTGGGAATATCGACTACTGACGTTCCCATCTGGAAACAACCAGAAAACTTCTGTGCAGATTCAGTTGGGGGGGGGGGGAGACAGAAGTCTGATTCAGAGAAGGAATGTTATTAGATATGCATTTACTAGCGGGGAAACTCTGTGTGTTGACATAAACCATCCCAGTCATAAAGAAGCATGTTTATTTTATGTTTTCTCTGGATTGACCTCTTAGGGGGCGTTCACACAGGATGCGCTTTTCAGTTCAAATCAAAAGGATCTTGAGGCATCTTTTCCACAGTTAATCTTCTTTTAACTTGGTGTTTTTTCTGGAAACGCGGTGCTCCTGCTATAAGATGCTGTCTCAACGTGGTGTTATGAAGAAGAGCTTTGTTTTTGTTGTGGTGGGAAGTGGTTAAAGGGTTAGTTCCCCCCCCCAAAGACTAATTTCATAATTTTCTCAACCCTCAAGTTGTTCCAAATCTATTCCAGACCTTTTTCTGTGGAACAGACAGACTTTGGACTATTACATTAAGTAATTACTGTATCTACAGTGTAATGGTCCTCTAACGGTACTCAGATGTTCAGGAATGTAATGTGGTGGTATTGAGAGTATAGGAGGAATTTGTATGTCAGTGTTTTGTAGAATTGATCATGCAGCGAGTTCTACAAAACACATGCAAAAGGGGAAGAATATGTTCACACCATGCAGCATTTATCTTGCTGTTAGTTTTTTGTTTTCTCACTTTGTTTTAGCGTCAAACACAAGCAATTTTTTCTCAAATTTAAGCCAGTTTTTCACCCTCTTTGACCTTTTTATTAAATTTTTTTGGTTTGTTTTATTTAATTTTATTATTGAATTAAATTGTTCTTGCTGGATAGAATTCTACAGTAGCAGTGGGTGCTTTGGAATAAGTTTATTAGAAGAAATTAGCAGATTTAATTGAATAGCAGCTTTATACTACCTTTCAAAATTTTGGGGCCATTACTGTCTCTATTTTTTTTCTTCTTTTTTTAAAAAAAATAATGTGTTTGTTGAGAACAGGGATCTTTTTTAACTTAATAGTTTCCACAAAATATTGAAATTCTATCTTTTGCACTAAGGATCATGTGACACTGAAGATCGTAGTAATGATGCTAAAAATTCATTATTGCATCACAGGAATAAAATACATTTTTACATACAATTAAATAGAAATTGGTTATTTTAAACTAGAGATGTCCCGATCAGGTTTTTTTGCCCTCGAGTCCGAGTCATTTGATTTGGAGTATCCACCAATACTGAAACCTGATCCGATACTTCTATAATACATAAAGAAAGAATAAACAAGAGTGAAGAAACAGATACAGGATGTTCATTATTTTTTATTTAATTCACCTTATTTTAACATTCAACAACTCTGTTAACAAACAGAGCACTTCTGTGAGGTAGCTTGAACAATTAAGTATAAATAACATAAATTCTTCACTTTTGGACTTTAGTGCAACAGTAAATATAATTTGTTATGTTTTGTAATGTCCTGTGCCTTCGCTCTGTCACTGGGAATTGTTTCTCTCTTCTTCAAACTCTCCTGCAGTGAAGCTTTGGCTGGGTTGCCTGGGCAAACTCGCTGTATTGTGTTGGGTGCTTCTTTTTGAGGTGCCGTATCAGGTATCCTGTATCTCGCGCTTTACGCTTCAAGCTGCTTCCGTGTTATACTTTGCCGGAATTTAACCAATAGCATCTCTGCAGCAAAGTGATGTCATGCCGCACATGTTGCTGTTTCTGTGTGGAGTCAAGAGGTCTAATTCTCTGAATTTTTTATATATATATTCAATACATTTATATTCGAGTCCTGATCGGAAAGTTTAACGTCAGATTCCAATCGAGTCTGAAACCACGTGATCGGGCTGGATTTCCGATCATGTGATCGGATCTGGACATCCCTATTTTAAACTGTAATAATTTTTTACAATATTACTGTTTTACTCTATTTTGGATCAAATAAATGCAGCCTTTGAGCTTTGCAGCATAAGAGACTTCTTTTAATAAATATTTAAAAATGTTACCAACCCCAAAGTTTTGAGTTGTAGTGTACAACATCCACCTTGTGTAGACCAAGAGGAACCTAAAAAAAAAAAAAATGTCTTCCTCTTCTCCTTTCTTCTCGTTTTGACATGTTTTTTTCTGTCGTGCAGGTAGAGTCACGGGACACTCTGAACAGCATTGCGCTGAAGTTTGACACAACACCCAACGAACTTGTTCAGCTCAACAAACTCTTCTCCAGAAATGTGGTTCCCGGTCAGGTGTGTTTTCTTCTTTCAGTTTTCCTTTTAAAAAAGCTGGTAATGCCGTTTCATGTGGCTATGATATTACAAAAATCACACACTCTAAACCACCTTCATGGCTGGTTTCTTTCAATACAGTGCTTCACTCCCTCACCATTAGGTCTCTGCCAAGCATAAGACAAACAATCAATCTCTCACTGTTACAACAGCATATTAATTATTGGCCAATATGACATTTAACCAGATAATATCTCTCAGAGAGATGGAGTGATTAATGACTTCTATGTTCCAATCAGTGCATGAGCATTTATGAAAGATCTCTTGCTAAACATCTCCAGTATCGCTTCATACACATTTTAAGCAAAGCTGAAGTCCGGAGTGTTGATATTCACGTGGTGGCGAGTGCAGTAATGAGAGGGTAATAGATAGAGTCAGGCGCTGGAGATGGTCGACCGCCACCTGACACAGTACAGCTGGAGGGCTCTCAGCACAAATCACGTGACCAGACTCTGCAGCTTCTTCCATTAGCGTAATCCTCCCCGGCGCTTCGGCCCGCTGAACAGCTCCTTAACATTGACTCCACTGCCCTGCAAACTAACACAAGTGGTGCCTGTTCTATGTTCAGAGATCTGAGGAGCACCGGGAGAGATCATGTTTGAGGCAGTGAACTTTGAGATGTTTGAGCGTTGATTTATTCTCTGTACTTTAATAGTTTGGCATGAGAGAAAACAATTCATGAAAAGCGTTTAATCAAAACTGTGTGTATGTGTAAAAGTGTTTTTGCGTTTTGGAGAGTGTAACAAAATTACCATGCAAAGTTGGTGACCATGATTTTACTTATATATATTATATGTATATTTATATATGTGTGTGTGCGCATGAGCAGAATCGCACAATTTGTCATGCAGTATGCAGTATATTGGCACAGCTTGTGATTGGCCTTAGGCACAACCCTAAGGCTGCTGACACCGGGGAGCTAACATGTCAGAAAAAGACAAAGGCGATTTTCAAATAGACGTTATCTTTATTAAAACAATACAAAGCTAATTTTCCACAAGCTAATATGATTCTTTAGGGTCTTAATGGAAAGTTTGTGATACAGTTTGTTTTAAAATTTCTCAAAGATAGTTTAAAAACGTTAATTTTCCCCTGTCAAAAACAGCTCTTTAGAAATCACTCTGTTCTGTGTACTTCCCCTTTAAATCTTCACGAGCTCCGCTGACTCCGCCCCTCTTTTCCGAGGCGCTCTCGAAGGATCTTTTTTTAGCCGTATTCATAGTGAAACTTGCTAATTAGCACATTATTATGAAAGGCGATTTGCAAAGATTCATTGAAAGACATTATACTCACTGCTTCTGTAGGTGAGGCTGGATCATGAATGATTCGCGCGAACATAAACGCATGTGGGTTGATCAAGGGCGCATTTTTGCACTCAGATGTTGGGAGTAAATGACTACTGCTATGTTCATTAATACATTCAACAACAAAACACCTCAATCGCTTATGGTTTCTCTGACGCCACACCGACATGCATTTGAGAATGGCTTGATTTCAGAAGGGGCAACTTATTTTTATTAAATTATAATAAAGCTACTGGTGGATCTTTATCATTGTAGGGTGGTTGTGTACACACACTCCCAACACGCATTTCAGTCCAAACAGCTTGAAAAAGTGCATGTGGCACCAGATAACAAACCACACATTTGAAGTCTAAACCAGTACATTTTCACCTAAAAAAATCCGTAACACAAAAGCAATACTATTTATACAATTATAGTGGATTTGAAATATATATGACCCTGGACCATAAAAATCATAAAAATCTCTGAAAGCTGACTAAGTAAGTTTTCCATTGATATATTGTTTGTTAGACTAGGACAATAATCTGTAATTTAAGGGCGCAAAAAATCGAAATGCTCCTCCAAATAGTGATGAAACATCTAAAAGTATCTTTATTTGAGAGGAGCAAACCTACCTCTCATCTAAAGCACATATTTGTATTCACACAATGTACAGTATGTTCTCATTTACATAGTTAGATCAGTATGTTTGTGTGTGTGCTGTGATCGTTCATGCATGCAGTACCTTCCTGGTGTTTGTGAAGCGTTACACTGCAGTTGTGTTTGCAGGTTCTGTATGTTCCCGATCCGGAGTACGTGTCCAGTGCAGGCAGCTCTCCCTCTTTCAGTCCCAGCAGCCCGCTCTCTCCCACGTCCTCAGAAGCTGACCTGGAGAAAGTGACCACCACGGTATGTGACATTTCCCTCTTCACACCGCACAGCCGCATCAGTTAACCCGTGCTTAGGAGGGACTCACACAATCACACACACATTCAGAGCGTGCCGAGAAGTTCACGCTGAAGGATCTCTGGCTGTTTTCCAGAGGGTTATGTAACTTATGGTTTATGGCTTACAGGATTCTTGTGAACGAGACTTATTGGAACATGAGATGCTGCTGTTCATTGTCAGTCAGGAAACATTGTGCTTTGTTTTCTATCAGCTGATCGGAAGAATGGCAGTCGTGCAGAAAAACTCTCCATTTTGTTATCGAGGTATTCGTGTCTGTCAGACAAATAGAAGCTGTAATTGATTAATAAATTAACTTAAGGTCAACAAGTTAATCATAAGTGTAAGAAATACCCACAAGTATACAAATAGAAGTAAGTGTTCAGGAAACAGTTTGAGAGCTGTTTGCATATTACACACTTCATTTTAAATACTGCAATTATATCACTGTTGATCTAAATCTAATAGTTACCAAAGAAGGACATGTAGATAGATACATAAAATATTTATACAACACAAACAGATGTACTTCTGTAAATTTGCTTTTGAGCAGGTTTTGAGATCACCTGTGTCAAGGCTGTGGTTTTTCACTGTCAAACATTATATTTACACACCCTCTTTAATCAAATGCCTGCCATGAGCTGTGTTGACTTGCCCTCATTCTTGTGCGCTTTATCTAAATCTGTAAGAATTTGTTTTAAAATGTCCTGAAGGGTGTTTTGCCCCTCCAGTCAAATCAAGCACTGAAATTAAAATGTTGTTGCTTAAAAATATTGAGGTTAAAAAATAACAAAAAGGAAAAACTATAAACACAAAAATACTTGATGACAATAAAAAAGCATGAATAAAAACAAATATGTTTTTCCAAATAAAATCTCCATATATATTTACAAATATTTGATTATAACGTAAACATTAAATTATTATATATTTGCATATTTTATATAAATAATTACATATAATGGGTATACAATTAAATAAATGTATTAAATGTTAGTATTATGTAGACTGTATATATATGTATATATATATATATAATATTGTTCTTTATATGAATAAATATATATTTATTATTAATTAAAATATTTAATTACTACATATAAATCATGTGTATATATAATTTAAAAATATATAAAAAACTAAAATATATATTTTGTTTAAATATAACAATTCTCTAATGATTCACTCTTTTTAATGAAAATAAGATAGCAGTCGAATTGGAACATAGCAACATTACATATAATTGCTTAATGTATATTATTAGAAAAATATGGAATATTCTCTTTATTGTCCAGACCTAGTGGTATAGCATCTCTTCTCCTTCCTGTGGAGTAACTGTGCTCATGTTACACACTGTCAGTAGGTTTGCTGTTGAATGTTTGTTTTGCAGTAAAAGGCTTTACCTTCAGCATCTTATAAAGAAGAGGCCAATGTACCTCGCTGC
This sequence comes from Enteromius trimaculatus, assembly GCA_032361065.1. Taxonomy (NCBI): domain Eukaryota; kingdom Metazoa; phylum Chordata; class Actinopteri; order Cypriniformes; family Cyprinidae; genus Enteromius; species Enteromius trimaculatus. The sequence continues at coordinate 17,350,181 of JAUMHP010000070.1, read as the reverse complement.
CTCCTGGTCTCCATAGTGACTGCAGCAACAGTGCCGTTTGCAAACCTGTGCGCTCAGCTTAAGATGCTCCTTTCCCTTTGGTTTCTTTCACACATATCTGTTTAGACCGTTCCTTTGGGAAAAGGAAACTGTGATCTGTCTAACGGTCTGAGACAGGTGCTGTACTGGGTATCAAATGAGGATTCCTGACCTGCTCCAAAATCCAGTCAACTGCCTACCTAGACAGCATTGTTCATAGAGAGAGCAATCCCAGAATGCACTTCAAGAAGCTCTGTAAAAAAGTTGGGGGCAAAAGAGATTTTATATATGGAAGCCTACAATTCATTCAATATCGAAAAGTCCTGATAACAACTCTTTAGTTCAAGTAAAATGCTGTTAAACTTGTCACATTTTAAGCTTTGCAATCTGCTATTAGAATCAGTTGTAAGTAACTAAACATGCAAGCAATTAGGAATGCATTGGTATTGTTATCATTTTTCTTTTATTTTTGGCTGATGAAAGACTAGCAAGTGTTATAATTAAATATCTATTTGTCTAAATAAATGAAATAAAAATAAAACATCAAAGGCATCACAATATTATATGTAATATTATATATATTATATTACATGAAAAATATAGTACAGTGCATCTAATAAAATATTCATTTTGATATTTAATTATATTACAAATAAATTCACTTTAAGTGAACATAAGATGATGGCAAAAACTGTTTTAAAGTAAAAATAGTACAGATCAATTTTGCTTTATTAAATATTCAACAAATTACTATAAAAAAACAGCAATTTAAATAAAAGCGTAAGACGATGGAAAATTGGAATTGTGAGAAATAAAGTCATAATTGTAAGAAAGTCAGAATTACAAGATATAAAGTCGCAATTGCAAGTTACAAAGTCCAGTTTTGTGCCGAAAAGATATATGTTCTCACAATTATGGGAAAATAAAAAGTCGCCATAACCTTTTTTTTTATGTTTTTATTCAGTGGCAGAAGCAGGCTTTAACAGTAGGTGAGCTGAAAGAGAAAACTAACCGTAGAAGAAAACTTTGAATTTTCAGTAGAGCACCTCTTGTGACCATTCTGAGAATGTAACACCTACTTTCGTGTGTTATAAATGACTGTCTAGCACATTGATGACAAAATGGAGCTTGTGTAGCTAGAAGCGTTTGTGTTCATCTAGTTTTGCTATGTACTGACCCTTAAAAGGCTGGTGTCTGTGTCGACTGCTCTCAGAACAGACAGCAGCGCTCATTGACCTCCTTCAGACACAGAACCTTCTCCCTGCACACTAGAGTCCTCCAGAGACACGGCAGTGCAAGCGGCAGCCAGGTGCGCTTTGATTCAGTCGAGTAAAGAAAGCACTTCAGCAAAGCAAACAGCTCTTTTCCCAGGCTCTAACGATCTTTTAATTACAGAGCCGTTATTGCAGGGCTACAGACTGGGCTTGTATTAATTATTAAAGCGGATGCCCTGGCATGTTTGTGTGTAATGAAGAGCAATAGTGAACGCTGACCACAGGGTGCAGTTTATTTGCTTTCAGAAGATAATGTGCTGCTGTAATGTGTTATAGTTATATTACTTTCATGGTAGGTGAATTTATTGAGGAATGTGCACTATAAAACACTACAGTAAATATTTTGTGTGTTTTTTTTTTAGTTTTTTGTATTTATTTATGTCTTTTAAAGTGCTCCTATTATGGGTTAAGAAAGGTCCATATTGGTTTTGGGAGTCCCAAACAGGTTGACATGCATGCAAGGTCAAAAAAGCACTCGTTTTCTTATAATATGCATTTATTTTTACCTTATTTGTTCAATGACTCCCAAACAATTTGTTCAGCCATTCCTTTTTTCAACCCCCTCCGGTCGACTCCTAGAACCGGCACCAATAGTGGCAGAGAATAAATTTGAATTTTCATTCAGAACAACAGAAAAGACCAACAAGAGAGCGGGCAATATGCTTATATTTCATGTTGAGGTCAGCATAACACGGCTTCGGACTGGTTTTAAAAACGACTCTGAATCAATGATTCAGAGTGGACTGAGTGGATCAGACTTTGTACCGATATTTGAAAGTCTGACTATACGAGCAGTATTGACTCTGTCTATGAAATCTGGTGACTTTGAATTCGAGTCTTCTGAGGAGTTTTTGCCTCATATCGTCCTGATCTCACCCTCCCTTCCTGCTGTATGCTAAATTTAGTCTGCGTCATGAGAGAGAGTGAGAGACTGGTAGTGAAAAGAAGAGGAGGAAGGCCGGTGTACGTGTGTGTTAGAGATGGCCAGTGTTAATTACCAGTGGCTGCTGGTGTTGGCTGACACCAGGAAAGGTGACTTTGTCCCAGGGTTACTCGTCTGGACTCATTTCATGCCCAGGAATTCTTGTGGTGCTTTGCTTCAGCCAATGACAGCGTGAAACTCTTCAGATCAGCAGAGGTTGTGCACGATGTTAAATTAGCACTGTGCATATGTTCACGGTGAGTTGTGGTGAGTCATGTGTACCATTGCATACCGTGCATTAAATTGATCAAAACTGACTGTGAAGACATTTATAATGCCACATGTCTCTATTTAGTTGTCATGTTTCTATTTCAGCATATTAGAATGATTTCTGAAGGAAGATGTGTGTGAAGATGATGCGGAAAATTTAGCTTTGCATCTCAGGAATGAATTACATCTTAAAATATATTCAAATAGAAAATAGTTATTTTAAATTGTACAAATATTTCACAATAATAAATGCAGTCTTAATGAGCAGAAGAAACCTTTCTTTCTTTCTGACCTCAAATTTTTGAACGGCGATGTACCTTCGCAGTTCACTGTGTGGCATTTCATATGCTCTTCCACTGTTGTTCTTAAAAGATTTTGCAAGAGCACAGAGATGGATTAATGCAGTTATTTAAATATTTTGCTTTCGGTCACAGCAAAACCACATATGGATCCATTTTAGGATCTTGCACGTTGCCATAGAAACAAATAGTTTCTGAACCCAAGGATGTGAACGGCTCCAAGCAGAATCTAGACACCTATTTCAGTGACATCTGTCAGGTAGATTTTGGCTTTTCCCCTGCAGAACCCGTTTCTGGTCACCAGATGGAGCTGCTGGTTGTTGTGGTGATATTTCACAGCAAACAACTGCGTATATACAAATGCACAGATGACAATTAATTCAGAGTGCTGTTGTTGATCTCAGTTAATATTGGTGTCCTTCTGCCATGTTACTTCATAGCTGTTGAGCATTTGAGGGTCCATCTCCCGCTTCAGACTAAACATGAGGTGTGTGTGGAGTGTAGACCAGTCCGGCGGTGATCTAATGCTCACATGGAAGTAAACTACCCACATGCACAGCCTTGAAGTCAGGGTTAGTGGCCGGTTTCCAGACTTAGGTTCTAAATGCAGCTATTGGTCTCCTCCAGGCTGGATTTCACTGGAGTCGTGTAAAACCAACCCAGTGTAGGTAAACTCCAGAGGGCCTAGAGGACATTTAGATAGACTTTTACAATATGTTGAATAGAAACGTCACCCAGCCAGAGGACGCATTCTGTGGGTCTGACTCTCCCACAGTATCTTCAGAGATTTTCCTGGAGAAGGATTGAAAGCATGTTCTTCTTGAAGCTGTTGTTCTTGTGCAGCAGACTTTATCATTGAGTGCGTGAGTCTGGCCTGTGCTCCATCAGTCCTGGTGTCGCAGTAATTGAGTTGCATTGATTGCTGTGATCTGGTGCGGTAATGTTGTTTATGAATTGACCACCTGTGCAAGAGTCAGTCTGTTAAGACTGAATGTCATTATTGGCTGCTACTGTACATGGACAAGTGGCAGAAAAGCCCTTTATTTTAACAGTGGACCAATTGAGAAACATTTTAGGTGTCACTACAGAATTGATCCCAGCATCATTTAGTTTATTTTGAATTCAGTATTGACACTTTCTCTAGTTTATTTATTTGTTTTTTGCACAAAAAAAATAAGTTTTTACGTAAAAATTATTAATTTTTTTCATTTGCATTTCATTTTTATTTGTAAAATTATTATTATTTTAATATAGATTTTTTTTTGGTGTGAAAATCACATTCCTTTTTTTGTAAACAATTATTTGTATTATATTTTTCATTTTATGACATCTTTCCCATTTTTATTTTAAAATGGGATTTTTTGTTTTTTGTTAATAAAATCTAATATAAAAAAATATAAAATAAATAAAATATAAAAATATAAACTTATTTATATAACATTATTTTATATTTTTTTATTTT
>JAUMHP010000070.1:17325739-17341201 GCA_032361065.1 Enteromius trimaculatus | reverse complement strand
CATTGTGCAAGTCCTTCACAGTGGTGTGTGGTGTGGTGCAACGGATCCTCTTCTCCGTCCTTGTGGAAAGAAAGACTTTTGAGTTCTATACCTTTATACCCAAGATTGGATGACTTTGAGTTACTTACCTTCTTTTTATGTTAATAAACCTCTTTGTTACAGTTTACCCACTTGAGTCCGTCCTTTACGTTACAATATTATATATAATATATACTTTTTGCGTTCCCATTTGCCTCACTAAATTGGCTTCAATAGTAAAACAAATAATCTATAATTTTCTTTCTATTTAACTCTTTGTTTTCCCACCTAATACTGGGGTGACATACCATGTTCAATAGCACACCATGTTCATTCACTTAGGCCGAAGGAGAACTGGTTCTGGTTTCTCCCAAGTTTTACTTTGTTTCTTGATTTTCCGATGTCTTGCATTGTGAAAGACACAAGTAATTTATCGAGACGACCCATAAGACACCATTGGATGAGAACTGAACTGAATAAAGCTGGATGATTGCGCTGTTGTTTTCTGTAGATCACATCGATTAACTTCACACTGTTATTGAGCTGAACTAACTTCAGCTAAATAATGACACTATTGTCTATCAAATCTTCTTTACAGCAGAATCTGAACTGACTCTATAGTGGAGTTCCCATAATTGCTTATCTCTGCGACGCTGCTTAGATACAGTCTGTTTTGTATAAAGCACTTTAGAAATAAAGGTGAACTGACTTTCTAAACGGGGTATTATGTTGGTCAGACGAGAGAAAGATGTCAAATTTGATGCCTCTCCCTCTCCCATCAGAAATGGGAGAAGACAATGAAGACAATGTGATGCGAGCGAGTGGCTGTTGTTGTTTTTTTCATTTCTCGCTGTAATCTGTCCCGTCTCTGTCTCTCAGGACTCCAATGGTCCACCTCGCTCCGATGCTCCTGCCCCTTCTGTCTTCTCTGCCCTGCGGCCCTCCCGTGTGGTTTCCTCCACCTCGGAGGAAGAAGAGGCGCTGACAGAGAAGTTCCTCAAAATCAACTGCAAGTACATCACAGACGGCAAGGTGAGTCAGCGCTCGACTTTACTAGTGGCAATGGCTCCGAAGTTGCACAAAAGTTAACTTATGGAGGAGTCCTCAGGTTAGTCATTAATAAGACCCTTGCAATTCCTCTGTCCTCTGGGGAAACAAAAGACTGCAAAACAGTGAGGAGCTCCAAGTTTTGCTTCAAGTGTAGGAGTCGAGCTGCTGATCTGGTCTCCTTAGTGAATACTATATGCCTGACGAGTGTAATGATGTTACTGCAAAGATGATTTTCTCTCACACTGTCAAAACATGCCTGCCCTCACGTTAACCCCAGCATTTATAGAGTGAGAAGCCCTCACTGAACAGCAACGGCGTGACTAGTGTGGTCTGATTTACAAGCATCTGACTCTTATGAGCCAGTTCAAGTAAATCATAAAAAAAAACAATCTTTATCAATTTGATGGATTCTTCACAGCAACACCTGCAGCATTCATACATGTCTATAGAAAGACTTTACTACTGCTGAACTTCACTGAGAAGCAGGCACTTCTCGCTTGCAAAAAAAATTAAAGTGCAGGCCTGTCACAAGTCATTTCTGTGTTACTTTTGCTGTTTTCGCACTGATTTGACATTTCTCTTGTATCAGTCTCATCTTTTGTGCAAGGAAATAAGTCCTCTGATGATTCTCTTCATAATGGTTCAGTATTAACAATAACTCAGTGATTCAGTGGGCTTTGTAGCACTTTCAATTGTCAGGAATTTACTCCTCTTTAAATGTTTTGATTCGTAATACTCACATGTTGCCTTTAATTGCCTTTAATTTGTCTTTAACTTGCATGACAAAAATGTATTATACAGTGCTGTTTTCAACCTTGACGATAGTAATAAGCTGTTTCCTGAGCAGCAAATCAGCCTATTAGAAGGATTTCTGATGAATCGAGTGAGACAGAAGACTGGTGTAATGATGCTGAAAATTCAGTTTTGTTTTCTATTTAAAAAGATAAAAAACATAAGATCTTGCCAACAGAACTTTTGAAAAGTAGTGTTTGTATAATGTTTATACTGTTAATTGTTATAAAATACAAACCCAATTCTGAAAATGTTGGGACATTTTGTTACATTTAAAAAAAAGAAAACTAAAAAAATGTCGAATCCCATAGTTGGGACAGGGGCCTGTTTGCATGGTGTAGCATTTCCTCTTCTTTTCAAAACAGTTTGAAGACGTCTGGGCATCGAAGTTAAAGAGTTTCTGGAGTTTTAGTGTTGTAATTTAATCTCATTTTTGGCTGATATAGGTTTCCAGCTGCTAAAGGGTTCTTTGACTTATTTTTTGTTTAATGATCCGTCAATGTTCTGTAAAAATGAAAGATCTGGGCTGCAGACGGGCCAATTCAGCACCTGGACTCTTCTACTATGAAGCCATGCTGTTGTAATAGCTGTATAAGTTTGTGGTTTTGCATTTCCCTGCTAAAATATGTTAAGGCCTTCCCTGAAATGGACATCGTCTGGAGGGGAGCATATGTTGCTCTAAAACCTTTATATACCTCTCAGCGTTCATAGTGCCTTTTTATATGCATACCATATGCATTTATGTACCCCTGTACTATCAGAGATGCTGGATTTTAAACCGAACACTGACAACACACTGGAAGGTCTGCCTCCTCTTTAGCCCAGAGGACACAATGTCTGTGATTTTTTAACAAGAATGCCAAATTTGAACTTGTCTGACCATAGAATGCTTTTTCACTTTGAAACAGTCTATTTTAAGTGAGCCTTGGACCATCACATATGTTTTCCTTTTTGCTTGATAGAGCTTTAGTTGGCTCGGCCAATTATGTTTGCTTTTTCAGCCCTTTGTTTCCCCACCCCATCAGGATCCATACATTTATTATGTATATGCTCATGTGATTTTCAAATTTAAAAATAGTCCCAACATTTCCAAAATTCATGTTGTAGAAAATATAATTTTACTTCATATATAGTTATGTTTATGCAATTATTGTCATGTGGCTCTGACATAATTGTGTTCTGTGTCATAGGGTGTTGTTAGCGGGGTGTTGCTGGTGACGCCCAACAACATTATGTTTGACCCTCACCGAATGGACCCTCTGGTTCTGGAGAGAGGCTGTGAGGAGTATGGCATCATGTGTCCTCTGGATGAGGTTCAGTCTGCTGCCATTTACAGAGAGATCACAGACAGCAAGATCCGTGACTCCATACCACCGTAAGAAACAAATCAAATGGAATCATTCTGAATTTGTAAAAATCAAATCAACTTGGAAAACTAATAATCATTCAAGATTCACATGCCAAAGTAAGTTCTTGTCCTCGCTGTCCTGTAAGTGACACATACAGTATGCTAAAAACAAAAATATCAAAATGGCTTAAGACTGGCTTTGATTATAAAATTGTGAAAATGTTATTAATTGGATTCATCTTCAGGTGTCTAATCTAGATTGAAGATCTCTCATGTGACAAATAGGTGTTTTGTCTGCGGTGAGCGCGAGGAACCACGCTGCTGTACGATTATTTCAGATATCCACCGTTCAGCTTTGTTATTCAGGAAATGGATTTTTACTCTAAGGTTAATGAAGCATGAGTTCAGACGCCTACGTCTGAATTACTCACCCATTTCGATCTGTAATAAGAAGTTAATGATTTTAGCAGCGTTTCCACCCCCAGATATTTATATCCTCTGTTGGTTTATGAATGATGATGTGTTTTATTCAGCTCAGAGCTGTTGGTTGGTTCATCTGTCAGACGGGGTTCACTGCAGGGTCTCAGTTGTGGATGTGAAGCAGAGATGCTTTTGATCGTGCAGATGTACAGACAGAGGGACCTACTTTTAATTTACGCACTTTTAGGTTGTCTTGTACTTGTATTAATTGCTCCAAATGGTTTTGATTATGTACTTCTAGCCACTTGCCACGTACCATCTAGACAGAAACACATCATTTAGTCCTTGCAGTTCAGACGTCTTGGGCTGTGGCTTTACTGCAGCACAGAACCCAGATCTGATGTGATAAGTAATGATAAGAATCCATTTTTTTTTTTCAACTTTTCAATATGACACAGAAGCATCACAGGGGTGGGAAACTGTGAGTAAGAAAATCAAAAGTTGATTTTCATGCACAGCATGCTACAGTTGTTACATTACTGTAGTCATATATTATGGTACAATAAAACTGAAGTCATCAACAACACCATGTTGCTTTGAAGTCATCATGGACATTTACTCACCCTCGAGTAGTTCCAAATTTGTATACATTTCTTTGTTCTGCCGAACACAAAGGAAGATATTTTGAAAAATGTTTGTAATCAGGCTGTTTTGGGTCACCATTTTTTTCCAGCTGTGGAAGTCACTGGTGACCCAAAAATATTCCTTTAAGTCTTCACAGTCTTTAGAGTATCTTTATTTATATATTTTATATGGAGTATTAAATATTGAAGAAAAACAAACAATAATTCTTAGCATTATTATTATTATTATTATTACTGAATTCAATACTATTATTAATAATAAAATATTGAGGACCCCTCGAAAACGAGATGTTTCATCTCAAGGGGCTATCCTCCTAACACCCATAAAATTTCAATAATAATATTAATAATAATAGTCCAGTTTAGTCCGCAAATAAATAAATAAATATTTACAGTGGAGGAAATAATTATTTGACCCCTCACTGATTTTGTAAGAAATGAAAAGTCTCAGAACAGGATCATTTTAATGGTAGGTTTAGTTTAACAGTGACAGATAGCACATCAAAAAGAAAATTGAAAAAAAATAACTTTAAATAAAAGATAGAAACTCATTTGCATTTCATTCAGTGAAATCGGTATTTGAACCCTTAAAAACACTTCATACTTAGTGGCAAAACCCTTGTTTGTAAGCACGGAGGTCAAACGTTTCTTGTAATTGATGACCAAGTTTGCACACATTTTAGGAGGAATTTTGGTCCACTCCTCTTTGCAGATCATCTCTAAATCACTAAGGTTTTGAGGCCGTCTCTGTGCAACTTTGAGCTTCAGCTCCCTCCATAGGTTTTCTATTGGATTAAGGTCCGGAGACTGACTAGGCCACTCCATGATCTTCTTCTTGAGCCACTCCTTTGTTGCTGTATGTTTTGGGTCATTGTGGTGCTGGAACACCCATCCACGACCCATTTTCAGTTTCCTGGCAGAGGTAAGGAGGTTGTCGCTCAGGATTTAAAGATACATGGCTCCGTCCATTTTCCCGTTGATGCTGTGAAGTTGTCCTGTGCCCTTAGCAGAAAACACTCCCAAAGCAAAATCTTTCCACCTCCATGCTTGACGGTGGGGAAGGTGTTTCGGGGGTCATAGGCAGCATTTTTCTTCCTCCAAATACAGCGAGTTGATTTAATGCAAAGAGATAAATTCTGGTCTCACCTGACCAAAGCACCTTCTACCAGTCACTCTCTAAATCATTCAGGTGTTCATTGGCAGACTTCAGACGGGCATGCACATGTGCCTTCTTGAGCAGGGGGACCTTGCGAGCACTGCAGTATTTTAATCCATTGCGGTGTAATGTGTTTCCAATGGTTTTCTTGGTGATTGTGGTCCCAGCTGCTTTGAGGTCATTAACTTACTCCTCCCGTGTAGTTCTAGGATGATTTCTCACCTTTCTCAGAATCATTGACACCCCACGAGGTGAGATCTTGCGTGTAGCCCCAGAGCAAAGTCGACTGATGGTCATTTTCATACAATTGCACCAACAGTTAGCACCTTCTCTCCCAGCATCTTGCTAATGGATTTGTAGCCCATTCCAGCCTTGTGCAGGTCTACAATTTTGCAATGTCAGGTGATTAAACCATTTTTAGAAAAAAAGTCAATGAAGCTTTTAAATAACACTATATATATATTTTTTTATTATTATTATTAGTTCATGTTATATGCAGACATAAACAAGTTTTTTGCCGAGTATAAGACAGTATCTGAGAATGATTATTTATGCTTTTATTTATGCTTTTACTATTGAAGAATACTGTGAGATTGAACAAAAGCCACATCATAGAGCAGTAAAGACACATTTAAATGTGCAATATTCATTTTCTAGAAGATGCATCTCTCATGTTCTCTGTTTGTGGCACAGGGATTTTGAAGCTATGTTCTCTGGAAGCTCTCATCAAACAGATCAGCGTTTGCGGGAGGGTTACGACAGCGCCAGCACTGCCCCCCGCAGCACCGAGGGCTCCATCTCAGAGGACGTCTTCACTGAGTCAGAGCTCTCGCCCATACGGGAGGAGCGGCAGTCCACAGAGGAGCTACAGCAGGAAGACAAGTCATCAGGAGCCTCGTCCCAGTCAGTGCAGACCCTTCTCCAGGAAGCTCAGGTGGCTGAGGGCAGCCGTTCAGAGGAGGAGGAGAAAAAGCCAGAGGGAGAACCAGCCAGCGAAACTGCCCTGCCCAAACAACCCAGCCAGGAACAGCCAAGCACACCCACCAGCAGGGACCACCAGCAACCAGCCCACTGCCAGACTGAAGGAGTCGCCCCCTCCTCAGGTTCTCAGAGCTCAGCCCCTGGAGCAGGGGAGGCCCCGGGACAGGAAAGCAGCCCCAATGAGGCTAAACTGACCCGAGATAGTACCCGAGATTCAGAGACGGATGTAGAGGAGCTGAGGAAGATGTGGAAGAGTCACACTATGCAACAAGCCAAGGAACAGCGAGAGAGTGTCCAGCAGGCCCAGAGAGAGAACGTCCAGCAGTCTATGAGCGACCAGAGACTGAGCTCTGCTGAGGGTATGATCTTATCCAATATTTTTGCAATTTGTGCCCCTGATCAGTCCCTGATTAAAGGGGTCATAGGTATTTATACATTTATGTATTATGCTTAATTAATTATCAATTTAATAAATAGTTATGTATTATATGAATAGTGTGTATATGCATATATATATTTTATAATAAATGTGTAGGAAGTGTATATATGTATTTATGTATGTATATTATTATAATTATTTTATGTATAATAGACCTAAAATAATCTATATATATATATTATTATATTTAATTTATTTTAGTTATTGTACTAATTGTACAATATTAGTAATAATTATGTAATAATTTAGTTATTGTTTTAGTTATTTATAAAAAAAATTGTATGATTAAAATAATAATAATAATAAAACTCAAAATCCTATTCCCCTCCAGTATATAAACATAAAAGTTTTTTATTTTGATATTAATTTATACAATTAAATCTATCTATCTATCTATCTATCTATCTATCTATCTATCTATCTATCTATCTATCTATATGACACAACTTTTAACTCACTTTATGCACATTATAAAGTTCTTTCTCTGTTGTGCATATTTAGTGTCATTGTAACCCGCACTGATTACATTACAGTACAACGTTCTTATATTTTACTATTAAAGTAAGCTTCTGTCCTGATGTTAGTCTGGGGTGGGGCATGCTGGGAAGTGCTGATAACCTTGTGTTGTGTGGCTTTGTTGATGGCAAGGCTAGAGAGTGTTGGGAAATGAAAAGTGGCTCACCTGTTATCACCTGAGAGAGCGCAGAGACACTTTACCACGGCTTTTACACGCTGTTTTGATCTGTCGAGGCCAGACGGTGCCGGCAGCCCTTTCTCTGACTAAGAAATAAGCTAAAGCCCATCAAACATGACAACTGCACACTAACATTACAAAACACATCAGAAACATCAGGCGGTTCTTTCCTTAAAATATGGCTGAAAATATATTAATTCGAAATAAAGTAATTAATCACAAGTTGTTGATACTGAATTGAATCTGTTGGCAGAACTAGTATGTATTTAATCAGTTGCCCAAGGCTGTTTTATATATTGCCTGAGGTGTTGCTTTGATATTGATACTGATGTAGCAGACATGCAGCATCAGCAAAAAGCATGCATTATGTTAGTTTTCTGTCTTATACCGAAATACACTACGATAAAAATTTTACAGAACACATCTTTTTTTCTCTCATTGTCATGTCATACTAAACCAATTATATACTAAAGAACTGAATTATTATTATATTCCGAATCAGTGGTATTTAGTAGATACACTGATAGAGGTGCAAGTAATAGATTGTTATGATATTAACATGATATTCCAGAGAGGCTTTGTTTAGGGCTCTATGAGCAGTTTGTCCATATAGTCTTATAATGGAATGCAGATAATGAAATGTTCATCTCCCTTGTATATTTTTATCATAATTCCTGCATGCTTTTCAGCTGTAGACGTGCTGAGATCTCAGTGTGCCCTAAGGTGCATTCCATCCCAGCGTATGAGTCATCAACTGATAGTTATTCAACTCTAACGGATGAGCCGGCTTTAGAATGAGCCCAGGAGTGAGTTAAAGATGTGATATCATGAGGAATCAAATCAAGATGTTTCTTTGATCTTGTCTGATAAAAGGGTTTAAAACATATGGCATGTTTCTAAACACCTGCTGTTTCCTGACATTAGATGAATACATGAACATGTCACCACCCATGTCAACAATGCCTGTTTGTTGCTCAGAAAGTTGTTCAGTCAAGATGTGATTATGTGGAGGAACCAGTATAGATGCAGTATATCATTAATGTGGGGAAATGGGCTGCTTGTTTTTCTAGTGCAGCCTTCCCTTTTTGTATTATGATTGTTTTGACTTGTATAAAATAGTATTAAGCTAAACAAACATCATAAAAGTAGTCCATATGACTTCCATACATACAAAACCTTATCTACTATAGAATAGCTTCACAGCAACTAAACTTGGAAACGGTAGTAGCCATCAGCTTCATGTCAGCCCTTAAAATAGTGTATTATATGCAGTACTGTATGTACAGATTTTTTTGATTGATTGAAAAATGTATGTATATATATGTGTGTGTGTGTGTGTGTGTGTGTGTGTGTGTTTATTCTTTACAAAACAGTAATAAGATATTTTTATGAAAGAGTTATAGAATAATAATAATAAAATAATATTTATAGTATGTAATAATAATTTATTATTAGTTTTTGTTAAATGTTTATATGTGTATATATATTTAAAGAAATGTAAAATTTATTAAATTACCTCTTAAAACTATTAAGAACCTTTTAAATAACCTTTTAAAAAATCGTTTAAAAAAAACAAATATATATTTTCAAAAATCATGTTTTTTTATTATGGGATCATGTTTAACCTAGTCAAAATATCCCAACTTCAGTTCATTGCAATACACAATGAAAATTTGAAAAATTTATTTATCTGTTTTTGCAAATGAACTCTTTATATGTATGTGTGTGTGTATACTGTACATTTAAGACTAAAATAATATAAATATATATAGAATATATTTATTTATTGCAATACTACAAAAGTTTTTGTAATGACCCCTCTAAAAATGACTTTTGAAACTGCTATGAAGTACTTATTCAACACAATAATATTCATCAGCCTCATGGTGTTGGAATGAAGTTCAACTCCTGTCCTGGCACATATTCCTTTTTGGATCGTTGAACTGTTCTGACAAATCACAGGGGGTTATTACCGCAGCTCAGGACCCACTTCAAAAGTCATCTGAATTACACACCAAATTAGCCCATTGAAAAAGAATGCCCTCCCACTGTGTTCTGCAGTGTAAGTAGATTAATGTTGCATTGGCTGTGTAAAAGGCTTTGGCTCCTACAGCACTTGTGTAAGATGTTTCTTTCTTCATCTCCCACTGCGTTGACCTTCAAATCAGTTATTAACAAAAGATGCATTGGTTTCAGCTTCGGATAGGCGCTCCCGGCAGGATTTACTTCATTTGAGTTTTTGTTCCTGTGATGTCTATTTTTATTTATTTTTTTAAGGTAATGTGCTTTATGTCCTTCATATGCAGGCAGTGAGATGATTGATGCATTATTGCATCACATTTTTTAGACAGCCATTCAAACTTCATGTCATGTATTTCAAAATTTCTGCCTTAGATTATTTAAATTATGGTAGACATTTTTACCTTTGTTCAGTTTCTGTGGTGGGCTTTTATTTCCGTGTTTCAGGCCTCGTTGTGTCCAAGGAAAAGCAGAGGTCTCACAAGTTTCTGTGTCTGCGGGTTGGCAAGGCCATGAAGAAGACGTTTGTGTCCAATGCCAGCGCATCCATGCAGCAGTATGCTCAGCGTGATCGCAAGCATGAGTACTGGTTTGCTGTTCCTCAGGAGAGGTGAGTCAGACGTGTAGAATTTAGTTTCTGCCCATTATTTGTATAAAATCTGCTCTACTTTACATTCAATTCTGAAAAAAAGCCACACACTTTTTTAAATGTTGGTCATGACTATCTATCTATATATACATCCATGTTTTTTTAGGTGTGGTTTTCTTTATGCTAAATATGTCATTTTATTATTATTATTATTATTATTATATTATTTTTTCATTTTGTTTTTGCAAAATGTATTATTATTGTGTATTATTATTTTATTTTATCATCATTATGGTCATTATTATTATTATTTTAGGTTCAAATGTGACATGTTCATGTTTTTGCTTTTTAGATTCACACGAAACACATTTCTCTGTAAAATTACACAGAAATATTCAGTTTCTAATTTGATTTTGCGAGAAGTCACTTTCATTTTCAATGTGAAATGATGTAAATGGCAACCAAGTTAGTATTATTATGGGCTGAAATGTGACTAATTCATATATTTGTCAGATCCAGACGAAACATGTTTCTCAATGAAATTACACAGCATAATTTAATCGAAGTCAGTTTAATTTTAAATGAGAAATGATGTCAATTTAATATGGTCTCATTATGCGATCAGCTTTCTAGCACTGAAACAGTGCTGTCTTTGTTTTATTTCATCTACCCTCTGATTTAACACAAGCGCTCAGTGTTCTTCATCCCACTGGAACTTATTCTGTCTGTTATCACTGTATGAGATGAGTCACAGATATTTTTTTAGGAAACACTCGCCGGGCTAAATCAAAATAAGAGAGTCAGAATAGATTAGCTTCGACACAGTCTAGAAGTTAGGAAAAGAACTCCGGACGTGCTGTTTGGTGTAGTCCTGAACAGAGTCTGTACTGCTGGAGAGCTGCAGAGGTCTGTGGCCAAACTGCTGTCTGTTGTTGTCACTGAGACAAGGCCGGGCCCGGCTACGTGACCTAGTTGGGTGGCGACCCGGATGATCAGTGTAAAGTATCATGACAATAGTGCGTGAGCTGGGCCCGAGAGACCAGGCTTTGAAGCTCACACTGCCTGTCAGCCGCCTGTCGCGTCCTGATGCAAGTCACACTGAGTTTTCCACAGCTTTGCCTGTTTAAAAACAAAAAAGCAAACGCTACATGCACTGCTGTGTGGGTTCAGCAAGGACACATTAGATTGGTCAGAAAGTGACAGTGGTCGTGTATTTTCATTTTAAGTAAATGCTTTTCGTCAGTTTTAGTTTCTACAAAAATATAAAGCTTTTATGTTAAATTATAATATTGTAACGATTTTCCTCTCTCAGCATAAGCAGCATATTAGAATGATTTCTGAAGGATCGTGTGACACTGAAGACTGGAGTAAGGATGCTGAAAATTCAGCTTTGCATCACAGAAATAAATAAAATGATTATTTTGTATTATTAAATTCATTTATTAAGTGTTCTGTTTAAATGAATTGCTTTTTTTCTGTTTCAAAAATGAATATCACACATTTTTTTCTGAGTAACTAAATTTACCTACTCAAATGTCATTCAGTGTAACAATCTTGCATATTTACAACAAATTTTTGACATTAAAAGATAAATTATTTTCACCCCGCGTACTAATTAGTTGTAATTTTACTGTATTTCTTTTAATAGGTTAGAATGGCACACATTTGAACAGCCATGTTGGTTATGTTCTATTTGAAATGTTCTTTACACTACCAGTAAGAATTTCACATATTTAACCATGTCTAAATCCATTTCACAGATTTCCTTATTTTTCCATAAAATCAGAGCAGGAAATACAAAAAAATGCAGCATCTTCTATTTAGCTCATAAGCATTTAAAAGACAAGTATTTAATGACATGTTTGTCATGATTTCTCTAGGTCAGACCACCTGTACGTTTTCTTCATCCAGTGGAGCCCTGATGTTTTTGGGGATGGAGTAGGAAGCATCAGTCGTGATCCTGGCTTCATCGTGGTGAAGAAAATCGAGGAGTCTGAGGCAAACGAGGAGAAGCAAACAGTAGAAATTTCAGCTAAAGAGTGGGAGGTACTGTACGGCCCCGTGCAGCTCACATGTTTGGATTGTTAACATATCTGTGATTTACGCTCGTGTCTGTATTCTGTGTTGATATGCACTGTATTTGATTCAGATATTTTCTCTTTATTGTATTTGCACCTGTCTGTTTGCTTTTATTGTCTGTTTCTATGTTCCAGGTTTCTGGAAGTGTCTTTATTGTGTTCCCCTGCACTTCATACACCTTCATGCACCAGTCATAAGTTGTTGTCAGAGCTCCTGTATTGGACCTTGCTAAATGTTTCTCAGACTGGGTTGTTTCGGTGAACCCAAGACGCATTGTGCACTGTGAGCTTGCAGCTGGTGTTTTGCATGAGTGTGCAATTGTTTTATTATTTCATTTGTTTTTGTTTTATCAAGAAAGAGGCACATGTATGCAGTTTATGCATGCATGGATCCCTCAGTCGTGTCTAAAAAGGCATGGTTTAGCCCGAATGAGATACAAGCAAATCATGCCTACAGGTGCAAGTGTTGTTACCTGATGTATTATGCGTGGTGTGTCTTTTATAAAGCTCTGTTTGAATGTTTTACTGATTGGATAATACCGTCTGATATTTCCCCGCATGTTATTGTGTTCTGGTTGCCGCATTGAAACCAATCTGTGGCACTGAGAAACCGATACTACGACTGCGGTGGCATTTAAATTTGACTTTAAATTAATGATGTAGGCAACAAAATAGACTGATTTGTTATTCGGGAACTGGAGGATCTTTACAAAGCCACATGATCTTTTGATATGAATAAGTAAAATTAACTTTCTCTGATCATGGCCGCTGGGGTGGCATGAGTCATGAACTCAACTGGGTATTGTGACCCCCAGGATCCTCGGGAGATCAATTGTAACACTAAACAATCTGAGCGATGACATTTGTTTGGCACATGCTTACTCAGGCTACCTCTTAAGTGTAGTTGTTTTACTTTGTGAAACTGCATTTTGAATGCCCCGCATTCTTCTTTAACAGATATGCACTGAGAAAAATCAGGTATAACATGATCAGGTGCTGTTGCTCTTAAAATTGCAAAAGCTTTTCACTTGATTTATCTTGCTAATATAATTTGCAATGCTCTTTATGTAAGGGATATTGCAGGGCTAGCTCTGCATTAAACAATGTTATTTTTGTTGCATGATAAGCATTTTCAGTATTGTTTTTGTAAATTAATTTTTTAATATATAAATATTCAAGTATGTTTTTAAATTGCCCCATAGCAATTATAATACTCTGACTTCTTGTGTTACATTGAAAATTAATTTTGCATTATTATTGTTGGTGCATATTCATTTTTCTTATATTTCTTTAAAAATGTTAATTCGATTGCGAGTTACTGAAGAAAAATGTCACATTAAACTAAAGCATACTGGATGAATTTACTTATTATTAGAAGCCTATTAAATAATGTGATGATCAGACATCTGGTACAATATTTATATATTAAGTTTTGATACTTTTTCTAAAAATATAGTGAATAGTTGGTGACATTTGAAACATGACCAGAGTGTTTCAGTTTTGTTTTTCAACTTGCAAAAGCGGTTTATTAGCTTAATGATAAGGGCAGGAAATACATGCATGTTCAGTCCAGATAAGGAATAGATGTGCATTAAACTTAGAACGAGTCCTCATCGACAGCCTTGTTTTTCATAATGTCTGTTTTGATCCCTCCGCGTTATAACATCAGCCATTTGACTCATTCGCAAGCATTATCGATCAAAATATTTAGGGATCGCATTTAGGTGGGAATGTTTCTTTAAAAGTGCTGAAAGCCTTCCGGGCAGGAGGTGTGACGCATTTTATCAGCCAATCAGAGATCGAATTCTTTCATTTGGTCGGATGTCATTGGCTCACATAAGTGTCCGTCATTGTCTTGCCGTCGTGTTTATGTCTTAATATGGCATGTTGTCGGAAAGAAGGCTGAATGTGACAGACACTCAGATCATGTTCTCCAAGCGGGTGAAGGAAGGAAAACCTCTGACTCCCAAGTACACTTATGTATGTAAACGCAAGTGTTGAGTGAATGCGTTCGCTAAAGGGTAATGTGTGAGCGTGCTGTTGAATTATTAGCGTATAATGTCTGGCTGTGTTGATTGGCACTGGCGGTCTAATGGGTTTTTGTTACTGCATTTGAAGTAAAACATTGTGAAAGTGAGATATGACAGTCTGCTGTTGCTGTTGATCTGTGATGCTTGAGCTAGTGTGTCTGTGAATCAGTGAATGTCTCACCTGAGACGAGATGCATTTTTTATGACTGCTCTAGTTTACCTTCCACCTTGTACATTATTGAGGGCTGTAAAGTGGCAACTTATCGGCTAAAACTTTTATTTACCGTCTTGGAGTAGTATGACCTTAGGTCATTTCCCTTTTACTGTCGATTAATGCTGCAAGTCAGTGTGTTGCAGGACTTTAAAGGAATAGTTCACCCAAAAAAAAAAACGTCATTACATTCCAAATTCCAAACCTGCATGACTCACTTTCTTTCGCGACACACGCAAGAGAACATCTTGAGCCTGGAATACACTACGCGATTTCCGCTGTCTGGACAAGTTGACGCTAGTTGAGGAAAATCAGAGCCAGTCTACAGATTGAAGCTAACAGATTCCATATAAAATCGGGTTGTGTATTATGGTCATAGACTCAGTCTATGATGCTCAGTTTAGTTGTCACTATTTACAGAGTCTGTAAGTCTATGATACCTGTTTTAAAAATCTGTTCAGATTTTAAAAGTCTTGTAGTGTATTCCAGCCTTTAAGTGAACGCCCTGCATACTGTTGTTGTTTTTTTTTATATATAAAATGAAGATAAATAAGAACTGGGCATTAAGCTTCAAAATGGTCGCAAAAATCAAGATACAACAAAGCAGGACATTTTTTTTGATTAAAAAAAATAAATAATTGTTGACTACTGCTCTAGTGCCTGGAATTAATCATTCTTATGAATCGGATCTTTTCAGTGAATCGCTTGTTCCAGTCACCTGAAACGAAAAAGCCTGATTCGTGAACGGCTTCAACTCAAGTTAATGACTTGTTATTATAAGAAAGTATTGTTTCAGTGTTGCGTAGCACCAAATTCTGGGCCCTATGCACAAGCAGTGTCCGTGGGCCCCCGTAAGCTCGAGGTTCACAACTACCTACGACACCATTTTAATACATAAATCAACTTTTTACCCAAGATATTAGCATTTACATTAGTTAACAACATTTATTGTGATCTTAAAATTATATTTAAAGGAAAATAAAATTTCACTCC
>JAUMHP010000070.1:17265352-17296041 GCA_032361065.1 Enteromius trimaculatus | reverse complement strand
TCTATTTTTATCTTTTCAGAACATCGTGGAGTCTATGTATTCACTATGAAGTGTTGCTTTCCTTCTACCTGTACATTAAATATCACATATACTGTAAAGTGTATATTGCATTTAACTTAACTTTTTCAGGGTATGGCAACAGTCAGCATCTAGTTTTGTTGCCATCAGCAGTAACCATAATGTTTTGACGCACATATCATCTGAGATCAGATGGGTCCTGTTGACCTCCTGGTGAAGCTGTTAGTCTTGAATATCAGTTAAATGGTCGTAGGATTAGTCATTTTCCCACCTCGTCAAACTACACCAATCTGAAGACACTCTTGTGGGGGGTTGATGGCAGTGTGTAAAAATAGCAACAAACCCTATTTATAAGACACTGGAACACTCAGGAGGGAAGCAGCAGCCTTTATCAGAAGATCTGACTAATAACTTTCTTATCCAGTTTTAATTTGGCTTGTATTTTTTGGCAGCTTGCTGGATGAGATGCATTGCCTGAGCAGGAAGCCCAGGTCATATCTGCTGAACTCCTACAGTGATTTTCAGGAGACTGATGAGATTACCAGAGAATCATATGAGGCCACCTGGTTAGACCTTCTGATGGAGACAAGACCAGAATACAAGTATGCATTTCTGTTTCCTACTATACAGGCTGTATTTACAGGAATACATCACCCAACATTTAAAACTGTGAATATTTACTTGCTTGAATGTTGTTCCAAGCATGTATGCTGTTATCACAACCTCTGAAGAGTCAAAAGCAGTTAATAGTGATCCTAACTTTTAAGCTCCAAGGCAAAAACATCGCAAAATCATAATAAAATAGTCACACATGCTGTACATAGCCATCTGAAATCATACCCAGTACCAATCAGACCAGTTATGTGTTATAATCATTAACTATTTTATCCCTCTGATGCAGCTCTCACATCTTGCATTCTGTATTTTCAGAGTGGTGCATCACATCAACCCTGGCGATTTACAAAATAGTCCACAAGTTGAACTGACTTTTCTTTTTTTTTTTTTTTTTTTTTGAGGGGTAAAAAAATATTTTGGATTTAATATTCCTTCACTACACTCACTTTAACAGTAATATTGTGAATTAATATTGGAATTTAATATAACTAGTTTCCCTTTTAAAATGTTGTAATTTAAATCATTTATCCCAGTGATGACAAAGCTGAATTTTAAGCATCATTACTCCGGTGTAGTATCTACTCTCAAATGCTCAGGATTTTTTTCCCTCAGGATTCTTTGACATTTAGGAAGAACATCTTAAATTATAAATGTTAAAAAAAACAATGTCTCTACTGTCACTTTTGATCAATTAGATGCATTCATTAAATATGTAATTTACTTTTTTACTAACTTGTACAAGTACTGCTACACAGGAGGACACTTGTCGAAAAGGACTCGATGAGAAAAGAGAGCTATGAAAGCAAACAGGTGGTTCACTTCACAGTGAGACGATTCCTAAACCAAACCATTCACATGGGCAGAGAGGGGGAGCCACTGCAGGAATACCATCTACCTTACAGAAACATTCTCCCAATACCAATATTTGTGCCCAGAGATGTCACACAGCCTGACGTTAACCGTGAGCCATCTCCCTCTAGAATAAAATCCAACATGGACACTGAGACTAGTTTAAATGGTCTTTGCCTTCAGAAGAGAGAGGTCTCGTCCATCACCGAACATAAGCCAATGGTAATCCAACCCAGGAGTCCAGACTTCAGAGCGTCCAGCCTCATCTCTCCCCCACGAGACACACTCGGCATCCAGCGACGAGAGTGATGGGCTGATGAAAGCTGTCTGCCATCAATGACAAGTATGGTGGGTGACCTCACGCATACTTAAATACCCAAGGCCTTCAAGAGACCTACATGCTCACAATTTGTTTTCATCTGAGACTACCAGAGAAACCTTATCAAAGCAAGATACTACAAAAAAAAGATTTAACTATACATTTTATCATTTGAAACATTGTGTTTTATGTATTTATTTACAATAAATGCTACTTGGGTGTGTTAACTCAATAACATTATTCCTTTTCTAAATGTGGCTTAAGTGTCCAAATCCTTGCAAAATAAGTGGAGAAATATTTAGAAAATACTTAGTAATGGTCTTAAACCTGAATATTCTAAATTAGTATAAATTGAATGTCATTTTTATTTGTAATATATGATTATAAAGGACTGTTGATCTATTTCTCAGCAGGTTTAATACATACATCATCTATTCAAAATGCTATAAATAAGCACTTTATTCACTGTAAATATCATTTACTTGTATTTATGAAATTATGGCAAACCATAAAAAAAACTGAACTTCAGAGCAATATTCTTTCTTTTCAGAAAGCATATTTATTACACATGTCAGTAACCTCATTTTTATTTTTGTGGTACATATTAGTTAGGAACCTTCTTTAGACTGAAAATGTGAGAAGTGAAATTGTCTAATAAAGTTCATCAGTAATGCAACAAATATTAAAGCATTTGATTAGTCTGCTTTCTGCTTGATCCAAAAAAAAGTACAGAAACAAGAAGCGCAAAAATAACAAAATATACACTCTTATATTCTGATATGATTGTCAAAGACTCAAGGCTCAAGTGGTTTCACAAAAACGTTTGGCATCATAAATAGCTGATAAATAAATCATGGGGATACCTTGGATAAGCAAAGGAAAACATTCAAGGAAGAAAGTACTTCTACACTCCTCAAGGTCTGCTGGAGTTTGGCGATGCCCCTTTGAGAGCCTCTTCTGCCCTCTTGTGTTTCTGCAGGGTGACCTGGAGCTGCCAGTACCTGAGATAAAGCCACATCAAGTTCCCATTCTTGCGCTTATCCATGTTCAGTAAATCTGCACAGTGTCTGTCATTCCTAAAAATGTCCCTGAGATCTCCCTCTAGGTTTAGCTCGGCACCCATCGGGTCTTTAGCCACCCTCAGCAGCAGGTTCTTCTCCATCTCCAGACGATGTTCTCGTGGCAACAGGATGCTGCAGAAAGCTTCCTGTCTCTCCACCAGCTTCACCTCCAGTTCCTGTAGCAGAGCCTGAGCCCT
Source organism: Enteromius trimaculatus (assembly GCA_032361065.1). NCBI lineage: Eukaryota > Metazoa > Chordata > Actinopteri > Cypriniformes > Cyprinidae > Enteromius > Enteromius trimaculatus. The sequence goes on along the minus strand of JAUMHP010000070.1, from coordinate 17,292,982 downwards.
GCGCTGCCAGTCCTCCTCTCGCTGCAAGGCTTTCCGCAGCTCCACCTCGGCCACTCCAGACTGCAGCAGACGGTTCTTCTCTTCCTCCAGATCCTGCTGTTCCTGCTGAAGCTGCTTCCGTTCCTCCATGAGCTGCTGACTCTGAGAGATCAGGGCTTTCTTGTAGCCCTGCACGCGCTGCCGCTCCTTCTCAAGCTCCACCTCCAGGTGCGCTGCTGTCCGACGGTTTTCCGTCAGCGTTTCCCTGTACTTCAGCTCCAGGTCTCTGGTAATGGCTGCCATGTCTATGTCGTATTTGTTCTTCATATCTTGGATCTCGCTCTGTGATTCTCGAGTCCATATCCAACCTTTCCAAAATACACCCAGCAGCATTTTAAGAGTTAAACCAAATCAATTTGAGGAGAACATGACTTTTGACAGTTATCTTTAAACTAAACAATACCACATAAGATGTTATAAATCCATCACAAAGTAAGTACTAAAATCATTAATTCATTCATTTTTTAACTAAACCTTTTTATTTGAAAATGGTTATTGTTACCTAAAACTTACTTAACATTAAGCTGAAACAAAAATAAATATCAGATGATGAACTGAAATACAATAAGCTGAGGTTCTAACTAATAAATTAAAACAAAATAATAAATATATATTAAAGCCAATTCAGAATTTAAAAAATATAATAGTATATACATAATATTACAATCACAAAATGATATGCAAAACACTACTAAAATAGCTATATATCTCAATACATGTAAATCTACACAAAAGAAAAACAAAATACAACAGTGCATTGTAGTAAATCTACTAACTTTAGATTAAAACGGGTGTTTATTGTTGACTTATTAACATGTAGTCATCAATATGTTTAGTTTGTTTTCAAAGAAGAGTAAATCATTTTAAATCTGATAAAGGGTTATTTTATCAACATATTTAACATTAACACATAACATATGTGACCAAAAGCATAAAGAACCACAAAACCAATCATAAGTAGCATGGATATATTTTTAGCAATAGCCAACAATACATTGTATGGGTATAAATGATCTTAAAATCATTAGGATACTAAGTAAAGATCAAGTTCCATTACAATATCTCCTACACTGTAAAAAATGGCTGTGATTTTAACCATTAAATGTTAAATGGTTAACGGAAAAATCCTTTAAGATTTACAAGGAACATAGTAAACTGACATCCCCAGAATTCCCTTCATTGCATTTCAAATTTTATTTGAATTTGATGGGTTTTTTTTTTAAAAATAATTCTTCTTAGTTTTTTTGTATCAGTTACGTTTATTAGGCTTGTATGTTACATCTAATGTTGTTAAATGAATGTTTATTGCATATTTCAGTTTAATGATGGTGTTTAGTGTTTGTTTGAATGACACTGAGCTCCTTTTATATATATATATATATAATATATATATTTTACAAACAGCTTGTGATGGGCTTTGGCTCATCATGTGACTTTCTCACCATCACCTGCATTTGGTGTTTATCAGTGTATTTCAAAGCTACAATATAGATTTCAGTACTTGGTATATTAACATTGTATCAGTTAATGAAATTACGGTATTTAACTGTAATTATAATTTAAAACCGTAAAACCTAAAACGTTGTTACCGTATTTTTTAGTCACATTCCGGCAACCACAGCTGACAGTCTTTTATAGATTTTTTGTTTACAGTGTACCGTAAATATATCAACACTAATTTTTTTTTTTAAATTAGTTATATGCATTGCTAAGAACTTCATTTGGACAACTTTAAAGGTGACTTTCTCAGTATTTCCCAATATTGTTTTTTTTTTGCAGCCTCACACTCAGATTTTCAAATATTTGTATCTAGGTCAAATATTGTTCTATCCTAACAAACCATACATCAATGGAAAACTTATTTATTTAACTTTCAGATGTATTAAATCTCAATTTTAAACCCTTATGACCGGTTTATGTGGTCCAGGGTCACATATGTGAACATGTGCATTTTAATTGTATTATAAGTGAATGAATTTATTGTGCACCCCCCTTATAACTCAGATTTAATTACAACCTATTATAGTATATCTAGTATAGTATAGTACACACTCATTCGAGACATTTGTGACGGTGTATGAGCTGTAAGAAAAAACACTTACGAAATGCCGCGAGCCCGATCATGGGCAGCAGCAGCGCATAGTTCCATCTGCTCCCGTCATCTCCTCCAGCGGCTTCCGGTCTAATGTTCCATCGAGGAGGATCGTTCAGGTTGTTCATGGAGAAACCCTGAATAGAAAGTGAAGGAATACACTTAAAGGGCAGTGAGGATGAAGGTTTTTTTTTTTCAAGTGCAGTAAAGAAAACGTGCCTTTCGTGTGTCTGGCACTTAATAAACAAACCAAACTACACACATAATTATACATGCATTATTAAATTTGGTCTATCTGTTATCTACCCAACGTTACTAATGTCATGACATTAGCGACCTGCAACACAACACCGCTAAAGCTGTGATAAATGCATTTTTCCAGCAGGTGCATTAAACTAAAACACACCTATTTATCCACTTATAGTTTATATAGATCTGGTATCACTTCGCTTCTTTGCTTACTTTGAAAAATCTATAGTCTTCTGCATGAGACCGTCCAGGCAGCTTGGACGATTATGCAATTCCATTAAAAACATCCAGCGGTCAATTTACTATTTCATAGGGGAGTTGGATACATTTCATATTGAAATAAACATATTAAATGCATCATACAGATATGAGTAGTCTTTAAATAAATACATTTTCAATATGTTTATTATTAACTGCTAATAAATTAATATTTATTTACACAAACGGAAGAAATGCAATTGTTCTGAATTTTGTACACCCCTAAGTTTTAGTGACTTTGGTATATTCCTAAAAGCGGCGCATTTGAGATTCTAGATGCTCGCAGCTGCGTAGAAGATGCGCAGACTGATAGGCAGAAACACACACACAAATATATATTTATATATATATATATATATAGCTATGGGCAGAAGCATTTGGATTTCCAAAGCCTTCATTGAATTACATTACAATCTCCTAAAAAATTTTGTCTGTTTTACATAAAAATTTACATTACAAACACACAGAAATGTGGACGTGCTAGAATACTATGTTTTTGGACATATTCTAGGGTAATGTTTTTTTGTTTGTTTGTTTTTTGTGGAAATCTACAGTGATGTAATATGCTGCTTTGGGGTCCAACTTACCCTGTTTTTTTTACAAACAGTAATTTCAATACTTTTCCAGAATTGACAACAAAATCCTTCACAATAGGGGTATGATGACTTAAGACAATATTGATCTTGTTATTAGCCATTTAAACGCTGATTCTTTGATATGGTACTGTATCTTATTGCATATTACTTAAATACATTGATTTGAAATGTAATAAAATTATTTTATATAGTACTATGTACAGCAGCCTATCTAGATATGTATCAAACATTTTTCAACTAAAAACATTAGCCAAGGACTCGAAATTATAACTGATGAATTAAAATGCTAAGCACATTCACAAAATATTTAATGAATATCAAACTGTGATCTTTATTTAACAAACGTCTTTATTTCACTGCAGTTTCATGTTAAACCAATAAGGGCGTTTCCTGTTGCGTTCTACAATTCTCTTGTCCTTATCTGCCTCAGAGGGTGTTTCATTTTCATACAAAACAACAGACTCTACAGCAGGAGTGTTGAGAGGTCCGCCTTCCATTATGGAGATTTGCTTTCGTATCATTGCTGTCTCCTTTCTGATTTTTTCATAGCAGAATCCACACAGAGTATGCTTCAGTTTCATGTTGCCACACTCTGGACACGGCTCAATGTTGTACTAGAAAAGAAAAACAAGGATAAAGTGCTGTTTGCTATAGCACAGTATAGCATTGAAACTAGCATTGAACTTTTAATTAGAATGCTATACCAGTGAGATCTTACCTTGACTTTTATCAGTTTACTTGGGTGTCGTCTTCTACAACGATTTACTTCAATGGTTCTTCTCTTTTTAGGAGCTGCCATCCAAAAGATACTGTCCAAGAAACTGGGCTCAGAGTTTTCTTCATCGCTGCTGTGATGGGATTGAGGAAGAATTTGGGGACCATTTACTGCCAGAGCTGGACCTGATGAAAAGATTAATGTGATTAATAAAATAATTAATCAAACTGAATAACTAAAAATTATTTTTAAACACACAGTAGCATGTTTAATATACTTGACTACAAACACTGTACATTTATTTATTTATTTTTAATTAAAAAAAAAGATAATTTTGACTTCAAAGTTATTAAATAAATATATTTTAATAAGAATGTAAGATCCTTATTAATCCATATTTTGCATGCATATTCCATTCCATATTTTACTAACGTGTTCCCTAATTAGCCATATAAATTAAGTCAATATATCTCATGAAAAAAAAATAATAATATTGCAACATTTCATTTTAATAAAAGAGACTTTATTCTATTCGACCTATAGCACTTCCCCTTCGCCAATTAAATGATATTAAATTAAGCTTAATGGTATAGTAATATGAGTGGAAGAGGGTATAGCACATGACATTACAGTAAATACACTCACCGAAGCTGTCAAATCCCGCCGCTTGCGCTAAACGGAGCTCCAGACGCTGCAGAGAGCGTCCGACAAACTGAAGTAAACCCGACAATGACATTATACGCTGTGTTTTATTTCAGATTAATTTAACATGTACAGAGCTAACATCCTCACGGTCACAGCTCAAAAAGACCTACTCTGCGCAAGCGCCTTGTTCTGCACCCGTGCATTCTGGGATTTGTAGTACAGCGTGATAAAAATTAAGCATTCTTTCTGAGCTGGTGCGGGCGAAATGCGTTCAAAATACTCGATAAAACTAACAAATGTTTTAATTATTACATAATTCTAATTGGTGCCAGGTAAAATAAAACGTGACATCCAAATTTATTTTTAAGCTTATCTTTAGGCTGCAATACCCACAATTCTTTAGGTAACTCTTTCAGCCAATCATATCAATTAAGCGCGTGACGTCACTTCCCCAACAGTCAGACACAGCCATGGCAGAAAGAGGGTACAGTTTCTCCCTCACCACTTTCAGGTAATAAACGTCGTGATTTTGTTATATCCAGCGTGATCGCGAAGATCAAACGAGGGTGTTTTTAGCGAATCGTGATGCTCGAGTTTTGTGTTGAGCATTCCGTCAATCAGAGGCGTTAAATCATTACCCGGCCGCTGATGCAGAGTCACTGTGTTTGTGATGCAGTGCTTATTTCATTCATGTGCATCAACATTCATGAATAGAGTAAGCGAAACACGTAAGAATCCCAAAGCAGCAAGTTGAACACTCTCGTAGGTGTTTAAAAGGCAGACTGAGCGAAATTTTGTCTTTGCGTTTGGAGCTTATTTTACTTTCACTTTCAGTGCATGATGGGTGGCTATTCTTGTATATAATTCTTGAATGCACGCGAACATACAGTTTATAATGATCAGTATTGTTTTTATTATTATTTCGTTTCTTTTTCTTTTTTACAATCACAACACTTCTTCTTTTTTTTTCAGCCCATCAGGGAAGTTGGTCCAAATTGAGTATGCACTTGCAGCAGTAGCAGCTGGTGCTCCTTCAGTTGGAATAAAAGGTTAGGAATGTTCTTTTATTTATTTATTTTGTGTGTCTTACCTTTGAATTATTATGAAAATTTTATGGATTTTTAGCATGAGTTCTGTTTATATAGCAATTAACTTTCTATTTCATTTTCACAGCTTCAAATGGGGTTGTTCTTGCTACGGAAAAGAAGCAGAAATCGATATTGTATGATGAGCAGAGTGTTCACAAAGTAGAGCCCATAACCAAACACATTGGTATGGTCTACAGTGGCATGGGTCCAGACTATAGGTATGAGTTTGGAGCCGACATGAACAAATGCTGTATATATGAAGCATGTCTAAGGCAGTCTTGTCAAAAAAAAGTGTAGTGGATCCTCTGCAGTAAATGAGTGCCGTCAGAATGAGAGTCCAAACAGCTGATTAAAACATCACAATAATCCACAAGTAACCCACACCACTCCAAGCTATCAGTTCATATCTTATGAAATGAAAAGCTGCATGTATGTAGGAAGCATCCATTATTATGGTATTTTAATATTTAACTGTCACCTCAAGTCAAAATTCATAATAACACTTCTTCTAATGAAAAGTCCATCCCTTGTTTGTCCTCTCACATTAAAATGCTGATTTGGACTGCTTTCACTTGTAAACATTGCTCAATCGGTGCACATTTCTTTTCTGATTCAGACAAGACAACTTTCTCAACCACAAAGCAATATTGTGGTTCATAGACTATATTATTTAGCCGAGAAGAACAGTTTGAGGTTTAAAACGTCTTGAAAGATTTGTTTATTATGAAACATGCTAGTTTTTGCTTCACAAGATGTTAACTGATGGACTGGAGTTATGTGGATTATTATAATGCTTTTATTTACTTTGTGGACTCTCAGTCTTGGTACCAATTTACTGCAGATGATCCATTTGTGAGCAACTAATGTAATGCTAAATTCCCCAAATCTATTTCAATGAAGAAACAAAATGCATCTCGAATGTCCATTTTTTTCAGTAAAAATGTCTTCTATTTTCATATTGTCGCTATTATAATAGAATGGTTGGATTGTATGGCAAAGATGAGATGCTCAATAAGAGTTGTTGTAATGGGTAATTTTATTATTTTTTGCAGGGTTCTGGTGCGAAGGGCACGGAAACTGGCTCAGCAGTACTTCTTGGTCTATCAGGAGCCTATTCCTACAGGCCAGCTTGTTCAGAGAGTGGCTTCTGTTATGCAGGAGTATACACAATCAGGGTATGTGTGATATGCCTCCATTGCACAATTTACCACTGTTAAATTGTTCTAGCAGTTACCCTACAAACAGCTCTTGTGCAAAATCTAAAACAATATGCCTCTACCAAACTGACAGTGACATGCAGATTGTGTCTTGTTGTTGTTTTGACACAGGGGTGTTCGGCCATTCGGTGTTTCACTCCTGATTGCTGGCTGGGATGAAGACCGTCCATACCTTTTCCAGTCAGACCCCTCGGTATGCTTGCTATTCACTTTGATATTATTTTATTGCATTTATTGTATCAGTGTAATCTTTAAATTTGAACGGACACAAGTGTGTCTTAAAATGTAAGCTCTATATTATGCACTGTATTCGAAAAAACAAATGAGACTTTGATGTGTTTAAGGGAGCATATTTTGCATGGAAAGCCACCGCGATGGGGAAGAACTATGTGAATGGGAAAACATTCCTTGAAAAAAGGTAAAAAAAACATAATAACTGAAAGCATAAGACCCTTTTAGTATTCCTAAATGTACAACATCTTATTTGTTTTGAATTCCTGTTTTAGATACAATGAGGATCTGGAACTGGAAGATGCAATTCACACTGCTATTCTGACTCTTAAGGTAATAATTATACAATTATTTTACAATAATTTACAACCCAGCCATGTTTGCTAAAGTTTTGTTAATTGCAGTAATGTATTGGGTACCATTATTACATACAAGATTAATTGTGTCCTAAACTAAAATATTTGGTAGTAGCAAAACTGTCTGTTGCATTGTAAATTGTTTCCCTATAGTTATTAAATTAGTTGTTAATTAAATCTCTTTATCTAGCTGTTTTTTTTTATTGTGCATTGGTGACAAACGAGCTAGAGTCAATATGTTAATTATGACTACTTTTGTTACAGGAAAGCTTTGAAGGTCAAATGACTGAGGATAACATTGAGGTGGGAATCTGCAATGAAGCAGGATTTAGGCGACTGACCCCAGCGGAGGTGAAAGACTATCTAGCCGCCATTGCTTAAATCCCCTTTTCAAGTTGTAGATTGAGCACTGATTTCTCTAGTACAACTTCATAAGTACTTATTCATGAGTCATGTAAAGGCATAGAAATGAGTGAAAGTTGTATTGTTTATATTTTGCTTTTCTTTCTTACTGAAGGAAAAAATAAACAAGTCTTTTGAAATTCTTTTGATTGTTTCCATTTATTCTGTTGTGCAGTGTTTTAGATATGAGAAGACCGCATAAAAGAGGACTGAGGATACTTTACTTGGTTACTTGGTTTTATAATTTTTTAACTTCTCTTTGAAATGACGGTTATAAATAGGTAGTTGACTTACCAATGTGTGCTATGGTGTGAAAGTAAAAATAAATAACACAATAATTCTGAGGATAAGCATCTCTCATCAGTCAGGGAACAAAATGATCCAAGAATCAGATTAAGTGAAAAATAAATAAAAAAAATACCAGCATAAAATCCCAAATGTGTATCTCGCTTCTGTGTATTAGGGTACAAAAACAAACTCATGAGGGGGTTTGGCCTGAGTCAGCCAATCAGAATCTTGAGCGCCGCGTCACTTATGGCGCGCCAAAAATGAGCCGGTACTCCTTTCCAACAGTATTCCTACGCAAAATCGGATAAAAGCCTTAATGTTTTTGTCAGTAAAAGGTCCATATATTTTTGTTTTATAGTTTAATCGTATCCATTTAAATTTCAGATTTATATTTGGAACAAGAACATTTGTTTTTAGAGCGGCAATTCGCTTAAACGGCTCTAGTTTATGTCTCACCAGCGCATTCGTACTATGCGTTGTGTCATTTGACTAAAAGTGACGTTTGTGGCGCCAGAAATCAAGGAGGAGCGGAGTTCGTTTTCAAAACGATGCGTTATAGTTCAAAGTACTTGACGTATTAGAAGCCTAACAAAAACTTTTTAGAAGTGAGTTTGACAGTGAAAGGTCTGAGGGTCTTAAAAGGCTCGGAAAAGATGGTGATGTTACGGAGTAACGGTGATATGGACTCCAGCTCAGAGTTTCTCTCTCTGAACCCGCCTCAGAGAAAGTCCGCGCGGCTGAAAAAGGCCCATGATGACAGTTTAACAAGCGCAGAGGACAGTCCGGCTAATGTGAGTTTATGGGTCTTCTTTACAAGTACTAATATGTTAGTCATTTATTTGTTTACCTGCAGTCAAATATTCGCGCTAACAAAACAAAGTTAGCTATTAAAAGAGCGCGAGATGCTTGTGTGAGCTCCATGAGCGCGCGACTTGATAACGTAACGTAAACTGCAAAACCAAATCACGAAAAAGTTGATGTACAATGTAACGTCGGATATACACCAGTGTTAATTTATATAGAACTTGTCTGCGATAGTATTTTATGATTCGGAAATGCGATATAGGTATATCTGTAACCTAGATAGGCAACGTTAACGTTAGTTGGCAAGAGTAAGTATTTACTTTTATTGACATAGTTATGGCTCACTGTTACACGATGTATGCAATTAGTAATGTTGTGTGACACAAAGTGCAAATAATCCGGGTCAAAGTATAGAATGTGAGGTCCTGCAAATGTAGTTAGAAGAAATACTCTTTAAAATAATTTTATATGGATTATGTCATGTCAGACACTACTATGATGTGTGCATAATCAATTTTTAGGGATTTTTGACTGCAAAGGAGGAAAACAACATGAGGAGCAAAGCTCAAAGAGGAAGACATATGGTCACCTTTGCTGACACGAATGGACAAACAAGCAAATCTCCTCCAAAAGATGAGAAAAGTGGGAGGCATTTAAGGTGGGAGTGTCATGGTTTTATTTCTTGTTTTATATTCTTTACTCATTAACCAACAATTATATTGTATTAGATGTTATTTGTTAATCTCTTTATTCAATTTATTTATTCATAGAAAATCTCCAAGACTTCAGGCAGAGGGGGAGCGGTCGGCGGATGAGCACACAGGTGGGCATGTCAGAGTATTTGATAAACATTAGACAGTAATTACGAAAAATTAATCAATTTCTTTCTTCAGATGAGATGGAGTCAACTCCCACTTCTCGAAACCTCCGTGCTCGGATTCAAAGGCGAGAAGAAGACAGTGCTGTGAGACGTAGTTCCAGAATCACACGATATAAGCTTGACACTAGGAAACAGTCGGTCCTCTATGACAGACTCATCACAAAGTATGCACAAATACATTTTTTTTTAATATATATATATATATATATACAAATAACTTTGTATTCAGACTTGTGGATATTTACACAATTCTTAGCTCTAATAGGTTGTTTTTGTCTGTTTTAGTACTGCAGAGGCTGTACTTCAGAAGATGGATGACATGCAGAAGATGCGTCGGAGACTGAGGAGCAGAGACAGTGAGGAGGAGGTGTGTCATTGACTCCTTCATTACTGTTGTGATCAGTCAGGGCTTCACTCAACTTTCTCTGTTTCTTTTTAGAATTTGAGAATTTACTCGGGGACTAAAAGGAAGAGGATCACAAAACCTTCAGTAAGAGGACAAGAAGAGAGTTCAGACAACCAGGAGAACGGTAACTGTGAATCAGGAACATATTAACCCTGAACCAGTGTTTACTGCACCTTTATTTAGCAGTGGTTCTGTTACTGTTAAATCTCAGCCCCAAACTAATTTATTTTAGTACCAGATGTGTTTGCAAACTTAACCCAACCTGTATTTGATTTCAGAATATAGTGACCAAGAGGAGGAGGAAGAGGAGGATGGAGAAGGTGAGGAAGAGGAAAATAATGAGGGAGACGAAGAAGATGAGGATGAAGATGAAGAAGATAATGGAAAGCGCTATGAGTTTCGACAAAGAAAAGCTGTTGTGCGTTACCAGGCACCTCTTGAAGGTTGGTGTTATAGTACATTAAACAGACCATGCATTGAAATGTAATTAGATCATCTCTTTATGTTTCATTTATTTTCTTTTTAATTACAGAGCCAAAAAAGCAGAGCATATTTTTTAAGCGTCACTCCACCCCAATTAGACGAAGATATACATTTAGTAGCTCAAGTCCCAGGAGCCTGTACAACAACAGAAGGGGCACCAGGTCAGTAAAAGTCATTCTTTATAAAACATAATTTAATACAGTTTTTCAAAAAAAAAAAAAAAAAAAAAGGCTTGGATAATTATGTATCAGTTAGAGTCAGATTTTCTTTCAAAGACACAATGCAGTGGTTAAATACAGTTAATACAAAAAACAGTGCAGATGAAACGTGCTTTGTCACCCAAAGTCCAACTTTAAATAGTCAAGTACTAGTAATGCACCTCCCAACTTTGCACTGTAGTTTCCTTGTTGTAATCTTAGGCTCTCATGTGTTTCCACTCAACACAACTGTGTGTTTCTTGTGCTGTAGTTGTAGCAGAAATGAGGTTGTGGGGTAAGACCAAGCTTTCTTGCAGCCATTCTTTAGCACATCTGCATGTGGATGATATAAGGATTTCTAAGGTGGGACTTTGGGGGGGGGGGACACAACAATATGTCACGCTAACATAATTACTACACAGATGTTTTGGGCACATTTAAATGAATGGGTTTTGGACAGATCTGTTGGTATAAAGGTGGTGGCGGCATATTTTATGAAAGCTGAACTTTATATTGATGCAATAAAAGTTTTGTTCTATTTATAATACATTGTTTTCGTGCTTTTGTCTCATCTCAGGAGAAGACATGCCATCCACAGTAGTGACTCCACCTCATCCTCTTCTTCTGATGAGGAGAAATTTGAGAGGCGGAGAAGTAAGAGTCGTAGCAGGTCAATAAACAGGTAAAATCTTTTAGTTTTTATTTTAGAGATAAACTTGAAAAGTTTTAGAAAAAATCTAAACACATTTTATCTGTAGATGCCTCCCTATGAATTTACGGAAAGAGGATTTGTTGGGAATCCACAAGGACAGGATTAAAATTGGAGCAAGTCTTGCAGATGTTGATCCAATGCAAATTGACCAAACGGTATGTATTTGCCTCTTGAATTGAAATTCAAAAAATGTAAAAACCTGTGTTTGACTGTTGGGTTGCTATGTGCAGGTGCGCTTTGACAGCATCGGAGGTTTGGGCAAACACATCTCTGCACTAAAGGAGATGGTTGTGTTTCCTTTACTCTACCCTGAGGTCTTTGAGAAGTTTAAGATTCAGCCTCCAAGGTATGCAATGGGATACTGATAATTATTTTCATTAAAATGCCTGTTTGGATGACTGCTCACTGGTTTGCAAAAATAAAAGGATAATGCTAAGTATCATCTATGTTGATTGCATGTCATGTGTTTCCAGAGGCTGTCTGTTCTACGGCCCTCCTGGCACAGGAAAGACTTTAGTAGCTCGGGCCCTAGCAAACGAGTGCAGTCAAGGTGAGAGGAAGGTGTCGTTCTTCATGAGAAAAGGAGCAGACTGCCTCAGCAAATGGGTGGGCGAGTCTGAGAGGCAACTCCGCCTCCTGTTTGACCAGGTTGCCCACATTTAAACAGAACTTAAATATAATTTAAAAATGGTAATTTACGAAAGCCTAATTTTGTCTACGTCTTTTATTTTGAAGGCATACCAGATGCGTCCAGCAATCATTTTCTTTGATGAAATTGATGGTATTGCACCTGTTCGGTCCAGCCGACAAGATCAGATACACAGGTATGTTAGTATGTTGTTTATCTTTACTTTCTTTTTCTTTCTTTTTTTTGCTGTCCTGTTATGAAACTGTTATGTTTATGTTGTCTGAAGCTCCATCGTGTCCACTCTGTTGGCTCTCATGGATGGGCTAGACAGTCGTGGTGAGGTAGTTGTTATTGGAGCCACTAACCGTCTGGACTCCATTGATCCTGCACTCAGACGACCCGGACGATTTGACAGAGAGTTTCTCTTTAGCCTACCAGACAGAGAGGTAGGAGTTTGGAGCTCTGTTGTGGACTGCTGTAGTCAGTGGTTATTTTTGACTGCACTATATAAAAAAAAATTATGAAGTAAACCACAAGATATTTTTGCTGATTTGTAGGCTCGCAAAGATATTTTGAAGATTCATACTAGGCAGTGGGACCCGCAGCTGTCTGATGTGTTTCTTGAAGAGTTGGCTGACAAGTGTGTTGGTAAGAGTTTTTACTGTTCGACTATGTGAAACGACCTGATGAGTGCATTTCGCATAACAGCTTACCTTTGTCTTAGTTTTCTCAGTGCCAACACAGGCTAAAGCTTTCCAACACACCTGTACCATCCTGCTGTTCCAGTATTCCCACTCTCTAGTACTCTCAATTCTGGCATTTACAGAGCCCTCAGATAGTCTCATCCTGTCCATGTGGGCAGTTCTTATCCAGAATAAACTGCACCATCATCCCTGATTGTATTCCAATAGTAAAAAATCTCCCTGTGCTTCCAGGTTATTGTGGCGCAGACATCAAAGCTGTGTGTTCAGAAGCAGCTCTGTGTGCCCTGCGCAGACGCTACCCCCAGATCTATGCATCCTCCCAGAAACTCCTGCTGGATGTGGAGTCCATCAGCGTGAGTGGCCGGGACTTCCTCTCTGCCATGAGGAAGATAGTTCCAGCTTCACAGAGGGCGGTGGCCTCTCCAGCTAAAGCGCTCACATCTGTTATTGAACCCCTGCTGAGCTCTGCCCTCAATAACGCCATGGACATGCTGCAGAGACTTTTTCCTCATGTAGAGCAGGGCCTCAAGAAGAAAAGAGATGCTGGTAAAGACAACTATTTTTATCACTCATCCCTTTAGTATTGTGCTAACCATTCTTGTTTTGTTTAGGAAATGTAAAAAGCAAGTTTTTTTATTTTGAAATTCATGATCAATGCAAGTAACAATTTTTGTTATATCAAATAACAACTACATTGTTTTAGAGGGTGTGTCTGGCATTTTGGGCGATCTACTACAGAGTGATGATGAGGAGTTCTCTGTGTGCATTACTAATAAAGGCCAAAAGAACACTGGACCATCTGCATCTGCGCTTCATCTGAACAGGTTAGAAATGCGATGAACTGACTTCTGTGCTGACTTGTTGCCTATAGGGAAGCATAAGAATTTTCTAAACAGAGTATGAAGTTTTATTGTAGCAAATAATGTACTTTTATCCAATTTAAAGGACCAACAATAATAGTGTTATGTACTCAATTTCCTTTTCTTGACTGTATTCTTCATATGTGGTGTCACTCACTGTGTACAGATATGAGTTCACAGGATGCCTTGTCATGAGAGAAAAATAATTATCATTATATGCAATCAAAGATTTTTCTTAATCATGCTTATACATATAAAAAAAAGTACAATTTTATTTAGATTTTCATTCTAATAAGAGATATAATTGTCTAATTGAAGACATAATAATTGTTTTTAAAAAAATCTAACAGTTATTATAGTTCCAACTTGGATAAATTATTTTGCTGTAATGCATTTTAAGATTTATCTGAAAAGGATGTTTCTTTGATATCTTTCTTTTATCGTCTTGCTACTTAGTTGACAGTAAGGAAACAGGTTCAACCTGTGGTATCTTTGGTGTTGTTTTGACCTGTCTGTCAATACTGTACTTTATTTCTTTCATTATATGTATTATAGGAGTGCCCTTCAGCAACCTACCTCATTCAGACCCAGACTTCTGCTCTGTGGGACATCAGGCTCTGGTCAGACCTCACACTTGGCTCCTGCTATTCTCCACGCCCTGGAGAAGTTCACAGTTTATACACTTGACGTTGCTGTGTTGTATGGTGTCAGTTCAGCCACCCCAGAAGAGGCCTGTGCACAGGTGAACATAAAGAATTTATGCTAGATATCAAGTTACAAGGATAAACTTGTTTTATTAAATGACTCTCAATCTGTATTGTACATCAGGTTTTCTGTGAGGCAAGGAGAACTGCCCCCAGCATTTTGTATATTCCGCACATTCAGCATTGGTGGGACACTGTGAGCTCCACTTTAAAGGCCACATTTATTAGTCTCCTGCAGGATATCCCTTCATTCAGCCCCTGCCTCCTCCTCGCCACATGCAGCTTTCCTCACCACACGCTCTATCCTGAGGTACCATGTGTATTTTAAAAACAGAACTGGAGCTTGTTTGGCTTAAAGAGTAAATAAAATGGCATTTGTAATGCATTTTATCTTCTATAAAGTTCTATAAACTTTTTTGTTTGTTTGTTTTACCTGTTTAAAGGTGCAGGACCTTTTCCATGTTGAGTATGGAGAGGTGTTCGATGTTCCCCTTCCATCTCGGGAAGGGAGGCTCCGATTCTTTGAGGATCTTATTTTAAATCAAGCTGCTAAAGCACCGGCATCTAAGAGAGATACAGGTTAGTTTGTTTGTTTGTTTTTTTCACTGTAATGTTTCCTAATATTTTCATTCAGATTTGTTATAACTCCTTTTTTCTTCTTAGTCCTCCAGGCACTGGAGGTGTTACCAATAGCCCCTCCACCACCTCCCCGCCTTCTATCTAAACAGGAGATGCAGAAGCTAGAAGAACAGGAAGAGGACACACTTCGGGAACTCCGCCTCTTTCTGCGAGATGTCACCAACCGACTGGCTCAGGACAAACGCTTCAAGGCCTTTACAAAGCCCGTGGACACAGAGGAGGTAAGGCGAAGATGGCTTTCTATTTGTTAACCAGTGTCATATGCTCATTGAGGTGTTTTTGTGTTTTTGGGGCAGGTTCCTGATTACACTACAGTCATCAAACAGCCTATGGACCTCTCCACAGTTCACTCCAAAATTGATTTACACAAGTATGAAACTGTGGCAGCTTACCTACAGGATGTGGATCTGATCTGGCAGAATGCCCTCGAGTACAACCCAGACAGAGATCCCTCAGGTAGACTGAGAATTTTAGCTATGAAATAGAAAATCGTTCGATATCTGAATAATTGCAGATGTGATGCTATACAATAGCTGAATAAAAAAGTTAATATTGTGTTAACATTTAGACAGTGTTTTCTTTTTTTGCTCAATTTCACAAATGAAGACTTGTTCCAAACAAAGTTGTGTCACTACTGAATAACAGTTTTATTAGTTTCAACTTTTGACTGGTATGTGATTTATATACTGAAAATTAGTGACACAACCACCTTAATGTATGTAGGCAGTTTATAGTTTCCATTCAGCTTTAACACATTAATACTCAAATTTGTTGTCAAGGGTATGTCAGCATTGGCTGTTTTACTTCGGTGACACGTTGAGTCAAATTTCGGGGATAGAACTATTCTTTATGACTTCAAGTGTGTTTTGCATAATTACATAATATTTGTTTGTGCTTGTGATAGATCGGCTCATCAGACACCGTGCCTGTGCTCTCAAGGACACCGTGCATGCCATAATCAGAGATGAATTAGATGAGGACTTTGAGAAGATCTGCACTGAGATCAAGCAGTCTCGCATCAGACGAGGTTACACTGACACTTCTTTAGATCATGTATGGCTAAGAGTGAGACTGTAGCCATCTCTTACAATTCTAATGTTTTATTTTTAGGCTCCTCCTCGTCACGATTCACTCCTGCCTACTACCACGTGCTTCCAAAGGTGTCTGCCACAGTGGAGCAGAAGATGAGTGATCCAGATGCTACACTTGTGCCAACACAAGCAGTGATATCACCAAGTCCAACAGGAATTAATACAGGTGACTAATAGAGCTGTACTGCCTGGCATCACTGTGGTAGAGCCTCTCAAAACTGCCATCCATGAGGTACAATTCGAGGTTTTAGGATCTGTAGCTTTGATACCACAATATTATTATTTGGCAGTATTCCTATTTCCATTGTTAAATTATTTAAATTAAATTATTTAATAATGATGATAATAATTATAATTAGAGATTTTTTTTTAAATTAAAATAATGAAATTTTACTTTTAAAAGTATATCCCAAATAATTTCACATATATGTGAAATCATCCCAATCCCAGTTTTTCATCATCCCATTTAAATGGGGAAAAAATAAATAAAATGACTTTTAATTCAGTTACATCAGTCAGTAATAAAGTAAATTAAGAATGGTTTTGTCTTTTTCTTATCAATATTGTTTGATTTACAAGAACAACATTTATCCTTGACTTGACATAAAGTCAGATTAATAGGCTTTCTTTCATGAATGAAATATGTCTATTCACAGCTTCACAGATGAAAAAGAAGAGGAAAAACCGATGGAGAAACGGAGTCATCCGCAGAAAGAAGACTTGCTCCAATATGAACTCTAAAGACAACCCTAACACAGCAGAATCAGGAGACGAAGAGGAAGAAGAAGAAGATGGGAAACTGGTTGAAAGTGAAGATGCAGAGAAGATGAAAGATGTTGAATGTGAGTCAATGGAGACTGATGGATGTGCTCATGCAGAGGAACCCACAGAATCCACTGCTGCACCACAGAATAACAACATCCCTAATGACGAACAAGAACCTGATAATGCTGCCTCTGCAGAGGACGAGGTCCTAAATGGTGAGAACGTCCAAAATAATGCCACTGCTGACCACACCGATGTCCAAGAATCAGAGAGCAGTGAGCCTAAGAGGACAGAGCCTAGTGCAGAGGACAACACAGGAACAGGTTAGCAAATCATAAAGCATTGATTTTATAATAATTGTGGTGGTTTTTGTGAGCATAATGCAGTACTGGACTTTGCATGGATTTCAGACTTCATGCTGAGGCGGGTGACAAGAGGCTTTAGGATGCAGGCCGAACAGCAGAGTCTCATCAGTGTGGATGCTGCCATGAAGATCCTGGAGCAGAAGAACATGCCTCTTATCGTGGACCACAACAAACTGAAAGTAAGTTCGATATCTTCGCCTGACTGCAGAAAAAATGGGAAAACTAAAGTAGTGTGCATTAACTTAACTTTAACATTGGAATGGTGTTTTCAGTCTTTGTTTTTTTTTTTTAATTCAGGAGCTTCTACAGAGAGTTGTGGACATGACGGAGGGATATGAGGTCAATCAGCTGGAGAAGCTTTATGCTCTGCTCTGTCAGAGCATTTATAGACACAGGAAAAATTACGACAAAACTGCACTTATACAGGTACATTAAGAATGTTTTATATATGTGTGTGTGTGTGTGTGTGTGTGTGTTATGTTAAATAAGGCTTATTAACTTAACAGCTATTTTCTTTTTTTCAGGAGATGTCAAAAGAAGTTGAAGAGTTTTCCTAATTTTCTTTTTATAAACCTACTTCAGTATATTTCTTATAAGAAGTGCTCTATAAATTATATTTTGCTAACTCTTTAGTGCTGTTTTTGAGTGTTGTGCATATTAAAAGCCTTTATCACAATTCTTACTGTGTTTTTTACCTGGTTTTTATACCAAGCATATAGTTAGGTAATGGTACAAATATCTCTCATAACTCTTTGCCTGAAGTAGTTGTGTGTTGTAATCACTTGTGGTTTCTACTTTGCTGGTTCTGATGAAATCTAAATGAAGCTAGTAGGAAACACGGGGAAAATTCCACTTTAGTCTATTCAGAGATGCATGAGGGTCACGTGACTGCACGTTGGCTCTGATTGGACAGTTTAATAGTTTGGAGGTTGTACGTTTCTGTAGTCAATGCTTTGGTTTCGTAGCGCATGGATAATTTTAAAGTCCACGAGTGTGTGCGTTGGACCCGTACACAGTCCTGTGTGAGTGTCTTGATTAAATTAACGTCCAAACGTGTTGTTTTAACGCCGACTTCACGTGACGGCGGGGAGTCGCCTGGCGATGATGTCACGACGTATAACACTGACAGCGGTGACGCCTGATGATCATTAAAAACTGCCATTAAAATAAGCGCAGATGATTATTGTGTTTACTGAGAAACCCATAAAACAGCAGCGCAGTGTGCTCGGCCAAATAACAAAGTAACGGAGACATCAGGGAACGAAAAATCCGATCGGCGTGGCATCTGTCCGGTCCATCCAGGGTTTTCCCCCCTCTACGTGCGGCGGGTCTCGGTCCGCCTCGCCTCCACTCTTCCTGCCGCTGAACCGAGGATACTCGCACCCAGAGCCGCGATCTGACACTGAACCCCGCGGCCGGTGAGTTCCATCGCATTTCTGAAGCTCCCTCACTAACAAAAAGTACCGGAAAATGCCGTGCTATTATGTTGTTTTTATACTTTGTAGCATGGTAATGCTATAGTAATTTTCTGAGCAACCTTGGGGTACCATACATATGCAATGTAACATGGTAACGTTACAGGGATGTTATCTGGAAACTGACGTTATATGTGTGTAGCATTACCATGGTACATAACATGGTGCATATGTTTGTACCATGGTGAAACGATAACGCTTAAGTTCTTGATTATGGTAATTTGTCATCATGGTTTTACCATCTGTTTTTAATGGAGCCGCCACAGTGAGAACACGCTCAAAACGCACCTAAACACTAAACGTCTGACGTTTCTCAGTCTTCAAGTGAACTATTGTCCAATGGTGACGCCTGTTATATAGTGATACAAAATGACCGGATGCATTAGCGATGGTTAATGCGTTATGCGTCGTTAATATGATTTAATAATTTGAAATCTTAATTTCTAAATGCATTGTTATTTCTTTATGCAATAGTTAATGTATACATGCAAAACTTTTAATAATAGAAGTGTATTTTGGAAAAAAACTGTAACTTTTTATCAATTTAATTGATCTTAATTAGTAGTAGTAATATTTATACAAATAATAGAAATCTTTTTAATCTTTTTTTTTTTTTTGCCCAAGGTATAGTGACGTGTGTCATTTATATGTGTAAAAATGTACTTTTATAAAATCATGCCACAATAAACATGTTACTTTTGAGTTTTAAATAATTTTCTGCAATTGCAGTCTCATTAATGTTTATGGTTTTTGAAGCTGATTTTTAGTTTTAGAGAAACTGAAACATAAACTACATATTTGGATAGAATAGATATCTGAAAGCTGTACAGTGTATGCGGATGCACTATAGATTAGATAAATGTCAAATGTTAGATAACAGATAAAACAGTGCGCATTGTTTTGTTAGCATACAGCCTTATTGTAAAGTGCTACCTAGATTCTGCAGTGTTGAATAGAATTTAATTCCAGATAATTGCAATGCAGCAGGTAACACTACACTTGTGCGGTAATTTGATCGAGTGTGAATATGAATGCATCAGTAAATGGTTTTTAATTATAGGTCAACTGTCCCATGTTTACATTATAACCAGTGTCTTTGTGTGTGTGTGTTTCTCTGTGTCTTTCAGGATGTTGAGCTCAAATTTTGGAATGGGACTAATGTTTAACATGTAAATTCAACCTCCTGAATGTTCTGGCCCTGTTTATATTTTCTTTTATACATTCACAAGCACAATGTCGAGCAGAAGGAAGTCCACGACCCCCTGCATGGTGCTTCCGTCAGATGTCGTAGAGCAAGATACTGATATGGAGGCCCTGGAAGGGAATGAAGGAGCTGAGAGTATGGCAGACGGTCCTACTGAGGGAGCAGTGGTTCCCATGGAAACAGAGACAGGTGAAGTTCACTTCTAAAGGCTTTTTTTTTTTTGTCCTGGTTGGAATAGTGCTGTGTCCTTATCAAGTGCAACATGACAGGTTTCTAGCGACAAGTAATTTTTATGTTCACATTAATAGTTTAGATGCTGCAAAATATATAATATATACAAATATTTATATGTTCGTGTTTAATTTACAGCTATATAGGTAGAAATGGAATTTCACAGTGGGTGGGGCTACTTAGCAGAATGCATAAAAAAGAAAAAAAAAAAAAAAAGCAACCTCTTGTCATTTGTGGTTGCAGTTGGTTAGGACAAAAAAACATGCACAACAATTACTCTAATCAAAGTAATCCTTTTCCTGTTCTTATAGAATATGAAGGGATCCATTTCTCGAGTGAGGACTGTCGTTCATCAGGAAAACGCTCAGGTCAAACGGCACTAGAACAGCCCATCTCTGATCTGACCGCTGAGTGTGGTTTTGTGCAGACAGAGATGGAGGACAGTGATGACCCCTCAGTTACTGGAATCCCTCTCAGCAAGACTCCTATAATGAAAATGAAAAGCAAGTCTGAACCCAAGAGAATAGCAGTTTCTCTAAAAGGCACGAGTGAAAGCGAGGCAGTAACTGAAAGTGAGATGGAACTGGAGCCATTGGAAGCGTCAGTGATTGGCTCTTCCATGGCACCTGAACTCATGAGCCCATTGCTCACAGAGTCTGTAAAGCCCAGCGTTCTTGTCAACATTTCAAACCCTCTGGTAGCAGATCAGAAGAAGCTGGTTATGAACCCTGCGACGGTTCTTCCGGCCAGCTTGGCCCAGGTGCTTTCTGCCTTGCAGGCCCAGCAGAGCGCGCAAACTCAACTTCTAATACCAGTGAGTAGTATTCCCACGTATAATGCTGCAATGGACTCCAATGCAGTCCTGGTCAACACCTACAAGAAGTTCCCCTACCCGTCGGTGTCTGAAATCATGGGACTTGCAGCGCAGACCAAGTTCAGTGAGGAGCAGATAAAGATCTGGTTTTCGGCTCAGCGTTTGAAGCATGGCGTTAGCTGGACCCCAGAAGAGGTCGAGGAAGCCAGGAGGAAGCAATTTAATGGCACAATCCACACAGTTCCCCAGACCATTACAGTTATCCCGGCCCATCATCTTTCTGCCACTAATGGCCTGCAGTCTATTCTTCAGACTTGCCAGATTGTGGGGCAGCCAGGTCTGGTTCTGACACAGGTCGGCACGGCCAATAGTCTCCCAGTGACCACGCCGATAACCCTGACAGTAGCAGGAATGCCCAATCAAAGCCAGACGCCCAAGATCGCAACCAATCAAACAAGCCCTCCACTCAGTGAAACTAAAAGAGCTACCACCATTCAGCCCCCATCGCTGACCCCTCAGGAGAACTCTGCACTCAGTGCCGATCACTTTGGCCTGCGGCCTAAGAAATCCAAGGAACAGCTGGCTGAATTGAAAGCAAGCTATCTAAAGAATCAGTTTGCCAGTGATGCGGAGATAGCTAGGCTAATGAAGTTGACCAACCTCACCAAAGGTGAGATTAAAAAGTGGTTCAGCGACACCCGATACAACCAGCGCAATTCTAAAAACAGCCACGCCTTTATTGCGAATGACAATCCCAGGGGTAGTAGCAGTACCACTATTGTTATCGACTCTAGCGACGAAACGCCACAGTCTCCGACGCCATCACCCGTGAAAGAGAAGGAGACCCGTGCCAAGACCTGGAACCCCTTCCCGGACTTTACTTTACAGAAGTTTAAAGAAAAGACACCAGAGCAGTTGGTGGTCCTAGAGGAAAGCTTTCAGAAATGTGACACACCAACAGACGAAGAGCTCAGTCGGCTGAGGGCCGAGACCAAGCTCACCAGACGTGAGATCGACGCTTGGTTCACCGAAAAAAGAAAAACCCCTGTACCTGATTCCTCAGAGTCGAAAGCAGATGGTGAAACATCCCAAAAGAAGGGGAGCCAAACTCCACCCGGAGCAAAGAGGCTGAGCAAAGAGAAGGTGACTAAGAAAACCCCAGAGCAGCTTCATGTTCTGAAGACTGCGTTCATTCGCACCCAGTGGCCCTCGACGGAAGAATACGACCAGCTGGCTGAGGAGAGCGGACTGCCTCGTTCCTACATCGTCAACTGGTTTGGCGATACACGCTACGCCTGGAAGAATGGCAACTTGAAGTGGTATTTTTATTATCAAAGTGGAAACGCAGGAGGAACTAATGGCAACAAAAACCGAAAACGGAGGATTCGAAATCGCGGTTGGGGACGAACCCGTAGTAGGAAAGTGAAGAAGCACACAGAATCGGAGAAGAATATACCTATCAGGTTCAAGTCTGGACGGGATATTCTGAAGGAGTACTACTTGAAGCACAAGTTTCTTAATGAACAGGACTTGGATGAGCTTGTCGCCAAGTCTAACATGAGCTACGAGCAGGTGAGGGAGTGGTTTGCGGAGATTCATCGGAAGGAAGAAATGGGTACCAATCCGTTTGAGGATAAAACGGGAAATGAAGAACAAGATGAGGAGGAGGAGTCACAGGGTGAAAATGAGACGGCAGTTGAGGAGCAAGGACCTGCTTTGGGAGAGGAAGACGGTGATGAAGATGATGACGACACTGATGACAGCGACGCCTGGGAGCCTCCACAGAGTGTTCGAAAAACATTGTCCGTGTCTGAGGGTCAGTGATCTTTCTGAATTGGCTTTATTCTGAGCAATGACCCTTGGTGAAAAACCATGACTGTGTTGGGTCTCGACCACATGCCCTCTACCACTGCACCGATTCTGCTTATATTTTACGTAGTTTCACGTAAGGTTTGACAAGATCTTTTTAGCAAAAACATTGTTTTTGGTTCGAATGTTTGAAAACATTCAAACTTTGCAAAATCATGCACATTAACAGGTTTTTTGTCTCTGCAGCTCTGAAGTGCAGCGATTTACTAATTCAAGATCCCTTGAATCATATTAAAAATTCCATCATTCATAGAATTTGAACTTATGTCTACCAGAATTGGTCATGCACCTTAACCCTTGTACATGCGAAGACATCCTAGGCCTGTATAGGGTCTTTTAAATTGCCTTTTTTTTTCATTTGGAGTTTAGTGCCAAAGGTATAGTATTGAATGTTATGGTACCCTTAATAATGGACACAATTGCTAATTAAGGGAATATGCATGAATGCATTGTGTCAATTCGAAGCATGAGGCACTTTGTCAACCTTTGTGACGTGCAAAAAAATGCAACCAGCCACCTTATTTGTGTAGGGCAAGACCAAACATTTCAAATCGAATGTCCAAATTCAGTGACACAAAAGTGTTTTATCTCTCATTCCCAGTGTTTTCTCATCAACATAATGACCATGGATATCTGATATAAGGTATAGTCATTTAAAGTAATTCATCCCAAATGGAAGTTGTAGGTGTTCCTGTGGTCCTGCTGACTGCCATAATGGGGGTCATCTTCAAACAATAATGGCTAATATTCATCTTTTGGGGAAAGTTATGGTTGTAATAAACAGGTGATGTGACTATTTTGCAGTTTTTTCAACTGGATAGTTTTCAAGTATTTTATAAAATTCAATGGCAACGTTATGCAAGTAAGATCTCGCTCAGATTTCTCCTCTACACAGTTCATAAGTCTGTAGACGAAGGGGACTTTCATTTGCTTGTCGCATTTTAGCGGATCATGTTAGGAAAACATAATGTGTATTTGCCCTAATCATGAAGTGTTATGTTTTCCTTTTCTATGACTGCTGCAGAATTTCTTTCTCTTTTGAGGAATATGTGTTTCTGGTTTCCAATAATGCTTTGGTTTTATAGGACTAAATGAAACATGAACTATTGATGAATAATTACAGTGTGGGTGTAATTTGAGGTTGTCTTTTTTTTTTTAATAATATTTGTGCATGAAAACGGCACTATGACTGGTACTTTTAAAATCGCCCCTGTATAAGACATTCACCATCTTCATTATATCAGCATGTATCTGACATTTAGTAGAATGGAGGAGAGGTGTTCAGTTTGTACATATACATTTATGCTCAACCAGTAGTTTAAATCCTTTTATAAGTTTGTATTTATAGTGATGTTAAATTCCACCTCTACACGAGTGGGTTTGCGTGTATGGCGATCATTCAAATAATTCTTGTGTGATTTAAGACCGATATTTTACAGATTTTTAAGAGCTTTGTGTTGTATTTTTGTTTCTTACTCTTTTGGTAAAAATGTATTTGACTTGCTTGCAACCCTCTGCATTTTCCTGTGAATACTGTAGTGTATTATAGGCAAGAGGTCAAAGGTGCCTCTGTGAAAATGGTAAGTACTGTTTGAACAAAATAGCACATTTAAACCTAGCAAAATGTGTCCTCTCCACTGTTAACAACTGATCCTTACAATTTTTTTTGAGTTTGAGAGCCTTACTTTTTTTGCTTTGAATGCATTCTAGTTTAAAATCAAACCACAGTTATATGTCGTGCTTCCTTCAGCGGTCACTAATAGCGTTAAACTACAGTGTTCAAAAATGGTCAGATTCAGATTAGTCTGTTTTTAGGCTCTGAAAAACAGATTTTTACGTGCACCAATAATAGTAATACAGATCTGGAACCATCATGGATTGTGATGTGAAACTCATGACGAGCCTTAAAATCTGTAGATGCCACTGTGGTGGCAAAAGCTTTATTTCCCAGAGCCATAGGCCTTGTGCAATGCTTTTAATTTAATTGAACTGTTTTAATAGGCCTTTGCTTGATTTAGACTAAATATATATATTTTCTACTTGTTTGAGGACAACACAATAAATTTGGATGAAAAAGAAAATGGTGTATGCTGTTCTTTTTGTTGTCAAAGTTGGTCTTTTCAATAAGTGCCCTTATGGCATCACATTATTTTTTTCAATCTCAATAATTGTAATTGAGGCAAGATTATAAAATATCATGCTGGCACTATGGCATGAAACATATTTTAGTATGTCATTACATTTTATGCAGTAAAATATAACACTGGATCATTGTACACTAATAGGCGGCTATTCATTTTACTTTTGGGCATACAGAATAAAGTCACAAGACTAATGTATATGGTTGGGTACAGGTGAAAGATATGCTGTAACTATTTCCTAATAATTTAAATAGGGTAAAAGAATATACATCCTTCTGTGAATATTTCGTTAATATATTAAAGAATACTAGTAAAAAAAAAAATTGTTATTGCATAAGTGGTTCTTCATACAGGCAATTGTAAAAAAAATAATAATAATAATGGCATTTTTGAAAGTGGACTTAACACGTTAGCAGTCGCTTTGAATTTATAAACGTAAAAAGTATTGAATGTTTCTGAATTCAAATATTTAACCAAACCTTTAGAAAAGGGAAAAAAAAATCACTGTTCAACTACGATCACGTGAAATCAACTGCGAGACTTTTATTTTGAAGCAGTTGAACAGTACGTAGCCATTTAGCCTAAGCGTGGGCGGAGCGACCAATGAGTTCTTCTCGTGACACTCACGTGATTCGTAAACAGGAAATGTCTGATCTGCACTGCAGAGGGTGAGTGACTAGAATCTAAATTCAGCAAACAAAATATAAAAATATTTTATATGTGGTTTTGGCTATTACAGTGCATCGCTTGGTTCATAGTGAACCGTGTCTGGTGCATTCAGACCGTCTGAGCGATGTTTGATCAATTTTGAGCAAAATATTTTATTGCAATTTATTATAAAAACAAGTAACTTCAGGTCAGTGTAATGACTGTATGTGCACTTGTAATGATAGCAGTCAATTACGTGGATAGTAGGCAAAAGTAATGCTGTTGTTGTTTTCAGAAGAAATTGCCATCACTGAGGAGACTGAATGAATCTTTGATTAGAGAACAGATCTGCTGTTTTCTTCCTCATCATGGTGGACTTTCTGGCAGAGAACAACCTGTGTGGTCAGGCCATCCTGAGGATTGTGTCCAGAGGAAATGCCATCATAGCAGAATTACTCAGACTGTCTGAATTTATTCCTGCAGTTTTCAGACTCAAAGACAAGAGCGACCAGCAGAAATATGGAGACATAATCTGTGATTTCAGCTATTTTAAGGTACCCTAATTGTCATCTTCTTAAATTAACGTGATCTGGGTTTTCTAAAATGATAAGAGAGATTTACAATAAGCAAATGGTTTTGATGGGAATCTGTGTTTTCAAGGGTCCGGAGTATTATGAGAGTAAACTGGAAGCAAAGCCAGACCTGCAGGATTTGGATGAAGAGTTTCGGGAAAATAACATTGAAATATTAACACGGTTCTACCTGGCATTTGAGAGTGTCCATAAATATGTCGTAGACTTGATAAGGTGTGTGATTTTTTTTTTTTTTTTTTTTTTTTTTTTCAAATGCAACATATCTGAAATTGTGACTAAATCATTTTTTTATTGAAATTAGTGGTAGATTTAAATAATCTTATGCTGACAGCACTATTAGGTTTCACAATTATTTAAATGCATTTATACGCTTTGCTGCAAAGATCTGATGTAATGTTTCTCTCTAATTCAAATCTTACATTTTTTGTTTATTTAAAAACAATGAATTTCTTCCTCTGAAGGTACTTGGATGATCTCAATGAAGGGGTCTACATTCAGCAAACACTAGAAACTGTTTTATTGAATGAAGATGGGAAACAGCTCCTGGTAAATTCTGATTTATGCTTCCATAAATACAAATAGGAATTAATAGGGTAAATGAGTTTGTGATTTCTGTCAGTGTGAGGCCCTGTACCTGTATGGAGTCATGTTACTGGTCATTGATCAGAAGATGGAGGGGGAGGTGAGAGAAAGGATGCTGGTGTCCTACTATAGATACAGGTAAGACTGTATCTAACCTTGTATCTTTGTATTGTTTGGAGGTGTTTTGTTTTTATCTCATTGACCTCAACAGCTCACAAGCATCTCAGCCCACATCAATGAGCTACTGAATAAACAATATCTCATCTCCTCAGTGCTGCACGCTCCTCGGCCGACTCCAACCTGGACGACATCTGCAAGCTGCTGCGTAGCACGGGATACTCCAGCCACCCGGGGGCCAAACGGCCACCCAACTACCCTGAGAGCTACTTCCAGAGAGTTCCCATCAGCCCCACCTTCATCAGTATGGTCATTGGCCGCCTCCGCTCTGATGACATTTACAACCAGGTAAGACAGTGGTGTGATTAAGGTCAGGGTTTTCAAGCTGGGGGGTGCTGGGGGTCCTTAGACAATTTTAGAGAATACTTTTTTAAAATGTATATAAAAATCAATGTTAATAGTAAAATTAGTTTGACAGTTAAAGTGAAGTCATAAAATCCATGTAAATAATCATAAAAAAGGTTCAGGAAAAAAAAAATAAT